>JAJPUD010001176.1:432969-481905 GCA_023553655.1 Myrmecobius fasciatus | reverse complement strand
GCTTTAGCCGAGTCCCACAAATTTTGGTATGTTGTCTCATTGTTGTCATTCTCCTGGATGAAATTTTCGATTGTGTCTATAATTTGCTCTTTCACCCATTCGTTCTTCAGGATTAGATTATTTAATTTCCAAATAACTTGTGGCCTATTTTCTCCTGGCCTTATATTACATGTGAGTTTTATTGCATCATGATCTGAGAAGGATGCATTTACTATTTCTGCTTTTCTGCAATTGATTTTGAGGTTTTTATGCCCTAACACATGATCAATTTTTGTATAAGTTCCATGAACCCCTGAGAAAAAAGTATACTCCCTTCTATCACCATTTAATTTCCTCCAGAGATCTATCATACCTAACTTTTCTAGCCTTTTGTTAACCTCCCTAACTTCTTTCTTATTTATTTTGGAATTTGATTTATCTAATTCTGAGAGAGCAAGGTTGAGATCTCCCACTAGTATAGTATTACTGTCTATTTCTCCTTGCATCTCTCTTAACTTCTCCTCTAGGAATTTGGATGCTATACCACTTGGTGCATATATGTTAAGTATTGATACTGCTTCATTGTCTATGGAACCCTTTAGTAAAATGTAGTTTCCTTCCTTATCTCTTTTAATTAGATCTATTTTTGTTTTTACTTAATCCGAAATAAGGATTGCTACCCCTGCCTTTCTTTGTTCACCTGAAGCATAGAAGATTCTGCTCCAGCCCTTTACCTTCACTCTGTATGTATCTCTATGTTTTAGATGTGTTTCTTGTAAACAACATATTGTAGGATTCTGGCTTTTAATCCAGTCTGCTACCCGCTTCCGTTTTATGGGAGAGTTCATCCCGTTCACATTCACAGTTAGAATAACTATGTCTGTATTCCCTGCTATCTTATTTACCCAGAGTTATGATTTTCTTTAGAGATATTCTTTAGAGAAAAGGGGACCCACATGTGCAAAAATGTTTGTGGGTTTGTGGCAGCCCTTTTTGAAGTGGCTAGAAACTGAAAACTCAGTGGATGCCCATCAGCTGAATAAGTTATGGTATATGAAAGTTATGGTATATTACTATTCTGTAAGAAATCATTAGCAGAATGATTTCAGAAAGGCCTGGAGAGATTTCCATAAACTGATGTTAAGTGAAATGGGTAGAACCAGGAGATCATTGTACACATCAACAACAAAATTATGTGATGATCAATTCTGATGGACGTGACTCTAGTCAACAATGAGATGATTCAAGCCAGTTCTGATCTTGTGATGAAGAGAGCCATTTACACTCAGAGAGAGGACTGTGGGAACCAAGTGTGGACCACAACATAGAATTTTCATTCTTTTTTGTTATTTGCTTGCATTTTCTTTTCTTTCTCAATATTTTCCTTTTTGATCTGATTTTTTTTTTGTGCATCATGATTCTTGTGGAAATATGTGTAGAAGAATTGCACATGTTTAACATATATTGCATTATTTATCATCTAGAGGAGGGCATGAGGGGAAGGGAAAGAAAAAATTTGGAACGAGGTTTTGCAAGGGTGAATGTTGAAAATTATGCATATGTTTTGAAAATAAAAAGTTTTAATGATTAAAAAAAAGAAAAAAGAAAGATATTCTTTAAAAACAGATGTTAGAGTTATATATTTTTAAATTATCTTGACAATTTGCTAATGGTGCTTCTGGTTTCCTTCCTTTTTTCATTCTTCCTAGGTTTATTGTCCCCATTTCATGTGTGATCTGTAATGACATCATGGCTTATATGTTTGGCTTTTTCTTTGGTCGAACCCCACTCATCAAGGTGAGAGAATTTTCCTTGTCTTGAAATATCACAGGGCAATTCTTTCAGTGGGAAAAAATTGCCTTTGGAGACAAAAACTATTGATTTTTAAAAATCTATTTTTTATTCTGAACTTAGAAAAGACCAAATAAAATTAGCATTTCCATATAAAATACAAAGTAGAATGGAAAAAGAATTATGCATGAAACTGTGAATCTGTATTATATACAACTTCCTTTTTCCTGTTAAAAATATATTAAATTCAACATGTAACTTCAAAGCTCTCTTGCTTGTCTTATTTCCTTCTTTCCTATGTGCTTAAAAAAATATTTCAGTGACCCTCATTACTTTGATCTTTTTTTCCTTTGGCTAACAATATTAGGTTTGAAGCTGAAAGGGACATTATAAATCATCTCTTCCAATCATTAAATTAAAAAAATATTGTTATTATAGAAATTATTCTTTTGGTTCTGCTTATGTTAGTCATGTAAGTTTTCCCAGGCTTCTTGGAAAATTTACCTTTTACAATTTTTTCTACAGCATTATAATATTCTCTTCCATTCACATGTCATAGACTTTTTTATCCATTCCCCAGTTAATGGGCATGGCCTTAGCAGTTTTTCTATCACCATAAAAAGTACTTCTATAACTATTTTTTTACATATGGATCTTTGTTTTTTACTTTGATCGATTAGAATGTAGATCTAGGATTGGTACTGAAAGATAACTTTTGGGGCATAGTTCCAACTTGTTTTCCAGAATGGTTGAACCAGTTCACAACTTCTCCAATGTGCATTAGTGTGTATTTTTCCCCTGAAGCCCTCTTGCAGTATTTTCCTTTTTTTTGTCATCTTTGTCAATTTGATGGGTATGAGGTGGAATTCTAAAAGTTGTTTTAATTTCATGTCTCTCTAATTATTAATGGCTTGAGGCATTTTTTCATGTATTAATAGCTTAGATTTCCTCTCTTGAGAATTTATAACATTTTGCCATTTATCTAACAGGAAATAACTCTCATTCTTAACATAAAAAAGTGATATATATATATGTGTGTGTGTGTATATGTATTATGCATATACATGTATATTATATATACATACATATACTAGATACCAGACTTTTATTAAAAAAATTAATTAGAAAAATTAGAAAAATATTTTCCCCTAATTAACTTCCTTTTAAAATTTAAACTGCATTATTTGTGTTTGTATAAAAATGTTTTAATTTTATGTAATCAGAATTGTCCATTTTATCTTCTGATATCCTTTTTGGTCATGAACTCTTCCCCTGTTCATAGTTGTGAAAAGTATTTCCTTTCCTATTCCTTTAATTTGTTTATAATGTGACCTTTCTAATCTAAGTCATATCTATTTGGAGCTCAAAAGAGTTTTCAAAAGAACTAGAGACAATATTTGTGAGTCATTTACATAGAGATGATTGTCATCTATTGTCAAGGGAGGTAGTGTATAGAGAAAAGAAGGGAGGGCAGAGGACAACCCTAGTGAACACATAACCATTTAAAAATATCAAAGATTAAGGAGTTAGTGAAGAGCTGAATGGTCAGAGATAGTGGAGGAGCTATGAAAATTGTTACAAAAATTAAGGGAAAAATGATACAAAAAGAAAGGGAACTGAAACAAAAACAAAATCATGGAGTTTGTTAATTAGGAGTGTTAGTGACCTTGGAGAAGTTTCTTTAGTGTGAGGAGGACAGAAGCTGGATTATAACAGTTTGAGGTCAAGTAAGCAGTAATAAAATGTAAGCACTATTCTTTTTAAATGTTTGACCTTAAAGGGGAGTAAAGAAATTGGATAGTTCTGAGCACATTTTAAAATAAATTTAAATAAATATATAAATTAAGTGGAAAGGGGTTCATTAGAGGTATAGACAAAATCAAGCTATGGTAGGACATGTTCAGGATAACAAATGATATCAATCAAATCTTACTTTCTTGCTCCTCTCCTCCCCCAACTGCAGCTTTCTCCAAAGAAGACATGGGAAGGGTTCATTGGAGGATTCTTCGCCACTGTGGTGTTCGGGCTTCTGGTAGGTAGTTGGTAATCCCAAATATGTAAATGTTGAATTATTGAAGGTTTTATGATTGGTGATCCGTTTTAGTGTCTGTGAGGTGGCAGGTGCCATGTGTTCATCTCTAGGTATCGAGGTGTGTAATGTAGAGAGAAATGGACCAGCAATGTCAATCTTGCCTCTGATGTTTGCTTACCTGCCCATCACTAAAATGGAGACAATGATAGCACTTTCTGGTTAGGGTTGTTGTGAGGATCAAATGAGACATTATATAAATGTCAACCATTTATCTCTCAGTTTTACTTTTGTAGATAAATCGACTTGTGAAGCCCTTCTCTTCTTTTTTTTTTATTAAAACTTTTTATTCGCAAAACATAGGTATGGGTAATTCTTCAACATTAACCCTTACGAAGCTTTCTGTTACAAATTTTTCCCCCCTAGTCCCCACCCCTCCCCTAGATGGCAGGATATCCACTACATGCTAATTATGTTAAAATACTTGACAAATCGAATATTTGTATACATATTTCCACACTTATCATTGTTGTGCAAGAAAAATCGTATGTACAAGAAAGAAAAATCAGAGAAAGGAAACACAATGCAAGCAAACATCGATAGAGAGCATGAAAATGTTATGTTGTGGTCCACATTTCACATCCCTCTCTCTGGGTGTGTATGGCTTTCTTCACTGAACAATTGGAACTGGTTTGAAACATTTCATTGTTGAAGAGAGCCATATCCATCAGAATTGATCATCATATAGTTGTTGCCGTGTATAATGATCTCCTGGTTCTGCTCATTTCACTCAGCATCAGTTCATGCAAGTCTCTCCAGGCCTCTCTGAAATCATCCTGCTGGTCCTTTCTCACAGAACAATAATATTCCATAACATTCATTTACCATAATTTATTCAGCCACTCTCCAACTGATGAGCATCCCTTCAGTTTCCAGTTTCTAGCCACTACAAAAAGGGCTGCCACAAACATTCTTGCACATGTGGGTCCCTTTCCCTCCTCTAAGATTTCTTTGGGATATAAGCCCAATAGAAACACTGCTGGGTCAAAGGGTATACACAGTTTGATAACTTTTTTAGCATAGTTCCAAATTGCTCTCCAGATGGCTGGATCCATTCACAGCTCCACCAACAATGCATCAGTGTCCCAGCCTTCCCACATCCCCTCCAACATTCATTATCTTTTCCTGCCATTTTAGCCAATCTGACAGGTGTGTAGTGGTACCTCAGGGTTGTCTTGATTTGCATTTCTCTGATCAATAGTGATTTGGAGCACCTTTTCATATGACTAGAAATAGTTTTAATTTCATCCTCTGAAAATTGTCTGTTCATAACCTTTGACCATTTATCGATTGGAGAATGGCTTGAATTCTTATAAATGAGACAATTCTCTATATATTTTAGAGATGAGACCTTTATCAGAGCCCTTAAATGTAAAGATGATTTCCCAATTTATTGCTTCCCTCCTAATCTTGACTGCATTGGTTTTGTTTGTACAAAAACTTTTTAACTTAATATAGTCAAAATTATCTATCCGGTATTCAATTAAGAGTTCCAGTTCTTCTTTGGACATAAATTTATTCCATCTCCACAGGTCTGAGAGGTAAACTATACTACATTCCTCTAATTTATTTATAATATCACTCTTTATATCCAGATCATGAACCCATTTAGATCTTATCTTGGTATGTGGTGTTAGATGTGGGTCAAGCCCAAATTTCTTCCACACTAGTTTCCAATTTTCCTAGCACTTTTTGTCAAGTAGTGAGTACTTATCCCAGAAGCTGAGGTCTTTGGGTTTATCAAAGACTAAATTGCTATAGTTATTGCCTAGTTTGTCCTGTGATTCTATCCTATGCCACTCATCTGCTACTCTATTTCTTAGCCAGTACCAAATGGTTTTGATGACCGCTGCTTTGTAATAGAGTTTTAGATCTGGTACAGCAAGGCCACCTTCATCTGCCTTTTTTTTCATTAATTCTCTTGAAACTCTTGATCTTTTGTTCCAAATGAATTCTGCTACTATTTTTTTCTAGATCTGTAAGATAATTTCTTTTTTTTTTAAATTTTATTTTATTTGCAAAACATATGTTTGGGTAATTTTTCAACATTAACCTTTACATAGCTTTCTGTTACAGATTTTTCCCCCCAACTCCCCACCCCTCCCCTAGATGGCAGGATATCTACTATGTGTTAATTATGTTAAAATATTTGGCAAATCAAATATATGTATGCATATTTTTAAACTTATCATGGTTGTGCAAGAAAAATCATATCTACACAGAAGACATATCAGATAAAGGAACTATAAGATAATTTCTTGGGAGTTTGATTGGTATGGCACTAAATAAATAAATTAGTTTGAGTAGTATTGTCATTTTTATTATATTCGCTCAGCCTACCCATGAGCATTTTATGTTTTTCCAATTGACTAGGTCTGATTTTATTTTTGTGGAAAGTGTTTTGTAATTTAGTTCGTATAGTTCCTGACTTTTCCTTAGTAGATAGATTCCCAAATATTTTATACTATCAACAGTTATTTTGAATAGAATTTCTTTTTTGTATCTCTTGCTGTTGAACTTTGTTGGTAATATATAAAAATGCTGATGATTTATGTGGATTTATTTTGTATCCTGCAACTTTGCTAAAGTTGTGAATTGTTTCCAGTAATTTTTTAGTCGAGTCTCTAGGATTCTCTAAATATACCATCATGTCATCTGCACAGAGTGATAATTTGGTTTCCTCATCACCTACTCTAATTCTTTTAATCTCTTTTTCTTCTCTTACTGCCAAAGCTAACATTTCTAATACAATATTAAATAGTAATGGGGACAATGGGCAGCCTTGTTTCACTCCTGATCTTATTGGAAATGGTTCTAGTTTGACTCCATTACATATGATACTTGCTGATGGTTTTAAGTAGATACTACTAATCATTTTAAGGAAAAGCCCATTTATTCCTATACTCTCCAGTGTTTTTAATAGGTATGGGTGCTGGATTTTATCAAAAGCTTTTTCTGCATCTATTGAAATAATCATATGGGTTTTGTTAATTTGGTTATTAATATAATTGATTATGCTGATAGTTTTCCTAATATTGAACCAGCCCTGCATTCCTGGTATACATCCTACTTGGTCATGGTGTATTATCCTGGGGATGACTTTCTGTAATCTCATTGCTAAAATCTTATTTAAAATTTTTGCATCAATATTCATTAGGAAAATTGGTCTATAGTTTTCTTTCTCTGTTTTCACACTACTTGGTTTAGCTATCAGCACCGTATCGGTCTCATAGAAGGAATTTGGTAGTACACCTTCTTGCCCAATTTTTTCAAATATTTTATATAGTATTGGAATTAATTGTTCTTTGAATGTTTGGTAGAATTCACATGTAAATCCATCTGGCCCTGGAATTTTTTCTTAAGGAGTTGATTAATAGCTTGTTCTATTTCTTTTTCTAAAATGGGGCTATTTAAATAATTTATTTCCTCTTCTGTTAACCTGGGCAATCTATATTTTTGTAGATATTCTTCCATTTCATATAGATTATCAAATTGATTGGCATAAAGTTGGGAAGCCCTTCTCTTCTAAAGTAGATCCATATCATATCTTTGAAGCTGCCTGAATCTGTGTCAGGGGCAAGTTGGGAAGCAGCTGGCTAAAGAATGCTCTGCCTTTTAAGGCGACAGTTGCCACAGTCCGCTGCCAGAATATCACTAAGACCCTGAGAGAGCTCCAGCCACTAACTACAGTGTAGTCACAGCAGCGGATCACTTTCTTCTGTTTACTGTCTTACCCCAGAATCTGGCATGTTCCCTTCTTTAGATACTTTGCTTAACCCTCTTATGACCAGACAAAGCAATCTTATGTCTTTAGGCAGTCAGCTCATTGAAAAGAAGGGGACTTGGGGGAGACCAACGTGGGTGTGGCGAGTTATTAAAAAAGAAACTAGGAGATTATGGGGTGGGCGGGTAGGGGTATCCCTGTGTTGCCCTCTGCTGGCTCCATCTAAAAATTCATTCCGTATTTAATAACGAAGATTCTACTTCTGAGAAGTACTCTGATCAAACTCCTAGTTTTTGGAGAGCTATCAGAAAAACGATGTTCCTAAGCAGGGAATATTTCATATTTTAAGGGCTTTTCTAAATCTTCCTCTCAAGTCAATAATGATGGTTTCCCATAAAAGTCCACATGGGGGGGGAGGGGCAGAGAGAGAGAGAGAGAAAGAAAGAAATATATGAGTGCTGAATCTGTGATTTCGTCAGTGAAGATAACTCAGTGAGATGTATTAGCTGAGGGCCTTAGCAGATATTTAACTGAGACAAGCTCAGGCAGTAGATAATACTTTGTTACCAAGAAGTCCCCACCTCTCTCTTTTCAAGTCCACCAGTCTGTCAGCCTAGAGGCCGGAAGTCCCTCCAACAAATTTTTGGGAATCGAAGAAACAGATAATAGCTGCTGCTATTCCCATTTTACATTAGAGGAAGCAGACAGAGGTTAAATGATCAGCCCAGGGTCATAAAGCTAGTAAGTAATATTAGGCAGGATTTGAATTTAGGTTTTCTAGACTATATGACCAGTGCTTTATCTGTCATATCCACTGGTTGCCTAAAGTATATACCCCTTAAGAGCCACATTCTAGGTATGGATTTCATCCCAAACTTAGTGATGACTGTGAGGTTAAATTTGCTACTTAGTATAAAGATTTCTAATTCATCGTGTTGCCTAGACTTTGGATCTCATCAACTCCCCTGTATTCAGTAATCATCTCAACACTAATGTTTCTCATATCTACTTATCCAGCCCTGACTTCCAATCTTGTATCTTTAACTGCATGTTGAACATCTTGAACTGGACATCTCCTAGAGACATATTAAATTTGACATGCCCAAAATGGAATTCATTATTTTCCCCAAAAAACTCTTCTTCCTAATTTTTTCTATTACTTTGGAGGGTTACCCCATCCTCCCAGTCCCCCAGCCTAGCATCATGCTTGACTCCTCTCTCTTACCATCCACCATATCCAGTCTGTTTTGCCTCAATAACATCTCTCAAATATGCTCCTTCTCTCCTCTAACACCGCCTCCACCCTCGTGCTGGCTTATTACCTTATATCTGGACTGTTGCAACAGCTTTCTTATTGATTTCTTTCTTAGCCACAAGTCTCTCCCCATTCTGGCCCATCCTTCACTCAGTTGTTAAAGTGATTTCACTAAGGTGCAGACCTGATTATGTCCCCTTTTCCCTTCCTCCCACCTAACTCAGTAAACTCCAGTGGTTCTGTGTCATTTCCAGAATCAAATGCAAAATACTGTTTGGCATTCAAAACTCTTTACAATTTGGCTTCATCCTACTTTCCTTTCCAACTCTCTATATCTTGCAATCCAGTGATGTAGATGTCTTTGCTATTTTTTAAAAAAAGATCTCCCTCCATTTCCCTGATGTGGATATTTTCACTAGTTCTCTCTCATGCCTAGAAACCTCTCCCTCTTCATCTCCTCATGTTTCCATGATTACCTGCTAAAATTTCAACTTCCACAGGAAACCTTTGCTAGTCCTATTTAATTTTTGCTTTCCCTCTTAATTATTTCTAATTTATCTATTTATACCTATTTGTTTACATGTATTCACCAACAGAATGTGAGCTCCTTGAGAGCAGGAGCTGTCATTTTCGTTTGCTTTTCATTGTATTTATAGCACAGTGGCTGGCCCCAATAGGCACTTAATAAATGTTTATTAACTGATGGACTACATTTGGGGCAGTGATTTTTAGAACTGATTCTTTTCCTGATTTTGATCCCTGTGTGAATGAGGACCTTTTTTTTTTCTTCTAAAGAGTAAAAAATATTTTCAAGTTTTTGAAATAATGAACTTGTGGGAAGGGAAGTATGTATGCATCTGTGGTGTCTTGCCTCATGTCACTCCTTCAAGTAGGCCAGGGGCTAAACAGGTTCACTGGACTATTGAATACAGACAGCATTTCTCAGAGTGTGTACTTAACAGATAGTTTCTTGTCCAGATAGTAAATGCTAAAGTTTTGTTTAATATTTTATCATAATGTGGAAATAACCTTGGATTTTAGAAAGTAAGATCATTCTTATCTTTTCCATTTTGGATGGGATAGATTGTGTCTTACAGAATATGGATAGGTTATGATCTACAGATTTCATTACATTAGCTTTCCTCCAAATCTATCTTTCTTTAAGAGTTCTTTATTTTTGACAAAGATCCCAAAATCCTTCAAATCACCTAGATTCACAACTTATCATTCTGGATTTCTGACTTTGACGTAAGCCATCTATCCAATCTGATCTTGTCATTTCTACCTGTACAGCATCTCTTGCATCTGTCTCCTTTCTCCTCATTACTCACAGAGTTACCACCATAGTTCAGGATTATTTTTGCTGAAGCAGTTCAGGAAGACCATCTCCCAAGACCCAGCAGTGACCTGCATTCCTGGAGAAGGTGTCCACATTAAAGAAGCAGCTCTTAGGGTTGAGGAACATTCTATTGTATAAAACCTCAAGAGTATCTTCTGAGGGTTCCAGAAAGGAAGCTTTGGTCCTAACGCTGGAGGCAGAACCATAGAGCCCTAGGCGTAGGCCTAGACCACTTGACCAAAGTTCCTCTCTGGCCTCGGACCCATACCAGCTGTGTAATCCTGGGCAAATGCCTTAACCTCTTTCCTCTTTAGTTTCCTTAACTGTAAAACCAACTTTCCTTCCTTTTCCTTCCTTTTTCTTTTCTCTTCCCTTCTTTTTTCCTTCTTCCTTTCTTTTTTCCTCCTTTCTCCCTCCTTCCTTTCTTTCTCCTTTCTTCTTCTTTCTCTCCCTTCTTTTTTTCAATGTGCATGAGCAACATGTTTATTGTGACGGAAAGATTTTGTATGAAAATAAGAATGGTTGTTGCTGTTGTTGAATTCTTTTAGATTGTAGGCATGAGAGGTGTTTTGGTCTAGTGAATAAATGAATGGATTTGAATCAGAGGAACTAGTTCAAATTTTACCTCTGCCCCTTATTCTCTGTGGGAATTTGGGAAGTGACTTAGCTTTTCAGTGGCTCAATTTCCTTATTTGTAAAGTGAGATTGTTGGACTAGAGAGTTTCTAAGCTTCCCTTAAGCTCTCAATTTGTGATCCTTTGTTTTCATTTTGGAATTGGATGCCAACAAGGTGTGTTGTATGTCATGGATAATGAGTGTCTTAGGAATTTGAGAAACAAGGTCAGTATAAACTGAAGTCACCAGGAGTTGTTTCCCAAAAGATGAAACTTGAGGTGGTCCTTGAAGGACTAGTAGGATTTGGGGAAGAGGTAGGGAGTTCCTTCTTGTATATGGACTTAACTAAATGGTTAAGTGGGAACAATTATAGTATGGGAAGAGTTATATACATTTTGGGATCAAGGTCACTTTGGAAGCCTAGAGGAAAGATAAATTGTTATAACTGTCATTAATTTGGTGCTCTTTTTCTCTCCAAATAGCTCTCCTATTTAATGTCTGGATACAGATGCTTCATCTGTCCCGTGGAGTTCAACAATGACACCAACAGCTTCACTGTGGATTGTGAACCCTCAGATCTCTTCAGACTTCAAGAATACAATATCCCTTTGGTGATCCAATCCATCATTGGCTGGGTGCGTCCCTTTTAATTTGGCATGGATTAAACCCAACTAAGATCATCTATTTGGTTGGTAGACTAAGAGTGAGGGTCTTCTCCACAAAAATTTTCCAAAAGGTATGAAGATGCCAGATCAGAAAGGATGCCTATCTATATAGTCAGGGCAGGTTCAAAGCGAGGGTAACCCTTCTCTTAAACTCTTGCTACCCCACCCCCACCATAATTATTTAGAATGACATGGAAGTATACATGTATCTTGCTTGTAGTAGGCACTTTTTAAATCAAGTGTTGGAAGTCCTTTAGCTGAGGAATAAAAAGGCACCTTGGGACTATTTGTCAATTTGTGTAAGAAATAATCTTTTAGTAATTCTCAATTAACGATTATTCCTTGCTCAGAGTCTTTGATGCTTAAAACAAAATGAGGCCAAATATTATTTCTCTTTCAAAAAAAATTACAGAAACACCAGTTTTTGATGTTTTTATTTTATTTTATTTTTTTGTTTGTTTTTATGTTAGTGAGCTTTGCACATTGAGAGAAACTTCAGACCTGGCAAAATTAACTTCTTTTAGTGATGTTATTAAAGAAATAAAATTAAAATTGAAGGCAACTTCAACTTTGTTTTGCAGAAAACAGTCCGAATGTATCCCTTTCAGATCCACAGCATTGCTCTTTCCACCTTTGCCTCCCTCATTGGCCCCTTTGGAGGTTTTTTTGCAAGTGGATTCAAACGGGCCTTTAAAATCAAGGTAGGAGTTCCTCTTGTACTTTTTCTGTCTTTCCTCTCCCCAAAGATAAAACCAGTCAGGCTTTCTGAATTCATTTGGCCTTCATATTACATATTTTGAATTGAACTGGAATCATTCAAAGTAAGCTTGCAATTGCTTAGCAAATGGAGTTTTGTGACTGGCTGTTTAATTTGTGTTTTTAAAAGTTCCTTTGCCACAAACCCCACTATGTTCATTTGAAGTCTTTTATACTCATGTCTTTGCTGTTTTCTAGGGAAAAAGCTTAGTGCTTTTCTGTTTTGAGGAGTAGTTGGGCATGTGAGGAATTTTAGATAACTATGTGATTATTGTGTTGAGTTTAGATTTACAAATTCTCTCCTCAATTTTGGTAGGACTTTGCCAACACCATTCCTGGCCATGGAGGTATCATGGACCGCTTCGATTGCCAGTACTTGATGGCTACCTTTGTTAATGTGTACATTGCCAGTTTTATCAGGTAACACAGCTTTCCTTCTGCATCCAGTGAAGGTTCTTTGAATTTGTCCAATTTGCTCTTACAGCATTGAATTTTTAGCATGTCAGACATTTCCCTATTCAACTTTGAACATAAAAACATGTCCCATAGGCAGCTAGGTGGCACAGTGGATAGAGCACCAGCCCTCAAGTCAGGAGGACCTGAGTTCAAATCTGGTCTCAGACACTTAACATTCCCTAGTTGTGTGACCCAGGGCAAGTCACTTAACCTCAGTTGCCTTAGCAAAAAAGCAAAAAACAAAAAACAACATGTCCCATAGCCAAATATAAATGAATTTTGGGAGTCACCATGCTGCTTACTTATGCTCCCATGCTGCTCTTGTGATGAGTATTGATCATTATTTTGTTCAAGAAACAGTAAGCCATTGGACATGATCATCATGTCTTCAACCCTGATTTAGTTTCTTTTTTCTTCTTTCTTTTTATTCTCTCTCTCTCTCCCTCTCTCTTTCTTTTTTTTTTTTTTTTACCTTTCTTCTGATTTTTCTTTCAGGGGACCTAACCCAAGTAAGCTGATTCAGCAGTTTTTGACTTTGCGTCCAGATCAGCAGCTTCACATCTTCAACACGTTAAAGGCTCACCTTATTGACAAGGGGGTGTTGACTGCCAGCACTGAAGACCAGGGGGCAACCTAAAAAGAGGACAGTAGGATCAGAACTGAACTCTAGAGCAAGTCTTCAACTCACTCCCAGATTGTGTGACGTTTAAGACCATTATAAGACCTCATTTCACTGTTTTCTTTTTCTTTTCTTTCTTTTCTTTTTTTTTGTAGAATTTTTTTTGTGCTATGGGTTTTAAGGAACAAATACCTATCTCTACATATACACATATACTGCATATGTGTGTTTATATGATGTGATTAAGTATGTAAATCAGAGCTTTGAGTTGGAAAAAAAATCACAGGAGTTAAACCTATGTGGGTTTAAGCAAAATAAAATACAGAACCCTTAAGATTAGGGGCATCTGTTCTGAGGTTTGTACTGTTGTATCCAGGCCCTTTAAATTTAACAGTGCCTCTGTCCTGTCTTCTTGGAGATCAGAGCCATCAAATATGGGCTGATGGCCAGACCGGAGAGTAAACTTTGCCCACTTCTGCAGCTTTTCTGGCTAGTCTAAAACTCATGCATAGCCCAAATTACTTTGCAGTCACAGAAAGTTTTCACCACAAACCATTTTCAAGTTCCAGCACAATTCTGGAATGAAAGCAAAGTTGTCTTCTGCTATGGAAGGAAAACATGGTGTCTGACAAAGATTTATTTATTGAAAAAAACATATTAATAATATGACATTTCACTTAAGAAATCCCATTTTGAGTGAGTATTACCATAATTTGATTTTCCCCTCTTCTTCAGTGCACCTTAGAAGATGTCTTTCAGTTTTAATTAAAAGCAAATAAGAAACCATGAAGCATGAAAATTGATTTAAAAATAAAGTCTGCGGGATGGAGTGCTCACACAGTAGTGTTTCACCTGTCAACAAGAATGCACACCTAACCCAAATATACAGAGTTCTTACATTATTAGATACAAGCCCTAGCTGGCATAGTATAGCTCATTCTGTCACTCTTCAGGGATTATGTCAGTCATGTCTGTCTGCTGTATTTAAGTTGGAGACTTGATGCTGCTGAATCATTTCTGTTGATTTTGTATTTTTCTTTGAGCAAAGAGC
Organism: Myrmecobius fasciatus; assembly: GCA_023553655.1. Lineage (NCBI taxonomy): Eukaryota > Metazoa > Chordata > Mammalia > Dasyuromorphia > Myrmecobiidae > Myrmecobius > Myrmecobius fasciatus. The sequence continues at coordinate 467,566 of JAJPUD010001176.1, read as the reverse complement.
AGGGAGAGATTTGCTTCTAGCTTATGGGTCTTTGCTTTTACCTTTTACTTGGTTGACTTAAATTGTACTTGTTGCACTGTTGGTGTCTTATGTAAATATTCACCTATTTGTTAACTATTATGTTTCTCATCTAAATGATGGAACCCTGCTGCAAACCCAGTCTGAGTCCTTGAGAACCTTTGTACAATTCTGAATACCTTGATAGTTAAATGCATAATCAGTCTCTGACATTGGTAATGTCAACATATTTTGTCTTCCCAGAAATCTTAAAAAAGAAAAAAAAAGTTGTAAAATTTTTTTCTTTTTGAGTACAGGATAAAATTGACAGAAGAGACAACCACCCCCTGGAGATATATCCAGGCAACCAAGGGTGATTCTGAAGAGAGAGATTTTGGTAGTCTGAAGAGGTGGTTCAGATCACACTGTGTCAGTGTGGTCCACTTGCTCTGTTGAAAATGGAGATGTGTAATCTAATATGTTTTTAATTTTCTTGGCACCTTGGTCTGTTTAGTGGTGTCTTTTATTAGCCTTGTTACCTTTCTGTAGTCATTAAGCCAAACCATTGGTACCTTGTTACAGGCCAAACATCTTACTGAGGACAAGTGGGTATTGGCTGGGGGAAACAAAGCTGAGGTATAGCTTTAATCCCTTCACATGTGTGCAATAGAAGTAAATTGTGTGTGTGTGTGTGTGTGTGTGTGTGTGTGAGAGAGAGAGAGAGAGAGACAGAGAGACAGAGAGGGGAGAGACAAGGGACAAAATGAATGAATGAACAAGATCACATCAGTATTTTCTTTTTTCTTTAGTATCCGGACCATCTTATGAGGTATTATGCTAAAGTGCAAGGAATTTTGGAGTCTGAAGATCTGTGTTTTAGTTTTCATTTGCTATTGTTCTAATTTGTAGAAAATAATTTATTTTGTCTGGGATTTGGCTTCTTTATCTGTAAAATGCAAGGTTTAGAATAGGTGATTTCTAAGGTTCCTTCTATTGCTCTAAAATGCTCTGATTCTGGTTTGGCAGAGATAAAATACAAAAGGTTGCTTTTGTTATTGAGTTATTTCCTGGCATCCCAAAATAAACTTATTCAGAGCCTAAATCTTTAAGGGGAAAATTAACAATGAATTCTTGGCTTTGTCATTGAAATGATGTAAGTATATATCTGGTCTGAGGATCAGACTTAATTCATTCTGGATTTGGTGTATTGGTTGGCATTCTTTCAATGATGGAACCTTATTTACAATTTAAAGTAGGAAACCCGAATGTTACTCCTAGGAAGACTGTGTTAAAAAAATCTTGATAAGAGAAGAGAATCTGATAACTCAAGTGATACTGGCACAATTAAGTGAGTTTTTCCTTTTTTCAGTAAAATCTCAGTGTAACCTGGATAAAGAGGACATTTTGACTGTATTTGGGGATCATTGTAGAGCTTGGTATGGTGTCACTTCTTAGATGAAAATTAAGGTCCTGGCATAGTTTTTGAGGATGGTAAAATCAGAAGTAATAAACTTCTGACTGAAATAGAACTTCTAGATTTTCTGTAGAGGCATTGTTTTTTCCTTCTGCTTTCACCTTTTCTGTCAGAGTTGCTAAGTAAGCAACTTGGTTTGAGATTGATTTGAGCTTTATTTCGTCTTCAAAAGATATGTGATTTCAATAGTATGAGTTCGTTCCTCGACAACATAGATCTTAACCCATAGGAGATAAAGATTTTCAAGCCAGGTCAACTCACCTCTTGACTAGTCTCTAATGGAGTCTCCTTTAACTTGGCTAGTCTTGAACTTAACTGGTTTTGGGTTGATTGATGGTACAGTCTATGGTTAGATCTTTATTCAAAGATTTTTCAGCTTTATGAGGTATCTGTCAGAGTTTACAATACATTGGCATAGTCCCTGAGAGCCCCAAGTTATTCCCATAACTCGATGATGTTTGTTGAATTTAGGGTTCAGATAGAAGCTTGAAGACAGATCTGCCCATCTGACAACAAATTTAAGTCTGTTTGGTCACAATATGATGAGCTTTAAATCATAGTATTTCAGGAAGACCATTTATTATGATGAGATGAAGTAGTAATTTGCATCAGTTGAGGAACTATCCACACCAAAGAAGTATATATTTTGTCCTCTTTTCATTGGTTTCTACCTACTTTTTTTCACCTGTTTGCTCTTTAGGCTGTAATTGACTTTGTTGAGCAAGAAAAAAAAAATAACCCACTAACTGAAAGCATCTAAAATAGAAAAAACTCATGAAACTATGAGGTGTTTAGCTTAGTTGGCTAGAGAATCATGGATTGAGGCAGGACACCCTTCCTAGTCATAGCTTTTGTTTACAATAGGCAAGAAATTGTAGAAGATCTACCCAAACTCATCATCACTGCTTCAAAACCAATCCAAATGATTTTGCCCTATCGAGGGTATATAGATAATATTATCTTGTAATAATAACAGGCCACATTTTTCAACACTTTCAGGTTTACAAAGTACTTTCCTCACATTAACCCAATGAAGTAAGTAGTACCAAGTATTATTATCCTTACTTTGCATATGAAAAAATTAAAGCGGGTAGAAAAAGTAAAGGAAGAAAAAGAAGTAAGTTTTTGTGAATTAGTAAAGACTCTTTGAAATATTGAGGTCGAATAAAGAAAGATAATCTGGCCTTTATAAAAAGTATTTGCTGGGGTCAGTATTTCAGTTTCTGCTTCTGGCAGGACTTTCCTAATTGCAAATCTGGGATTCTCTCCACATACAGAAAATTAATGTGGAAAGTAGATTTCTTGACCTTGAATGAGTAACTCTTTGGCCTCCTTTTGACAAATCATTGATTTGTCTTTTTTTTTTTTAATTCATCCTTTTGATTCTTTATCCATTTTCTTTGACACCATCCTCTTTTACTATTAATAGCAACTAAAACATTTTAAAACTTTTTTTTTTTTTGGAGGGGGAAATCTCTTGTTAATTTGCCTGTTTTAAAGGACATTATTAGATAAAAGAACAAGTACTGAGAAGAGGAGTTAAGGGGAGAAAGTTGGTTGTTTTTTGTACCTATTATTCAGATTTCATCACAGTGTAATAGTGGTATTTGAAGGTTAAAGGTCTGGAAGTGGACTACTAGAGAGATCCTATTATATAGATGTTGCCATCAAGATTGGGAGCATTGTGTTATAGAAAGAACCCTAGAATAGGAGTTGAGAAACCTGGCTTTAGTATTGACTGTTACCATATGTAATCCCTTAAAAAATCCTCTTCAAAACCTTGGTTTCTTTAACATGAGAAGTTTGAACCAATTGATTTCTGAGGTCCCATCCAATTTTACTATTTTACATTCTGATTCCTACTTGTACTAATATTCTGTGATTTCCTATAACTAGAACAGTGCAAAGCTTAGAAAAATTAATCCTTTTTTTTCTAGGTGGCCTTTGTAAAGGAAACCAGGGTACAGTTTGCGAAAAGTTTGTTTCAAGGTCCAAGAATTATATTCTATTTGCAGTTATGGATCAGAGCATGGATTAGTTGTTCCTTTCTTTCCCTCTCCCTCTAATTTGTCATACGATGAAGACCCAAACTCTCAAATTTGTGTTTCCCTTGGCTATGTTTTTTTTTTTTCCTTTTAGTAGCTCAGTTGGGAAAAGCAAGTTGAAAAAGTATATGTTGAATTGTTTCAATTTTTTTTTCCTTTTCTTTTTTTTCCCCCCTAAAGTTGGTTTTATCTCTGGTCTTAAGAGATAATTTGAAGTTGTTGATATGATCTGAGTGATAATGCCTTTGCCCAATTCTCAAGCTGAAAATATTGTCTTAATTGTAGAACATGTGATAATGATAGGAAACATATCAGGCATAAATATAGCACAGGATAACTTGTAGTAGTGCTGGTGGCTGTAGTTCTCCCTGAGAGTACAGTGGCATTCCAGTAATTAGTTAATCATTGATTGGCTATTGTGGCAGGTTCTCTGGCCAAAAATGGCTTCTTTAGCATTTGATCTGTTTTACTTATTGGCTCCAGTGGCCAAACTACTTCTTATTCCTTATCAAACATGGCAACTTATTGGCTTCTGTCCTTGCTCATTGCTGGTGTGGTAGATCTCCAGGTTCAGTGGCAGGGTCAGAGGGGAATAAGTGTTACACATATAACCCATTCATTAGCTTGCATGTCTGAATCAAGAGGACCAGAATGTATGTTCTGCAAGCAAAAGCTAAACACATTGAAATTTATATTACTAGCATGATGACTTTGTTCCTCAGACAATTTAAGTGCAGATACAAAGAACTCTATCAGTTGTAGTAACCCAACAACAGTTTTGTGGCCTGTGGTTACCCTCAAGGGTACCACTTAGCTATTCTCTTTGGATCCTCATTGGAAGCTGAAGCTCTTCTTTTAGTGAAGTAAGAGGAGCTAGTCACTAGTATGGTGCTGAGTTGGCCATGTTCTTCATCAAAGTTTCTCAACTAGAAAAGAGGTCACTCGACTTTACCTCCTGTAGATTCTACCTGCTAGTTAATGCAGTAGTCGTTTCTAGAGATTTGAGATTTACTAATTCTTTCCAAAATTTTACATGTAAATTAAGGATCTGGGCTAGTGGTTACTCTTCTACCTTCCTCTCTAATTTTGTGTAGCTGTTATATTCATTCATGAGATCTTGGTTCACCTACTTCAAGGTCTTGCAGTTGTATTTTCATCCCCTCTCCTAATGTACATTGTTATCCCTTTATACCTTCCTGAGTTGCTAGAGCTAGAAAAAAAGATCCACGGCTTGCCAAAGAATGATAGCAACTTTACAAAGTTAGTTAGATTTTACTATTCTGATATGATACAGTCTATTAGCCAGATCCCTATTTAAAGTCTTTCCAGATAAGTATATAGCTTGCCAAAGGTCCTGCTCTGCTTATAGAGCCTAGGAGAGCTCAGTGTCCCCTCCACACTGGAGCAGACCAACTCAACTAAGAACTTTTTTTCATGTTGTAGTTACAACTAAAGAAGGTCCATTTCTGTGTAGTAAACACTATGCATTTTTGTTAAAGGGACAGAAGAATAATGCCAATTATGTTCCTCTCTTCACATTGGGGTTCATGAGGAGATAAATGCCCATCCATCTTAACAGTTTTGATAAACTCATATATGAACTACTGTTATAAATTCATTAACATGCATAACGTTGTCAAATCAGAGCCTCTTTTTGTCATTCCCATGCTTAGCAACAAATGTGTATTGAATAAGACGTGGACCCTGAGACCACCTTAGGGTGAGCAACAGATCTGGTATAAATACACAAATAGCTAATATGAGACCATGGAGAAGAGTTAATGGGGTATCCTGAAGTTTAGATTGAATTATTTAGCTTGCTATTTCTCTTCAACTGTGAAATTTTTTAAGGTTTTATATTTGAAATCAAGAGCAACCTGGAGGCAGTGTAGTACAGGAATGAAAAGAGTGGACTTCAGAATAGGATGCCCTCCTCCACATCTGATTGGGTGAACTCTAGGCAATTCACTTCACCTGTCAGTGCCCCAGACAGCTCTGTAAATTGCAGAATAAGTGTCGATTCCTATTAGTAGAAGAGGGAGTTTTCTTATTCTGGCTGGGCCTGGCCCTACCTGCTGTTAGAGCACAACTGAACATATGTGTGTGTGTGTAATCAGCTGGAGAGGAGCCCCAGCCTGGCAGGCAGAAGACCTTTCTCCTCGTCTAGACTCTGTGGCTGTGGGTAACTCACTTAACTTCATATGGCTTCTTCTGTAAAATAATGATGCTAATACCTGCCCTACCTATTTACTAGGTTTTAGTAACTTAAAAGATGAAAAAGCAGATGTGAAAACTGTTTACAGGGTTCTATGAAAGAAATAAATTATATGTCAATTCTGAGTTAAAAGGATTCATTTACATAAGAGCCAAGTGTTGAGACCTACAGAGATCCTCAACTTAGTCTCTTATTGATTTAAACCTTGAATCTGAATTATTTTAAAAAGCATTTGCAAAGTGGCTAACAGTGTTACAAATCTGCCAGTGTTTAGATTTGTAGTCATCCTATTCCTTAGCTTATTCTCAGAATTGGGACCATGATGTTGGTCTGACTTGATGGGACATTTCTCTGAACTGTCAAAGATATAGCTTTCCTCAAGATAGAAAGTTTGTCCACCAATTCAGGTCATGCCCCCTTCTGCACCTTAACAGACTGCTCTTTGTAAACTGTTGTGACCAGTTCATTGTCCTAGTGCCAGGCTTCTGATGAAAAGCCTTGTGGGGCCTAGACAGAGTGGCCCTCAGACAACAGGTGCCTGATCCATTGCTGAGACTGGCCAGTTTAGCTGGACCTGTACTCTGCTGACATGTCCTCATGGTATCCACAGTCACTTCCATGTTGCAGTGAGGAAGATTTTAATGGTATGTGCTAGCTGTCTTTTTGGAAATTTTGCCACTCTTGCGTCATCCCCTACTAACCCTGACCCTTCACAGTAACACGCACATCTAGGGGACACTACAAAATATCTTTGGGGAAATATGCTTTGGCAGTAAAAAGTGGTCTTTATACCTTACCCTCTTAGGAGTTCTAAATCTCTGCCTTTTCTTAATCCTACCCTTCACCATTTATGTCATGCTCTAAAGTTAGCAGAGCCCTCCACAGTTATCTCATTTGATCATCAATAAGCCTGTGAGGTAGGTGCTGTTATGATTGTCCCCGGATGGGGTACAATTTATTAGAAATTCATCTAATAAATGTCTGAGGCAGTATTTGAGGGCAAATCTTCCCGACTCAGAGTAGGACTTTGTCACTGCACTGTTGCTACCTACGTTGGTTAGGGAATTGACCTTGGAAGCTGCTTCTGAGCATATGAAGCCTGACCACTCTTCTGAAACTATTGCTGCAATCCTCTCTAGCAGTTATGCTTCTCAGGGCTTGGGTAGAGTTATTCACATCTTTTTAGTTACCGCCATTTTTCAGGCAGCATCCTTCTTGATCCACTGACAAATCTTAAGGGTATTTTCATATTTACCACCAGGCATAAAGAGTCAAGTTTATTAGTATAGACACTTGAAGAGCTATTTGACAAAATAACAGGGCAGAATTTCACTGAATTTCTTATCAGATGAATTAATATCAGATTAATTAGTGAGAAAAGTCTGGGAAATGTGTTTAAGGTGTGATGCTTGGATTTCTTTGTTTTGGGAAACTTTTCAAGGGGTAAGCAAACCTCTTATACAAGTAAGACACTTTGGTTGTGATTGAATCTTATGATCCAACATCATCAACTCCCAGAAATCTCAAGATTTCACTTGCTAATAGGGAACCATGGACAGACACATATATTAACCTACAAGGTTTGGGACACCGTTTATAGGATTTAGAGTAGAGAGAGGCCCTTAGAACTCCCCTAGTAATTTCCAGCATTTATATAGTACTTTAACATTTACAAGGCATTTTACAAATATTATCTCATTTTATGCTTGAAACAATCCTGGGAAGTAGGACTGTTACTATCCTCATTTTATGGATGAGGAAATTGAAGCACACAGAGCTTAAGTGACTTACTCCAGGTCACACAGCTGGTAAGTGTCTGAAACAGGATTTGAACTTGATTCCCAAGATGTTACAAAGCCAGTAGTGCTTTTATGAACACAATGAATTGAATTCAATGTTTTTTAATAGCTCACTCTTTAAGGGTGAAGAGCCAAATCACTGATATCCTCATAGATTCAAAGAAGAGAAGGGAACGTGATTATTTAGTCCAATCTCTTCATTTGGTAGAAGGGAAATTGAGAATCCAAGCATGGGAATGGCTTGCCCAGTTCAGGGCCAGAACCAACTTTGCCTTCCATTCTGATGGTTTTCTCATTACAGTGCCAAGCCTGATGCTTTGTGCCCCAGTTGACATGTGAGCTCAGTAAAGTGGAAAGAAAGAAAATAACCTTCAGTAATTAACTCTTCCAGGCTATTCTTGGTGTAAAGTTTGGACAGAAGCTTACTCATTTTTTCAGTTTCCATCCTCTGATCAAATTTGGACTTCACTTTGCTGAACTCATGTTGTCTGTGACATTTTACTTATACTATATCATCCTGTTCTAAGGAGACAGCTTTACTTTTACAAGAGGGTAGTGTGTGAATTCACAATGGGGCAAACCTATTTATTTCTATGCAGCCAGCAGAAGGAACTGACAAAGCTGGGCTTTACCTTGACTTTTATTGTTAAATTTCAATGGATTAGTACAAGAAGTGCTCAAGGAGTATTGCCCCAACAGACTCTTGTATGAACTAGATCAAGTTGGAAACATGCAGTTTCGACCAGATAGATCTTAGCAAGTGTGATTCAGACTGGCCAAAAAAATCCTCTCTGTGCCATTCTGAGATTCTCCATCAACATAGCCCTGCCAGTTTCTGTTATTGTTATCTTCATTTCGATCCTGTATTTGGAGCATCTGGGGTAGGGACAGCAGTAGATGATCTGAATAACACTAGGCCCTGAACCAAAAGAAGAAAGCTGAACTGCCCCCAAAAGGCCTTCTTTCCTTATCTTTTCATCTCCTTTGCCAAGAAAAAAAATGGACCTACAGCCCTTTCAATGCAGAAACTGTCTTTGCCATTATAGATTGTAGCCCTTTCATGTACTATGGTGTAAAGAATCAGAAACCCCTGGAGTTCAAATCCCCCCTGAGAGGCTCATTTACCTTGGTGTGACCACAGGTAAGTCACTTACTTAGTTTCTTCATTTATAAAATGAGGGGATTGGATTCATTATCTCTAATGCCCTTTGCAACTCCACATATATGTTCCTGAATAAGAAATTTTTGTCCATTTTTAAGGGGTGGGGAGAAATGGGATGGGGGAGAGGGGACTTGAAGGGTAATCTTTCATAGAGAATTTGGCTGTGTGAAATATACATATGTGTATTTTAAGAATAAAAACTAAAGTAAATATTTCAGTGTCTGGAAATATTTTTAAGAGAATAACTCATTTATGTAGCGCTGTATGATTTTTACGAAGTGATTTCCAACAACAGAGGTGAGGAAAGTAGAATTCTTTTTCCAATTGATATCTCATCTAAGAAACACAGTGTAGGGGTAGTCTGACTTTGAACCCTTTGATTTATTTCTTGTCAAGAGAAGCAGATGTTTAATCCTGGGGCAGAGAAAAGGTACTATTTCATATCAGGGGAGAAACAGCTGGATGACTTTTCAATAAGAGATGGGAGAATAGTGCATGGGGATGGCAGTGAGGAATGGTGCTTTTCTTTCTTTTTTTTTTTTTCAAAGTAGAAAACAAGCATTTATTTGATCAATTGTTGTGAGAACTGGGCGTCTCCCACCACCAGGGCAGACTGGCACTAATGAGAGCCAAAGTACAGAAAGCTACATTCACGAATATAAACAAATCTAAGAAACACCCCATGGGTAGAACCTCTGCTCTGGTTGGTCAGAGCAGGTGCCCTCACATTGTACACATGAACAAGGAAATAGCTCTTAGCCAAACCTAACACTGGAGTCATTAGAACCTTTGGAATGGTGTTTTTCACTTGGTATTCTCAGAACAGGCCTCTGAACTGCACCCCTTGAAAGTCACAAATTTTAGAGCTGCTACTGGAGAAGTGAATCTTTAAAGTGCCCAAGCAAGCTGAAGTGTTCAGATCATCTTTTAGGGATGAGTGGTAATTGAGAATTAGTGCTGATTCACAGGTAGGACGGAACAGAACCAGGCTTCATTATTTCTTGGAAGAGTGTAATGATACCGTCAAATGAGCAAATATGAATGAGGGTCTCTTTTCAAAGAAGTGGTTAGTAAGAATAGGATTTAGGGAGTGGGAGCTCAGTGCTCAGGACTTGTGCCAAGATGGTACAAAATCTTTGTATATCCCATTGTTTTTTAGAAGGTTTGTTTTGGAAATATTTTAATTTTAAGACCTCTGATCCAGGTGGTTCTGAGCTTTGTGCCTGGGGAATGTTTCTACAGTGGCCTTGGAGAAATTATGTTGAAACTCCTTAGCTTTCATGTTCCCAAGATATTCCAAAATGGGAAATACTATTACCAACAACATCCAGAGGATTGAGGTTACCTTTCCCGCTCCAAATAATCTGTACTCTAATCAGCAGGTCATTTGCCTGACTTGATTATTTTTGTTTATTGAAATGGACCCTGGGACAGATTTGTGCTTTAGTTTCTCTCTCTTTCCTCCCCCTCTCCTCCTTTCCTTTCTCTTCAGAAAGAGTAGTTCAGGCCAGGCTCCTTTTGTCTTTGCAGAGAGGGCAAATTAAGTATTCTGAAACTGGTTTTCACTTACACCTGTTAATGTTGTGTTTTGTGTCATGATTCTCAAACCCCATATAAAAAAGAACCAGATTGCTTTGGTAAACTTAATGTAATGCTAATTTGTTACAACTACGTGTGGGCAGAGGTAGAACCCAAATGAGACCTGAATAATGAGAAAGCCAGGACAACAGGCAGCAGAGTGTGGTAGAAAGAACATGACCTTAGCATTGGAATCCTGGCTCTGATTCTAGGGTGTTCACCCTTTTTTGTTGTTGTTCTTTTTTTTTTTTTTTTGAAAATTTTATTTTATTTGCATAACATATGTGTGGATAATTCTTCAACATTAACCCTTACATAGTTTTCTGTTACAAATTCCCCCCCCCCCCAAATCCCCACCTCTCCCCTAGATGGCAGGATATCCACTACATGTTAATTATGTTAAAATACTTGGCAAATCAAATATATGTATACATATTTCCAAACTTATCATTGTTGTGCAAGAAAAATCGTATCTACACAAAAGACATATCAGATAAAGGAAATACAATGTAAGCAAACATCAATCAAGAGTATGAGAATGTTATGTTGTGGTCCACATTTCACATCCCTCTCTCTGGGTGTATATGGCTTTCTTCACTGAACAATTGGAAGTGGTTTGAAACATTTCATTGTTGAAGGGAGCCATGCCCATCAGAATTGATCATCATATAGTCTTGTTGTTGCCATGTATAATGATCTCCTGGTTCTGCTCACCTCACTCAGCATCAGTTCATGCAAGTCTCTCCAGGCCTCTCTGAAATTGTCCTGCTGGTCGTTTCTTACAGAACAATAACATTCCATAACATTCATATACCATAATTTATTCAGCCACTCTCCAATTGATGGGCATCCATTCAGTTTCCAGTTTCTAGCCACTACAAAAAGGGCTGCCACAAACATTCTTGCACATGTGGGGCCCTTTCCTTACTTTATGATTTTCACCCTTTGTTCTAAGGACCTTCCTGTTGTGGTAGGAAGTTGTCTCAAGGTCCAGGTTAGCAGGTATATGGAAAGTGGATACCATTTGTTAATTGGAGAATGTAGGGAGCTGTAGCTGAAAATAGGTTCCTGATTATCTGACCTAAAAAAAATTGAAATAAATTGGAATGCTATAGATGATCTCTTCCAAGAATCCAGGTCAATACTAAACCTTTGTTTAATGCTGGGTGGAACAGAAATGGACCTATACTATTTGGAAACATATTTAAACTGGGCAGACAATCTCTGGTATAACCCACTCCCAAACCTGACAAGAATGTAGCTATACAGGTGCCGAACAGAGCTGTGGATATCATTAATTATTCTTCCTTCCCTGGAACAATAGCTTTTAAGTGAAGGGGGTTTTGCAAAAAGTAGGACCCTGAAATCATGAGTGATCTCAGTCATTAAATCTGGTTGTGGGGAATGAAAGGCACTCTTTGGAGATTCTGGGGTCCATGTCTTAGCTTTTCTGCTCTTTTCCTCTCTGGCCCCCTTCCCTAGTTTGGGCAGATAACCTCCCCTATTTGAAGATTGCTGTTTCTGCCTCTACCATGTGGGGGGCCATGTTTTCCCTGCATGGTGGTATGAGATTTAATTTAGTAGTTTGCTGAATTACACTTTCTTCTCTGCATGAAAACCTTAGGTTTCATCTAGGTCTGCTTCTTGTATAACTCTGCAGTGGCTCTTGGGTTCTTGTGAAGACCAAATCATTTTGGAGCCATCTCTTGTAGAAGCTGCTGTTCACATGTCTAGCTTGTTATTTCTCCAGACTGATTTGTTTGCTACCCCAGCTTATCTTTTTCTGTGCACTGTGTGATCAATGTTTAACAATTCCTGTAAAGTCACTTCTAATTTTTTTTTAAATGAATGTCAGAATGTGATATATTGTATATTTTAAAGTACTTACCATATTTATGTACCTGTATGTCACTGTTATATAAATAAATATCTCTATCTATTAAGTTTTGAGTTCTGGCCTTTTTTTGTGGAAGGAGTGAGAACAACATATGCTAGGCCAGATGCTAAAAATTCTATTTGGTTATTGATTCTTTTAAGGGATCCATTAGAAGTGTCATTTTGTGTCAGTTTTTTCTCAGCCCATCCAGATGCTGGGAAATCATTGCCTGCCTATTGTGGGCATCATGCTATCTGTTCTTGCTGCCATTCATGAAACATCCCCTCATACATTTCCCTTCCCTACTCCTCAACCCCACCCCTGGATTTCTTGCTTCTTGCGCTTTGTCTGGAAACAGCAATCAATACAATAAATTGCTTTTGGAAAGGGTGCAGAGGGAAGGAGACATAGCCTGATAATATGGATGGAGAAAACCTTGACTGGAGAATCAGGAGTTGTGGTTCTAAGCCCATTTGAAGATGTTAATAATAACTCAAATTTCTCTAGCACTGGCTTTTGAGTTGTTTATTTGTTTTAGTCCTGTCTAACTCTTTCTGACCCCATTTGGGTTTTTCTTGCCAAAGATACTGGAGTTGTTTGCCATTTCCTTTTTCAGTTCATTTTACAGATGAGGAATCTTTTTTATTTATTTATTTATTTATTTTTTTAATTTTTTATTTAAAGCTTTTTATTTGTATGACATGTATATGGGTAGTTTCCCAACATTGCTCTTTACAAAGCTTTCCATTACAAATTTTACCCCCAGTCCCCTCCCCTCCCCTCGATGGCAGGAAGTCCACTACAGGTTAATAATGTTGAAATGCTTGAGAAGTTATGCAAGAAAAATCCTATCTACAAGAAAAAAAAGAATCAGAGAAAGAAAACACAATGCAAGCAAATATCAATAGAGAGCATGAAAATGTTACGTTGTGGTCCATATTTCATATCCCTCTCTCTGGGTGTATACGGATTTCTTCATTGAACAATTTAAACTGGTTTGAGACAATTCTTTGTTGCAGAGAGCCATGTCCATCAGAATTGATCATCATGTAATACTGTTGTTGCCGTGTATGATGATCTCCTGGTTCTGCTCGTTTCACTCAGCATCAGTTCATGCAAGTCCCTCCAGGCCTCTCTGAAATCGTCCTGCTGGTCGTTTCTCACAGAACAATAATATTCCATGACATTCATATACCATAATTTATTCAGCCACTCTCCAATTGATGGGCATCCATTCAGATTCCAGTTTCTAGCCACTACAAAAAGGGCTGCCACAAACATTCTTGCACAGGTGGGTCCCTTTCCCTCCTCTAAGATCTCTTTGGGATATAGGCCCAGTAGAAACACTGCTGGGTCAAAGGGTATGCACAGTTTGACAACTTTTTGAGCATAGCTCCAAATTGCTCTCCAGAATGGTTGGATCCGTTCACAGTTCCACCAACAATGTATTAGTGTCCCAGCTTTCCCACATCCCCTCCAACATTCATCGTTATCTTTTCCTGTCATTTTAGCCAATCTGACAGGGGTGTAGTGGTACCTCAGAGTTGTCTTAATTTGCATTTCTCTGATCAATAGTGATTTGGAGACAGATGAGGAATCTTGAGGCAATCAGGATTAAGTGATTTGCCTAGTCACAAAACTAATAAATGTCTGAGGCTGGAATTGAACTCAGGTCTTCCTGACTCCAGACTCTTATTTACTGAGTCACCTAGCTGCCTGCCTGACATATAGTAGGTGCTTAATAAATGTTTATTGATTGATTGATTGATGTAAAGTATAATCAGGCTTGAAATTACAAAGAAGCATAAAACTAGTTTCTGGAAAGGGAAAGATTAGGAGGAAAAAGAAGGGAAAGGGAGAAAATGGAGGAGAAAGGGAAGGAAGAAAAAGGAAAAAAAGGAATAGGAAGTGATAGATGGGACTGTCAAATAATTTAATATATGTAGATCACTTGGCAATGCCTTACAGTGATATATAAATGATCTTTGTTAATTATTATAGTCCTTGAATCTGTATATCCACTTGAGTATTTTCCTTGGAAATAGTCAACAGGGAGACCCTATTTATTCTAATGATCCTCAAAATATTCTTTTTGGGATTGCCTTTTGAACAGATTCATGAGAGAGATAAGAACACCCATTTCATCATTTAATAATCATACCTCTTTTTAAAAACTAAAATATTTTTATCCTCCAACTTGGGCACTCATAAGATTTTACTCTGAATAACTTGCTGGCTGTTTCCAAAGGTCAGATCTATTTTGAAAAGATGAAGATTTGTCACAATTGAGGATAGTCAAAGTAAAGTATGACATAAAGGCCTTGAAGGTAATTCCCAAAGAAGAGCTTATTCGTAAATGCATAAATAATCAGGGGCAGCATTGTTGGAATAAGTGCACAGATACCAAGGGGGGGGGGATTATGTTGGAGGGCAACACCCACTTGGATATCTAAGGTTTAGCATGTTATAATTTTATTGCCCCATAGTTATACCTTGAGTTGACTGTGCTGAATGGAAAAAAGGAATTTGAGATGATCTAAGTTTTGTCCATAATTAACATTTTACAGAGCCCCCTGTGATGCAATGGAAGATGCACTGGACTTGGAGTCAAGAAAGAGTATATTTTCAGTCTTATTTCTGACAAATGTTAGCTGTGTGGTCCTGGATAAATCATTTCACTTCTGAGCTTCAGTTTTTTTGTTTGTAAAATGAAAGTTCACTTGTGAAAACACTTTGTAAACCTTAGAGACACATAATAAAATAATTATTACTGTCATTAGACTACAAGCTCCCACAAGGCCAGAAACATGTATTGTCTGAATTGTGTACTCCTTCCAAGCAATGAAGGCATTGCAATGCACACATAGGTATCAGTATTTGTTTAATGATTCAATGGCTGGGTAGATGGGTGAAAGAACAAATGGAGGGGGGAGGAAGGAGGGGGACGAGGGAGAGCAGAACTTCCAAGTTTCCTCATTGTGGTCTCTTGATAAAGTGAGCAATTCAGTTGTTGAAATCCAAGGAAGGTTACTAAAGTAGTTAGTCCCTGCCTCCTTACATGAATAGAGACCTAGACTGTGATTTCTTGTAGTATAGTGAAATCTCAGATAAAGAAACACTTTCTACCTGGATGGGTTGACACTTTCTTTGAACCTTATAGTATTAGAGGGTAGTCTGTTGCATGGAAGGATAAAGTGATTTCTTATGTAAGTAGTATGTGTCAGAGACAGAATTTGAAGCCAGATTCAATGAGATTTGAGGTCACTTAGCCACCATTCCCCCCACTTACCTTCCCACCCCCTCCCATTGTCTGCTCATAAGAAGTAGAAAATTCGAGGTAAGCAAAGACTATTTAGGCCCCTGGAAGTATCAGTCATGGAAAGAAAATTGGATTATGAAGTTGGTAGCCTGAGTTCTAATCAGTTGAACAGCACTTATTAAGTGCCTGCTTTGTGCCACGAATTGTGCCAAATGCTAGTAATACAAGAAACAGATAGTGAAATCATCTCTGCTTTCCTTGGGCTTGACTTTACTATAAACTAGGAGGTGATAACTGATAAAACCTCAATCTCTCTTATTCATATAGTCTTATTGGACCTTTGATACCTTTTTGACTTGAAATGGGTCACTTCCCTGATCTGTGCCTCAATTTTTTCATTCATAAAATGGGGATAATAATTCTTGTCCTACTTTGAATAAGTCTTTTTGACTGTTATAAGTACCCAAATTAACTATAAAGGACATATGAAGAAAGATGCTATCTACATCTAGATAAATGATAAATAGAAGTGTGTATAAAATAATTTTACATATATATGCTTATTTCTATCTAATGGTGATCATCTGGAGAGGGGGAGAAAGGAAAAAAAAGTTTATATGATAACTTGGGTATTTAAAAGAAATAGCAAATTGTACATAGTAATTTGGAAGTTTCATGTGCAATCTTTTAATTATACTACATTATGGAAATAGCTTGTTTTATTCCATAAATTAAGAAAATAAAAATAAAAGCATATAGAGAGAAGAATCAAAATAGTCTGTAGTGAGGCAGTTAAAAAAAATCCTGTCCCATCTTACCAAGGTTATTATGAAGGTAAGATGTAAAAATTTATGTGGAGTTGTTTTGATCAGTAAAAAGTTAGATACAAATGTCAAGTTCTGTTATTATTTTATTGAAATGACTAATAGAGATGTAGTTTCTTACCCCACCCCTCTAAGTTACATGTAAAATTACAAATACCAACCCTTGGAGAGACCTTTCGTATCGCAGGCAGAAATGAGCTGCCCATGACACTTCCTGCAAGACTGAGAACCTTATGATAAGGAGCTGTGGCAGCAGGCCCATTCCACTGGGCGGGCCCTGGCTTCCTCCCCTGGAGTCTTGTTTCCACTTGTCAGGGAGGCCCAGCTTCCTCTCAGCCAAACCCTGATTGCCAAGGAACCCTCGGGACAGAATCGATTGCACTCTCCCCAAAGGGTTGCCAAAGCTGTGAGTGTGTCACTACTCCTTGCTGGGGGGAGGGATGTTTGAAATAATACCGACGGTTTGTGGGCAGCAAATCTTCATCCCCACCACAGGCTTTCAGCCGCAAGCCCAGACAGGAACACTACAGTTTGGTTCAGCCACTGGACTACTTTGGTGGAGACCCAGATTAAGGAAGTCTTGACTAGTCTGCATTGATGAATAATATGAATTGTAGGATCTTAAAAATACTATTTTTGCTTTCTGCCTCCCCCCAACCTTGCCCAAACGAAGATGTATAAATAAAACATGTTATATACACACATATATAATATATCCCATATGTATGTGTTGTATACGTGCAAATATGTGTGTGTATACCTGTATCTTCTCGGTTTATATAACCCATCAATGAACTCTGTGAAGGCAGAGACTATTTTGTTTTTGTGTCCCTAAGGCCTGGCACAATGCCTGGCACATAGTAAGTGCTCAGTAAATGCTTGTTTATTGGTCTAGGTAGGTGAATTCCTACTAATCATTTTATCTATTGGAGGCTTCCCAGTGATCCATAGTAATGATTATCTCCTGGGGACACCCAGCTGCATGTCAGATATCCCCAAAGCAGGGAATCCAGATTCAAGTTACTAAGTGGCTTAATGTCCACTAAAACCTACCAATATGTTTACACTTAATAGTTTACCAGAGAATACAATTAGTTTTTTTTAAGGCTGTTTAATGAAATATTGCAATAAGAAAAGTAGGAATTACTTTTTTTTTCCTTCTTAAAGCAACTAGGTGGTTCAGTGGGCAGAGCACTGGGCCTGGAAATTTTATTTCAAATACTTACACCTAGATCCTGGGCAAACTTAACCCTGTTTGCCTTGATAATAAAGAATTGGGTGCAATTGAACAAGAACAACACTCTCGCTAAAATATAACATTAATAGGAAGAGTGGACCCAAAGGGAACATTCATGGAATGGCACACAGCCTATATCACACTGCTCTTATTAGGCTTGCTCCCTTCTCTCTCTACCTGGAATATATTATCTTTGTCTGATGCTGCTGGGCACAGATACCCTGAATACATGACAATAAAGCTGCTTTCGATTCCCAGTTTCTGGCTTTAGGTGAAGGTTTGGCTGTAGGGCAACTTTTCCCAGGGACCTGGGAGGGTGCTTTATTCTTTTCCACTTACCCCAGCCAAGAAGTCATGTTTTCCTCAAATGTTCTCATTTTCCTGACCTTCTCCTTTGTACTTAGCTCTTTCTCCCATCACACATCATAGTATAATTAAGTCCATAATCAGAATTGCCCTTCTTGTTTCCAGCTGAGCACCTGGGACCGTGGGGACATTGGAGATGATGAACTCCTTGACTGCTTCTAGCCATGTGATGACTCTACTACATGGACTTGATCTTTTAGTGGCGGTTGCTATTGATTAGTTGCTCACTCATTTCTAATTCTTTGTGACCCCTGGATTAATAATATGCCAGTATCTTCCATGGAGTTTTCTTGACAAAGATACTGGAGTAGTTTGCCATTTCCTTCTTGTATGGGACAGTTATGATCCCTATCCAAATTAAAATCAGAAACATTCTCAAGGTAGAAAAGAAAAAAAGGATTTATTATGATCTTGGGAGAAAGGGCAACTCCCAATAGACAAGGTGTCTAGTAAAGGAGTGCAAAGCACAAACTGCAAAACACAAGATTATATGGACCCTAATGCAGAACCTTGCCTTCCCTGCCTTTTCCTGGCCCTTCTTCCCCTTGGCTGAGAGTCTGGACTCCTAGTCTGGTGTGAAAATCTCCCCCAGAGACAAAGAATACTAATCTATAACAGCACACTCTTTACTGAATTAGGTAATTAAATGCTAATTCAAAGTGAGGGGGATGGGGAGGAAGGGGAGGGATATGGGAATAAGAGAGGAATATAACTTTAATATAACACCTTCAGCTTTTAGCTATAGCACAACTTGTTATTGCAAAGTCTCAGGTCACAATTAGGGCACAGGTCCAGGCCTTTTTTTTTTTTTTAAAGATTCTAAAATTAGGAATGTAAATGAAGTGTAGGCTAACTGAGAAAATATCTGCTAGGTTACTCCTAAACAGGTATTTTCAAACAACCCACCTAATTCCTTTTTTAAAAATTATTTTTAATTTAAGCCTTTTGTTTTCAAAACATATACATGGATAATTTTCAACCTTTACTGTTGCAAAACCTTGTGTCCCAGATTTTTCCCTCCCTTCCCCTCCCCTCCCCCATGGCAATTAATCCAATATATGTTAAACGTGTGCAATTCTTTTACATATTTTCACAATTATGCTGCCCAAGAAAAATCGGATCAAAAAGGAAAAAAAATGAGAAAGAAAACAAAATGCAAACAAACACCAAAAAGAGTGAAAATATTATGTTATTATCCATAGTCAGTTCCCACAGCCCCCTCTCTGGTTGTAGATGGTTCTATCACAAGACCATTGGAACTGGAGGCCATATTCTTATGAGAGGTCTTCACTCAGTTCATTCAATTCATTCTCCAGCTCATTTTATAGATGAGGAAACTCAGGCAGATGGGTAAGTAACTTGCCCAGAATCACAAGCTAGTAAGTGACTGAGGCCAGATTTGAACTCAGCAAGGTAAGTCTTCCTGATTCCAGGCCTGCCATCTAGTTGCCTAGCTTTTATAATCCAGTCAAATGACTCAAAATTCATCTAACACAATAAGATTTACATTCCTTTTCAGGCATGCTATTTGCTTATAGATCATCCTTGTATTCTCTCCTAACTTCCCCAATTAGTCATGGAATTTTCCAGGACTAAAAGGAAACAACTCTAAAAAGGAAAAAAAATGACTTCTAGGTCCCTCATATTACTCTAAAAATAGTTCTGGTGTTAATGAAATTAGAAGCCCCCAAGATAAGAATTTGTGAGGAAGGAGGTGGAATTCACTACCTTGTTTCCGGGGCTCTCAAGCCAAAGTCACTGTCAAATCCATAGCCAGCATTAGACCCAATTGGTGTGGCTAGGACAATGAAAGTGTGTTTTCAGAGGTCACTCCTAACCTCTGAATTGCCAGATTCTTCAGTTTTCCTTGCCTCTCCCTGTGAAGACTCCCTCTTCCCTGCTCTCTTTCTGGGGCTTCATTTTCCAATCCTTCAAGGTTTTGCCTTTAGGCCTCTTTTCTCCTCAGTCCCTCATCCGAGGGTCTCCTTGATCATCGAGGCTTTGCAGGAACTCCCAATCTATATCCCCAGGTCTGATCTCTCCTCTGAGCAGGTTACATCTGCCTGTCCTACTGTCCTAGCTTTAAAGCTAAAACAACATATCAGGAATTGAATTTGTTCTCTTTCCCCTAAGAGCCTCCTTTTTCTTCCAATTTCATGATGTCCCTCATTCACCCCCATTTACGCAGAATCCCATTTCAAACCAAGGTGTTAGCTTTTTGGTTTTTTGCTGTAGCAATTGGGATTAGTGACTTGTCCAGGGTCCCACAGCTAGGAAGTGTTAAGTGTCTGAGGTAGGATTTGAACTCAGGCCCTCCTGATTTCAGGGCCAGCATCAGTGGCCAGGGCCATTATCTTTGATGTTTCCTCTGTTAAGAAATGCTAGTTCAATGTCATTCAATTCAATAAACTTTTATTAAGCATCTACTGTGTGCTAGCACTGTCCTAAGTGTTGAAGATACAAAAAAAGCAATTTCTCACATCCCCTCCATTGCTTCCTGCCTATTTTCCCTGCCCCAGCACAGACTCTCATTGCTCACTGCTTGCACTGTTGGAATAGATTCCTAGCAAGTATTCCCCTTTGGTCCCTCCATGGTTCCTCCATCTTTCATAAGCTCACATCTGGTCATAATCTTGTCTGCTCAAAACTGCCTATTGCCTACCAAGTAAACTTAGCTTGATATTCAAAGCCCCTTACAATCTGGTATCATGCTGCCTTTCTAGTCTTATCATCACCTCCCTGTCAAACTGTTTCAACAAAAGTGGCTTACTATCCATCCATCCATCCATCCATCTATCCATCTGCGCCTTGCAATTTCATGCCTTTGTTGACATTATTCCCCAGGCCTATGCCCTCTTGTTGAATTCCCACTGCCTTCTTCAAGAAGCTTTCCTTGAACCTTCATTTTATATTTTAATTATCTGGGTATATGGCTCTATGTTAGACTAAAGTTCTATAAAGGCAGAGACTGCCTTTTCTGTCTTCAGAGGATCCTGGATTTAGAATTGGAAGACTTTAGTGATCATCTAATCCATTCCTCTCACTTGACAGATGAGGAAAACGAGAGGTTTAGTAACTAGCCCAAGAGCACAGAGGTAATAAATGTCCCAGCTGGAAATCCAACCTAGGTTCTCTAACATCAAGCCCATCACCCTTTTCATTATCTCCTTAAACTAAACTTTGTATGTTCCCTCATGCTTAGCACAGTGCCTTGTACACAACAAGCATTGTTGAATTACTCCTTTTCTCTTTCCAGTTTAACTCGTATTTAGATTATGCATATTTATTTGCATGTTGTCTTGATATTAAACTGTAAGCTCCCTGAGGGTGAAGAAATTTTTTTTAAGTATCCCTAACACTTAGCGCAGTGCCTAATACATTTTTTATTCAGTTGTGTCTGACTCTTCATGATCTCATTGGGAGTTTTCTTGGCAGAAATACCGGAGTAGTTTGTCACTTTCTAAAGCTTATTTTACAGATGAGGAAACTGAGGCAAACAGGATTAAATAACATGCTCAGGGTCACACAGGTAGTAAGTATTTGAAGTCAGATTTGAATTCAGGTCTTTCTGATTTTAGGTCGAACCCTCTATCCACTATCGCAGAATGCTAAATAAATGTTTATCGATTGATTAACTTGGAGGCAGGCATGCGTTACAATGCATGGTACTGGAGTTGAAATCTGGAACTCAGTGATATTAACCTAGCCACTTAATCTTTATTAGCCTTGTCTGTAAAAGTTGGAATTATAACAGAATTTACTAAATTGTGAGAATCAAAAGAGATAACATAAATAAAATGCCCTGCAAACTTAAAAGTGCTTTATAACTGCTAGCAATTAGTATTATTGACCCGAAAATCCTCAATTAAATAGAAAGCAGTAGCTTGGGGGGATGTCATACTGAAATGGTCACTATGAAGTGAAGGAAGGGAAAAAAGACTCAATCCTTAGTTTGAGGGCTTGAAGTGATAATTGAAAAGTCTCCAGGACACTTTCAAGAATTTTGAGGCAGAGGTCCTTCTGGACAGAACCAGGGGGTGCCAGAGAAAAATCCAGATACTCCAGATCCTTCACTTCTTTTATGTCCCTGCTGTTATTTTCTTAGAACTAGTCTCAGGCCCTGGGCACCAAGTCCTGATATCATTGACATGAGCTGATGCATGTCCCTCTCTCTCTCTCTATATATATGTGTGTGTGTGTATATGTATATATATGTATGTATGTATATATATATATCACTATATATATAGGATCCATAACCTTGACTACAAATTTGAACTCAAACATTTATAATTATGTTCACAATTGTATAGTCTGCTGAAGCTTACAAAGTGTTTTAGTCTTGGCTCTGTGAGGTAAGCAGAGTATTATTAGGAAATATCAGAACTTCGATTAGACCTTATAATTCAAGTCTCCTTCTTGAGACTCTTAAAAAAAATGTAGGACAAAGTCACTTGTGCCACTTTAAGTCTCCAGTGAATATAGCGTTCAGGGGGAGTCAGTGCTCAAGAAATCCTGTGTCTAGCTTTGCATGAGCCCACAGTCTAAAAATAGCATGACTAAATCAGGAGGGGAATGTGCAGGGCCAGGAGCTACCATAAAAGACATGCTTTGGAGACAGATTGAGCTCAGCTTTTCTGATAGATTTTTATATTGCAATGGTATTTAGTACTAATGTTGAAGTTTGAATTTTCACTACAACAACACAGTTTCTTGTCCATCTTAATCCTTAATACATCTACTCTACAAAGAAACCCTAGAATTGACCTTGATTGGCCTTTGGGTTACTGATAATTTAGATTTTATTTTAGGGCCCTACTCCCTTCTCTAAAAGGGAATTGTTTTTCCCCTGCTTTAATGTTTTCCTAATCAGTGAAATATGAGATGCTCTCAGAGAGCATTCCCCTTGACAATTATGCTAAGAACTCACTTATTTGCCATTATTGTGTAATAGTATTTTCTTTTCATTTCCTGTTTTTCTTTCAAAAATTTGTTTTCAACAATCATCAAAATAACAAACATTTCAAAACATAGAAAGGAACAAGGAAGATGCATGTATAAGGAACTATATATAAATTTATACCCTGTATAGTAATTTAAAAAGAAATACAGGATGTTCTAAAAGCCTTCTTGCAGTTTTAAACTTTAATGACCTTTGGTGTACAATTCCAAATTATTTTCCAGAATGTTTGAAGCAGTTAGAACTACATAATTTTGAACTAGTTTGTCTTGTCTTTGACAAACTCTGACAATGTATTTTTGTCTTTTGCCATTTTTTCCAATTTGGGTATGCAGTGGCTCTTAGAGTTAAATTTTTAGGGTCCTTTTCTCATAGCAGTTTAGGGAAACTTTTTTCCCATATGGTTGTTGATAAATTATATTTTTTCCCTTGAGATATACTGATTCTTCCTCTGACCCCTTATTTATTGCAAAATGGCTCTTTTTTCTTATATACTTATATCAGTTCTTTATGTAAGTGTATATCATGTACCATAGATCCATGGGCCACTTGTAACAGGGAGTTATAGATAGACTTGTTAATGCTCCATGCCATTTCTCATGTATTCTTCTATTCTATTCGGAGTTCTTAACTTTTTTTGTGCAATGGTCCCCTTTGGTGTGTCAGAAGAAATTTAAATGTCAGCTGGACTGGACCTGTCTCTAACTTGTGGGTGGTTGAAGTTTAATAAAGCAGGCTAGAGAGAAATCAAACAGAATCAAACAGAAGTTTAATTTCACAGTCAGAAACAGCTTGCAAGCAAAGCCCATCTTCCTAAGAAAGGGGGCTCACTTGCTTATGGCAGGGATAGAGCTTTTACACATGAAAATCACAGGAGGCTAGACTGAAACACAGGCATTCTTGGGTCTTGTGTGAGTCATTGGGTCTTGTGATTATTTCCAAGTCATTAGTGTTATTGAGCCTTGTGATCATTTAGGAGGGCACAGAACCAGAGTTAGTGTGTCAGGAACAGCAATGAACAACTGGTTCAGTTCATTTGGTGGTTATAAGCACAGGGATTCTTAGCATAAAAGGGGATCTGATTGATCAGTCATGGCTGCAACATGTCAGCTGCAATCTCAGCTTCCATGTCAAGATCCCCTGAAAAGTAGGGGAGCTCCAATAAATCTAGATAGTTTGATTAATCATTACACATGTCAGTTAAAAGGAAAATTATAAATCTCATGACAACAAAGACCAGAATGGACCTGCAGATGGAGCAAAGTTGACCACCTGGAACATGATTTTATTTTATTTTTTTATTTTATTTTATTTTTTTAGAGAGCATGAAAATGTTATGTTGTGGTCCACATTTCACGTCCCTCTTTCTGGGTGTATATGGCTTTCTTCACTGAACAATTGGAACTGGTTTGAAACATTTCATTGTTGAAAAGAGCCATGTCCATCAGAATTGATCATCATGTAATGTTGTTGCCGTATATAATGATCTCCTGGTTCTGCTCATTTCACTCAGCATCAGTTCATGCAAGTCTCTCCAGGCCTCTCTGAAATCGTCCTGCTGGTCGTTTCTTACAGAACAATAATATTCCATAACATTCATATACCATAATTTATTCAGCCATTCTCCAATTGATGGGCATCCTTTCAATTTCCAGTTTCTTGCCACTGCAAAAAGGGCTGCCACAAACATTCTGCCACATGTGGGTCCCTTTCCCTCCTCTAAGATCTCTTTGGGATATAGGCCCAGTAGAAACACTGCTGGGTCAAAGGGTATGCACAGTTTGATAACTCTTTGAGCACAGCTCCAAATTGCTCTCCAGATGGCTGGATCCATTCACAGTTCCACCAACAACGTATCAGTGTCCCAGCCTTCCCACATCCCCTCCAACATTTGTCATTATCTTTTCCTGTCATTTTAGCCAATCTGACAGGTGTGTAGTGTTACCTCAGGGTTGTCTTGATTTGCATTTCTCTGATCAATAGTGATTTGGAGCACCTTTTCATATGACTAGAAATAGTTTTAATTTCATCCTCTGAAAATTGTCTGTTCATATCCTTTGACCATTTATCGATTGGAGAATGGCTTGAATTTTTATAAATATGAGACAATTCTCTATATATTTTAGAGATGAGACCTTTATCAGAACCATTAAATGTAAAGATGATTTCCCAATTTATTGCTTCCCTCCTAATCTTGTCTGCATTAATTTTGTTTGTACAAAAGCTTTTTAACTTAATATAGTCAAAATTATCTATCTGGTATTCAATTAAGAGTTCCAGTTCTTCTTTGGACATAAATTTATTCCATCTCAACAGGTCTGAGAGGTAAACTGTACTACGTGGAACATGATTTTATGCAGGATAGAAGTGGATAGGTGAGATAGAAGACTCACATCTCAACAGATGCTAAGAAAGATGGTAAATAAGGAGGTAAATAAGGAGGAAAGACATTAGACTAAAGAAGACCGAGTGGAGAATACTGTCAAGGTTTCCAGGTAGCCATAAGGAAAAGTCAAAGGAAGGTGATAAAAGAAATGTTTCAGTCTATTTTTGCCCTATTCCATAAATCTTTCACTTATTTAAAGCACTAAGATCCTCTTCTATGAGGAATATCCTCTTGGCAGGGCATCCAGAATCTGGCAATTGTGTAATATCATCAGGGCAAGAGAATCAACTTAAATTTGGAGGCTGGTGATGAGCCTGCCAGTGTGCTCTAGGGCTAATTCCACCAAGACAACAGATACTAATAGCATGCCACAAGTGGCTGTGGTGCCATCAAGGATCCAACAACAGTGGCTAACAGAGCCACAATGGACAGGAAAGTGAACCAGGGGGACCAAGTGAGGTATCTAGAGGAGCAACCCACCAGGAATTCAGAATGAAGGTGGAATTACATTGTTTGGGATTGAATGATCCACGGTGGGGGCCCTGCTGCCACTGGTACCCACGATGCAAAGTAGAGCTTCTAGAGAGACTCCTAAGAATAAGGGATCCTTAGATAAGGGTCTGAGGTCTGTGGTCGAATTCTCTATTTTTTGTTTATGATGATCCATTGCCCCATATGGAAGCACTGTGAGAACAGGGATGGAGATAGAAATTATGAACTTCTTGGCTTTCAAAAACTGCTGCTCTTTGGAGCAGATGGATTGGCTTCTCACTCCAGAGAGGAGTAGGGGGGTTCTCTTACTATGTTGTAGGGACTGGGGTTGTGGGGGCCAGATGGGCTAGATCTGAAGCCTAGAAGAGCTGAAGGAAGGACTTTGGGCCAGGGAATGTCTAGCTCCTCAGAGACTTTAGCAAATGAGGTTTTAAGTATCCCTTTAACTCTTAACTATTCCTGATGACTCAGGCTGGTGCTGAGTAATTGGCCAGGATGAAAGCAGTTAGCTAATGAAGCTCTAGTAAAATGTGTGCCTCCATCACTATGCAATGGCTTTTCTCCAAGAGGATTTTTGCTACCCCAGAGCCTGTAGCAGCATGACGGAGAAAGATCTCTACCCACCAGGAGAAATACAGACCATAACCATAGCATATTTGGAACCATGGGCAGGTGGCAATTGAATGAGGTTGATCTGCCAAGTTTCAGAGAGTGCTTCTGGGAGAGGGAACTGCCCTTGAGCAATCTTTAGAGACCTGGGTGTATTATGCTTGGGGCAAGTGGAAGACATCTCACAGAGAAACTTTCCCATCAATATTTTCAGGAGAGCTCTACTAGCTTGTCAAGTCCCTGATGGTTGAATGAATGCAGGTGTTCCATCATAGGAAAAGATAAGTTCTTAGGGAATACTGTGCTGATCCAGATTTTTTTCCTTTTTTTTTAATTAAAGCTTTTTATTTTCAAGACATTTTCATGGATAACTTTCAATATTCACCCTTTCAAAACCTTGTGTTCCTAATTTTTTCTCCCTCCCCTCCCCAGACAACAAGCAATCTAATACAGGTTAAACATGCAATTCTTCTAAACATATTTCCATATTTGTCATAGTACTACATAAGAAAACTCAGAAGGGAAAAACACAAGAAAGAAAAAAAAAACAAGCAAGCAAACATCATCAACAACAAAAAGGTGAAAATATTATGCTTTGATCCACAGTCAGCCTCCATAGTTCTCTCTGGATGCAGATGGCTCTTTCCATCATGAAGTCTTTTGGAATTACCTAGAATCATCTCATTGCATAACACATAGTTTAATAAATGGGAAGCTTGTTTCTGATTCTTAATAGGCTGTCTTGAA
This sequence comes from Myrmecobius fasciatus, assembly GCA_023553655.1. Taxonomy (NCBI): domain Eukaryota; kingdom Metazoa; phylum Chordata; class Mammalia; order Dasyuromorphia; family Myrmecobiidae; genus Myrmecobius; species Myrmecobius fasciatus. Next base: position 440,540 of record JAJPUD010001176.1, on the reverse strand, counting down.
GAGATGAGAAAGCCCCAATGTTTTCATAGTATCCCCATATCATGTGCTACCCCAAATGCATCCTGACTGTTAGTTCCCTTCCTTAATTCATAGACCCTAGCTACTGTCTCAAGTTCAGCTGGTGCCAAATGGACATCGATTTGTCTATGATTTGTTGTTTTACCCACTCATTCTTTAGATCAGATTATTTAGTTTCCAATTAATTTCTGCTCTATTTTCTCTGTCTCTTTATTATATGTGATTCTTATTACATCATGATCTGAAAAGGATGCATTTGCAATTTCTGCCTTTCTGCATTTGATTTTGAGGTTTTTAATGCCCTAATATGTGGCCAATTTTTGTATAGTTCCATGAACCACCAAGAAAAAAGTATACTCATTTCTTTCTTCATTCAATTTTCTCCAAAGATCTATCATACCTAACTTCTTTTTTTCTTAAAAGCTTTTTATTTTATTTTTATATTAAAACTTTTTATTTGCAAAACATATGTATGGGTAATTCTTCAACATTAACCCTTACAAAGCTTTCTGTTACAAATTTTTCCCCCCTACTCCCCACCCCTCTCCTATATGACAGGATATCTCCTATATGACAGGATATCCACTACATGTTAATTATGTTAAAATACTTGACAAATCGAATATATGTATATATATTTCCACATTTATCATTTTTGTGCAAGAAAAATCGTATCTACAAGAAAGAAAAATCAGAGAAAGGAAAAAAGCTTTTTATTTATAAAACATATGAGTGATTTTTCTACATTGACCTTTGCAAAACTTTTTTTTTGTTCCAAGCTTTCCCCTCCTTCCCCCCACCCCCCACCCCTAGATGACAGGTAATCTAATACATGCTAAATATGATAAATTATATGACAAATACAATACATGTATACATATCTATACAGTTATCTTACTGCACAAGAAGCATCAGATCTAGAAAGAGAAGAAAAAAAAAACAACCTAAGAAGGAAAACAAAATGCATGGAAATATTCACAGAAGCATTAAAATGCTTTGTTGTGGTCCACACTCAGTTCCTTCAGGCCTCTCTCTGGATGTATATGACTATCTTCATCATTGAACAATTGGAGCTGGTTTGAATCACATCATTGTTGAAGAGAACCATGTTCATCAGAATTGATCATCGTATAGTCTTGTTGCTGTGTATAATGTTCTCATGGTTCTGCTCATTTCACTCAGCATCAGTTCATGCAAGTCTCCCCAGGCCTCTCTGAAATTGTCCTGCTGGTCATTTCTTACAGAACAATAATATTCCATAACATTCATATACCATAATTTATTCAGCCACTCTCCAATTGATGGGCATCCATTCAGTTTCCAGTTTCTAGCCACTACAAAAAGGGCTGGCACAAACATTCTTGCATATGTGGGGCCCTTTCCTTCCTTTATGATTTCTTTGGGATATAAGCCCAATAGAAACACTGCTGGGTCAAAGGGTATGCACAGTTTGATAACTTTTTGAGCATAGTTCCAGATTGCTCTCCAGAATGGTTGGATCCGTTCACAGTTCCACCAACAATGTATTAGTGTCCCAGTTTTCCCACATCCCCTCCAACATTCGTCATTATTTTTTCCTGTCATTTTAGCCAATCTGACAGGTATGTAGTGGTATCTCAGAGTTGTCTTAATTTGCATTTCTCTGATCAATAGTGATTTGGAGCACCTTTTCATGTGACTAGAAATAGTTTGAATTTCTTCATCTGAAAATTGTCTGTTCATTCATACCTAACTTCTAAAATTCTATTTACCTTTTTAACTTTTTTCTTATTTATTTTGTGGTTTGATTTATCTAATTCTGAGAAAGCAAAATTGAGATCCCCCACTAGTATAGTATTACTGTCTATTTCTCCTTGCATCTCTGTTAGTTTCTCCTCTAGGAATTTGGATGCTGTACCACTTGGTGCATATATGTTTAGTATTGATATTGCTTCATTGTCTATGTTACCCTTTAGTAAAATATAGTTTCCTTCTTATCTCTTTTAATTAGATCCATTTTTGCTTTTGCTTGATCTGAGATCAGTATTGCTACCCATGTTTTTTTTTAACTTCACCTGAAGCATAATAGATTCTGCTCCAGCCTTTTATCTTTACTCTGTATCTATCACTCTGTTTTAAATGTGTTTCTTGTAAACAACATATTATAGGATTCTATGCCAAATGGACATCAGGTAAAGGTGAAGCTTCAATCACTTCTGTGACAGTGACAACTGAGTCTCCTTACTCATTCCTGAGGCAGGATTCATCCACTTTCTCTAAGGGGTTTCCTGAAGGGAAAGCTATTGAAATAAATTTTGCAGTGGTGTTCTAAAGTCTCATCATCATCATATTCCACCTCAGATAGGTAAGTGGCAAGACTGAGTATATTTGCTCAATTTAATTAATTAGGTTTGAAATAGCAAAGTCACTTCAAGGTTGGCTAGTGTGCTGGAGGAATGCTGGGTATGGTATAAAGACACATTTAAGACATTTCAATGGCATGGGAAACACAAACCTTCAAGGAACAGGGGAGACAAAAGTCTTCATTGTTATGAGAATGACTGGGCTCACTACTTGGGCAGTCTGGGAGGCCCTTGGCAATGCTGTCCAAAGTCTTATATTATCCCATGGGGCAAAAAACTTCACCATTTTTTGTGTCAGAACACTAACTGCATTCCTCTTCTCAGAGATGAATAAATCAAATAGGAGAAAATAGTTGGATAAACCTAAAGCTGGTGGTTGTTGGAGGGCCAATTTCAGAGAGTCAAAGCAATCCTGAGTGCTAGGGAGAAAACCAGGGACTCAGATAGAGTGTCCCTTAGGAGATCACAAAGGGGATGGACAATACATTATAAATTCAGGGATTCAGAGATGGCAGTAGCCAGCCAAACCAAGGAAGGCATGGTGCTGATGCTTAGTATGGAGTACAGGGGACTGAGTGATAGCCATTAGGCAGAATGACTCAAGGCAGAAGCTGGAGACAGAGAGATGTCCTAGAAATTTTACAGAGGAAAGAACAGATTTGAGTTTGGTCCCTTGCAGCTAAACCAGTAAGAAGGTACACAGAACCCTGAATGGAAATGTCATGGGACAGGGAACAGAGGAAGAGGCCATTAAGATACTGAAGGAGAATAAAATCCTTAAAATCTGATGAGGAGAGACCTTAATATCTGTGAAAAAAAGGATGGGGATTCAGTGAATCCTGGAGGAAGAATGGTCTGCGTATATTGACATTCCTTCCAAGTGAAAGCAAAAATGAATTGCTTTTCAGGAGCAACAGGGATTGAGAAACAGGCAGTACACAGATTAGCCTCCATGAAGAGTTCTGCCCAGGGAAGGACAAAGCTAAGTAGAGTGTGTGGCCCTGATACTAGGGAGGATTGAGTCGAGTCAGATGGTCCAAAGAGGCTAAAGGAAAAAAGACCTAAAGGAATGGAGACCTTCTTAGAGGTGCAGGGTACTGGGGACAAAAGGCACAGAGAAGCCCCCGATAAAAAGGGGAGAGCCTCTGAGACATGGTTTGCAGTGGTCTTGTTAGCAGTTCTCCACAAGCGAGATATACTCATGACTTGGGGGAAGGCAGAGGGGTTCTGAAGCTAAGGTAAAAAAAAGACCTCCCCCCTTGTGTGAGTAATGAGACAACCCTAACAGGAGTCATGGGGATATCCCCCTTCTTGTGCCATCCCTCCCCAGAGGCACGTCATGCTGAGTGATCAGGGTTGTTGTTGTTGTTGTCAGTGTGTATGGGGGGGGGGCAATGGTCTCTCGATACTTTCTGAGATACTTTTCTTTTTTTAATCATTGGACCTAACCTTCATTCTACATTCTGTCATCCAGTGATCAGATTTGTTTGTTTTTTTTTGTTTTGAACAGTAATAACAGATTCCCAGCTTGCATTTCTTGCTAATTTAAGGGACCATACTTTCCTTTTCTGAGGGTGCAGAAAAAGAGACAGGTTGTTGCAATTGCAAGGGAGTTAGAAGAACAAATTCTTTTAAAATTTTTTTATTATTATTATTATTAGCATTTCTAAGTTCTTTCCTACTGATTTTGTTCTCTGGCAAAATGAAAGACAGTCATTGTAGTCTTGAGGAAAAACCCAATGGATGTTGCTAATTAGAAAAAGTCAGCTTAATTTTTTAGAGATAGGTGAATGAAAAATATTAACTATAGGAAAATATAGTTGAAAGTGTCGCTTTTGTGGTCATCAAAACCATTTGGTACTGGCTAAGAAATAGAACAGTTGATCAGTGGAATAGGTTAAGTTCACAGGACAAAATAGTCAATGACTATAGTAACCTAGTGTTTGACAAACCCGAAGACTCCAGCTTTTGGGGTAAGAACTCACTATTTAACAAAAACTGCTGGGAAAATTAGAACTAGTATGGCAGAAACTAGGCATTGACCCACACCTAACGTCATATACCAAGATAAGGTTGAAATGGGTTCATGATTTAGACATAAAGAATGCAATTATAAGCACATTAGAAGAACATTTTACTTCTCAGATCTGTGTTGAGAAGGAAGGAATTTGTGACCAAAGAAGAACTGGAACTCATTATTGAACACCAGATAGATAATTTTGATTATATTAAATTAAAAAGTTTTTGTACAAACTAATGCAGACAAGATTAGAAGGGAAGCCATAAACTGGGAAAACATTTTTACATTCAAATGTTCTGATAGAGGCCTCATTTCTAAAATAAATTTTATTTATTTTAATAAATTTAAACTCAAATTTATAAGAATTCAAGCCATTCTTCAGTTGATAAGTGATTAAATGATCTGAATAGACAATTTTCAAATGAAGAAATGAAAACCATTTCTAGTCATATGAAAAAGTGCTCTAAATCACTATTGATCAGAGAAATGCAAATTAGGACAACTCTGAGTTACTACTACACACCTGTCAGATTGGCTAAGATGACAGGAAAAGATAATGATGAGTGTTGGAGAGATTGTGGGAAAAGTGGGACACTAACACATTGTTGGTGGAACTGCGAATGGATCCAGCCATTCTGGAGATCAATTTGTAACTATGTCCAAAGGGCTATCAAACTGTGCATACCCTTTGACCCAGCAGTGTTTATACTGGGCCTGTATCCTAAAGAGATCTTAAAGGAGGGAAAGGGACCCACATGTGCAAGAATGTTTGTGGCAGCCCTTTTTGTAGTGGCTAAAAACTGGAAACTGAATGGATGCCCATCAATTGGAGAATGGCTGAATAAATTATGGTATATGAATGTTATGGAACATTATTGTTCTGTGAGAAACGACCAGCAGGATGATTTCAGAGAGGCCTGGAGAGACTTGCATGGACTGATGCTGAGTGAAATGAGCAGAACCAGGAAATCATTATTCACGGCAACAATAAGATTATACCATGATCAATTCTGATGGACAGTCAACAATGAGTTGGCTGATGCCAGTTCCAATGATCTTGTTATGAAGAGAGGCATCTATACCCAGAGAGAGGACTGGAAACTGAGTGTGGATCACAACATAGCATTTTCACTCTTTTTGTTATTGTTTGCTTGCATTTTATTTTCTTATTTTCCTTTGTGATTTTATTTTTCTTGTGCAGCAAGATAATTGTATAAATATGTATGCATATATTGGATTTAACATATATTTTTACATGCTTAACATATATTGGACTACTTGCCATCTAGGGGAAGGGGTTGAGGGAAGGGAGGGAAAAATTTTGAAACACGAGGTTTTGCAAAGGTGAACGTTGAAAAATTATCCACACATGTTTTGAAAATAAAAAGCTTTAATAAAAAAAAATGTTGCTTCTGTAACTTGTTAAGTGCCTATGTGACAGAGAGCTTGTAATTTGTTTTTTATAAATTATCAGTATGTCCAAATAAGGTGAACATCAAGGGGAGATGTAATTAGGGGTGGAGACTCACATGAGGGAAATTAGGGGCTCCAGGCAGACTGTAATCTCTGTGGTACCCAGCCAATGGGAAGTCAGGGGAGAGACTTGCTGTTTGGGAACAGGGTATAAAATGAGATTTTAGCAATTTTAGACGTCTATTCTTGCAAGATTGTGAATAAAAATCTTTGCCTAGCTTCATCAGCGAGTCTGCAGAGTTCTTGGTAAGATGCTTGTTTCTTACATTAACAAAATAGGATAGAAAAATGAACTTGCCCCACTGTATCATCCTGCTGGAGACCAGAATTAGTATCAAAAGCTTGGGCAAGTCTGTCATGAAAATGATAAATTCCCCAGGTTTCTACTTAGTATCTAGGACCCTTGTTAAATCAGTGGGTCAAGGGAATGTAAGGGATATGACCTCAAGGAACTTATCTCCTATAACAAAGGTGAGGAGGTCCTTACCTTAGCCCTCTGCTTCCCAGTCTATCTTAAGATCCTCCTCCAGTTCTTAACAGCCAGTTTTGGGCACCAGTTTTTAGTTTCCCCTTTCCCCGACCAGGGCATCCATTGGTTGATACACCTCTGGGTACCTGGGCCTTCATGCCTACAGGAGGCAAACCTATGGGAACTTTCTGGGGTTGGGATCCTCCTTGGCAATAACCTGGAGCTTCCTATACTGCCCGGGCTTGAAACCTTAGGTTGTGAATAAGTGGGTATCCTCAGGGGTGTTTCATGGAACAACTTTGGACTGCAATAGAAGGGGAACATAGAAACTGGGGAGTGAGCAGTCTTTGGGGAAAGGTAGGTATATTTTGGGTGGCTGAGTAGTTTGCAGGCCACAACAGAGGAATTTTTCAAATTTTTGATCTGTTCTGCCACTGACTAATTCAGAGTTGTGCTCTCTCTCCTTTGCCTAGGAGGACCATTTGTAAAAGCTATTCCATTCAAAAGGCTGAATTTTCTTATTCATAAGTTTATTCAAGGGCTGAACTAGCAGAACTCTCAACCCTATCCCCAGTCTTAGGGTATTTCTATTCCATATCAAAGGTGAACACACTAAGACAAAGAACACACAAACTCCACTTTACTGACTAGAACAAGCAATTCACAAAGACAATGATATTACTTAAATCATGAACACAAGTATTCTACAGCACAATTCTATAAAGCATGCTAGGTTTCATTTTATGCTTCTAAACTCAGTAACTAGAATAGGGTCTTGCCATTAAAATTGCACTTAATAAATGCTTTTTGGATAGAGCATGAGAGTAAGGCAGACAATATCTCTGCTTAATTAAACCACATTTAATAAAACTATTGGGGTTATTTTTTGTTACAGAATTAATAAGTATTACCCCCTAATAATGCCCTTAGCACTGTGTGGAGTTGACCCTGGGTTTCCAAAAGCTTTGCTAACAGAGCAAAAGCTTTGGGAGGTTCTGTCCTACCAGAAAGATTTTTTTTAAATAAATTTTTTATTAGGATGAACTGAGTAAGTGTGGTTTTGATCTTGATGCAGTTTAGGAGAGCAATTTTGGCACCAAATAATGTGACTTTGCAGAGCAATTCCTAGTTCCAAATGATGAGATTGATGCAGGCATGTGAAGAATTCACAATGGCCATTTTCTTTGACAAAAGGTAGATTAAGGAGAATGGGTTACAAAGTGAAGACATACAATAGATACCAGGAAAG
>JAJPUD010001176.1:410151-432959 GCA_023553655.1 Myrmecobius fasciatus | reverse complement strand
TGGGCAAAAAGTAGGTTTACTTAGGAGAAGAGGTTACAGACAAAATGAAGAGATATAATAGACATCAGGAATGGTAAATATGAAATAAAATATACAATGGGAGGGCATATACTTAGCAAGAAAGGGGTTTAAATAATTAATGATGGAAAGAGTAAGTTTTCTTGTGGAGCCCCAATTAGCCAGAAGAAAGGAAACACCCCATGAGATTGGGACAGGCCTTAGCTGGCAGACTAAATCCTAAAAGGGACTGAACACCCTAAAAGAGGCAGGGTGTTGGCAGACTGACCCGAAGTGGGCAGTAGTGATGTCTTGGGTCAGAGATTTTATAGGGGAAATTTAACCTCAGGGACATGACTGGAATTGCTGACAGGGCATAGCAAAGTGATGCTGCCCACAACTCCCAAGGATTTGGGATGTCAGGGATCTGACTTGGCTTGGATTTCTTACAGAATGACCTTCACAGAGAGTGGGACCACAGAGCTCTTGTCAGAGTCTTCTCCTTGCCTGCCCCAGGGAACAATTCCATCAATACTACAGTCTCTGCCAACCATTAAGGACCTCATCAGAAGGAGAGATAGCACAGGGCATGGGAGGGAGGGAAAGGGAAAGATACTATGAGACAGAGTGCCATGGCAGGTTTGATTCAAAGAGATTCAGCAAAGATGGTGTGGGCCATAATAAAATGCTTTGAACTATTGGGATTATTTTTTAGTTACAGAATTAATAATTAATACCCCCCAATAATGTCCTTAGCACTGTGTGGAGGTGACCCTGAGTTTCCAAAAGTAGAGGAAATTTAATCTCGGGGCTTTGACATAACTCAGATTTCTGATTGGACACAGCAAGATGGAATTACCCAGGGCCTCCACAGGACTATAAGGTTGAACTGATCCCCATCAGTGGCCTTCCCTGCTAGCCTCAAGGACTGATTCCATCAATACTTCAATCTTTCTCTGTTAATTTCACTTAGTTACCCAGAACCTCACCAATCTCCCCTAAATGTACATGGGACTGAAACCATCCACACACACACACACACACACACACACACACACACACACGCACACACACTGTATGTCTACTGAGAGCCAGCCAAGCTAAGCTTAGAGCCTCAAAACAAAAACAAATTGATTAAAAGAGTATAATATAATGACTAGCATTGCTCTTAGGGCCAGAGATGTTATATTTTTTCCCGGGGCTCTGGAGTGTCCAGAGAAAAGAGATATTATATAAACATATAGTGTCTCTTTTCTCTGCCCTCAGTTTGAGCTCTCATTGTCATGTTCTCCCAACTTGTTGGGGACCAATGACACTCTCATTCTATCACCAGATTCTGTTGGGTTTGAGTCTTGGACTTTAGTTCTCAAAGCACCTGATGCTTGCTGGCCTGGCCTTCCTAAACTCCTGCATCCACATGAATCTTCCTCCCAACCCAGATTAGAGATTCTTCTTCCTGTACCTGAAAACGAATGAATGCAAAAAAAGACTGAGGTCTGTTTCTTGTGGAACATATGGCCTGATTGGGGAGGGAGAGACCTCATAGTCTTTCCCTACAGCATAGTTTTCTCACCAGAAGCCTTTAGTAAAGGAGTCACCTTGATGCATCCTCATGAGACTGCAGCAAAGCCACAATGAATGCTGTCTCATGCCCTTTTGAAGCTGCTGACAATTGTGGCTGGAAAAAAAATCATAGGAAGAACTGAAAGTTAAATGAAAAGACCAAGAAGAGATAGATTTTCAATTGACCAATATGAAGACCATAATAGAAAACATCAACAAATTCACAGAACAGACTTGCTATTGTAAAATGCTGACATGCAGAGTCTATGGACCCTAAACTAATTTATTCTGAGGAATTGCTTTAAAAAAAGAGCTGATTCTGCTCTTTTGTCTTAATGATGAGAGACAAAAACTCTTAATCAGCCTCCATTGTCTCAATGATGTAAAGCAGAAACTATCAACCAACCTCTCGGAGAATCTCTTGATTAGTATATTTTTAGACAAATACCTGGTCAGCTAGGTGGAACTCCATTTTGATTTATCCCTGACCTCTCCCCAACTCCTTCCTTACTCCCTAGAGCCTGCTTCTGCTCTCCTGAGATTTTAAAAATTGTGTTCCCTCAAAAACAAATTGCTCATTTGTGTATGACTCTGCCTTGCCTAGTGGTATTCACTTGAGCCTGTGAAGCTATTTCATGTAAAATAAAATAGCAAATCTTTGTAATCTGTGATGAATGCCTGTGACATAATTTCCTTATGCTATGTACCAAATCTCTATTATGCAATTTTTATTATATTCTTTTTTTGAGGAGAAGAATGTTTTATTTTTTTAATTAAAGCTTTTTATTTTCAAAATATTAACCTGGATAATTTTCAACATTCACCCTTATAAAACCTTGTGTTCTAATTTTTTTCCCTTCCTTTCTCCCACCCTCTCCCTTAGATGGCAAATGATCCAATATATGTTAAACATGTGCAATTCTTCTAAACATTTCCACAAATATCATGCTACACAAGAAAAATCAGATCAAAAAGAAAAAAATGAAATATAAGAATCTTTTACAATTATGCTCTTCCAAATCAATTTCATATTACCACTCTGGTTCATTCAGCAGATAAATGCAGAGCAATTAGATTCATGCAAAAATAGCTTTCTATTTTGTTCTATCCCTTCTCTAGTCCTTCTTTTACATCACTGCCCAAGGAATCTTTCTGATACACTGCTCAGTTTTTGTTTCTCTTCTATTCAAAAGCCCAAAGTTGCTATTCATTGCCCACCAAATTAAATATAAACTCTGGCTCTAACATTCAAAGGTCTCTACAACCTGGCCCCAACTTTTTTCATGCTTCCCCACATTAAGCCCTTTTGCATACACTATATTTCAATTTGTTCATCACTCTCTTCTTGCCTGTTACTGTCTCTGTGCCCTTAATCATACAGTCTGCCCTTCCTGAAATGGTCTTTTCTTTAATAATACTTCAATTTGATGAAGTCTCTCCTTCTCCTCAATCCTAAATTCAGGTGCTGCCTTCTCCATGGCGATATCCCTGAATTTATGGGAGTTCTATTCTAGAGTGATCACTTCCACTTCAAATTTATAAAAAATTTACCTAAACATGTCTCTTTTGTACATATTTCACTCTCATTATTTTTATTCATGCCTAATCCCTCTCTATGAGACTATAAACTCTTTGAAGGACAAGATATGTTGTACCTCTTTTTGTATACCCAATATCCAGCACTTTGCATGGAGATGATTAAAAAGTGTTTGCTGAAAGTTGCCCCCCCAAATGAAAATTGCAAATGCTTTGTGAGTAACAGTTGCATTAATACATTGTTGTTGGATCTGTGAACTAATTTAGCCATTGTTGGATTAAGTTATTAAACTTAAACTTTACACTTTGACCTAGTGATACTGCTACTATGTCTGTATACTAAAGAGATCAATGAAAGAAAAAATAATCCATAATTATAAAAATATTTAAAACTGCAAGAATTGGAAACTGAAGGAGTGCTGTTCAATTGGGGAATGACTGAACAAGTTATAATACATGAATTTAATGAAATGCTATTGTGCTGTAAAAAAATGACGAAAATGGTTTCAGAGAAATCTAGGAAGATATGTGCTTTGATGCAAAGTGAAGTATGTAGAATCAGGAAATCAATTTATATAATAACAACTATATGGTAAATACAAACAGGACTTGGGAATTTTGATAGAATAACCAGGAGTCCAGATGACTCATGATGAAATATGCTATTTATTTCTAGATAGCTAGAGGTGGATCATAGGAACTTGAGATGGAAAGAATTTTAAAGATTGTCTAATTCATCAAGCCATTCTCCAATTGATAAATGGTCAAAGGATATGAACAGACAATTTTCAGATGAGGAAATTAAAACTATTTATAATCATATGAAAAAGTGCTCCAAATCACTATTGATCAGACAAATGCAAATTAAGACAACTCTGAGGTACCACTACACACCTGTCAAATTGGCTAAAATGACAGGTAAAGATAACGAATGTTGGAGGGGATGTGGGAAGACTGGGACACTGATGCATTGTTGGTGGACCTGTGAACAGATCCAGCCATTCTGGAGAGCAATTTGGAACTATGCTCAAAAAGTTATCAAACTATGCATACCCTTTGACCCAGCAGTGTTTCTATTGGGCTTATTTCCCAAAGAAATCATAAAGGAAGGAAAGGGCCCCACATGTGCAAGAATGTTTGTGGCAGCTCTTTTTGTAGTGGCTAGAAACTGGAAACTGAAGGGATGCCCATCAATTGGAGAGTGGCTGAATAAATTATGGTATATGAATGTTATGGAATATTATTGCTCTGTAAGAAACGACCAGCAGGACGATTTCAGAGAGACCTGGAGAGACTTGCATGAACTGATGCTGAGTGAAATGAGCAGAACCAGGAGATCATTATATACGGCAACAACAATACTATATGAGGATCAGTTCTAATGGACATGACTCTCTTCAACAATGAAATGCTTCAAACCAGTTCCAATTGTTCGGTGAAGAAAGCCATATACACCCAGAGAGAGGGATGTAAAATGTGGACCACAACATAACATTTTCATGTTCTCTATTGAGGTTTGCTTGCATTGTATTTCCTTTATCAGATTATTCTTTCTCGTAGATATGATTTCTCCTGCACAAAAAATGATGTAATAACTATACATATATTCGATTTCTTAAGTATTCCAACATAATTATCATGTAGTGGATATCCTGCCATTTAGGGGAGGGGTGGGGAGTAGGGGGGAAAAATTTGTAACAGAAAGCTTTGTAAGGGTTAATGTTTAGGAATTACCCATACATATGTTTTGCAAATAAAAAGTATTAATAAAAAAATATTTCCTTGTGTGATGATCAACTATGAAAGACTTGGTTCTTCTCAGTGGTTCAGTGATCCAAAGCACTCCCAATATACTTTAGACAGAAAATGCCTTTTGCATCCAGAAAAAGAACTATGGAGATTGAATACAAATAAAAACATGCTATGTTCACTTTAAAAAAAAAAAGATTGTCTAATTCAAGTGTTTCTAACTGGGATCCTTGAGTTTGCTTTTTCTTTTTCAAATTTTGATTTCTGTAATTCACATAATTAGTTTCCTTTGAAATCTTAGGTATTTTGTTTTATGTATTTAAAAACAGTATTCTGAGGAGGTGTCCATGATCTACCAGGCTACTGAAGGAAGCAATCACAAAAAAAGTTTAAGACTTTCTGATCCAGTCTTTTGAGAGTCCCTTGGATAACTAGGAGATGAAAATCAATCAATAATTAGGCTATTCACTGGAAGGTGAAACACTGAAGCTGAAGCTTAAATACTTTGACCACATAATGAGAGATTTGTTGGAAAAGACTGTGATTTTGGGAAAGATTAAAGGCTAAAGGAAAAGGGGACAGATGAGGATGAGATAAATATTGTCATAGAAGCAACAAATATAAATTTGGACAGAATTTGAGAAGCAGTGGTATGCTTTTGTTTATGGGGTCACAGAGTCACACATGACTGAACAATAAGAATAACAATGATGTAGTCCAACCCCTCATTTTATAAATAAGGAAACAGATATAGTGAAATGAAGTGACTTGTTGAAGTTTACACTGATAGGAGGTTTAGGATTTGTACTCATCTTCTGTGATTCTAAATTGAGAAGATTCATAACTTGCACTATTTTCATATTTAGGAAAACACCATAAAATGTATCCCAAGTAATCAAAACAAATGGTGCCTTTGCATCAACATTTAAGACAAATTCAGCTGAATTAGAGTAGTAGGGAATAAGAAACCTTGGACTTCAGAGCACAAGGTCCTATGGGGAAGAGGCAGTTATCTTAGGGTAGTCTGGGCAAGTACTGGGGAGTCACTGGATAAACTGGGCATTGGAAAAACTTCCTCGGGCGAGGAAGCAGCCAACTGGGAGCTTTCTATTTAAACTAATTATTCTTGCTGCCTAGATGTCAAGCTCAATTGTTTCTGCCTACAAAAGGAGAACAATCGTGGTCAATGTTTTCTAGACTATGAGTCCCTGAGCAGAGCCCCATCTGCTTTACCTTAGAGACAACTCTAAAATCCATTGCTCTTTCCACTCCAACTTCTTGTTATCTAGAGAAATTGGCCTGATTTAATAGGCCTCTGCAAGCCACAGGGGCTTGAGAAAACCAAGATAATAACAGGGAGGTGAGATTCCTGAATTGATTTAGTGACTTGGGCACCTTGGGGAACCTGTACCTCTGAAAGGATACACTTATCAACACAAGCTTTTCTACTTGATAGTGTTAGGGATTTCTTATTAAAGGGTGGGAGTAAGAAATAACTAAGGGTTTTTTTTTTAAATCAAAACCATAGCAGTATGTCTCGAGAGTGGGTGTCTTGCTTTCTCAAGCATATCCAGAAGCCATTTTCTCAAGCAGAAAAAAAAAAAGTATTCTCATAATGTATCATCCACCCGGAGTAGCTGCCCACTTCCTCAAATGCACGGAAGCAGAGGCTTCAAGAAAAAGAAAAAAAATAAAGAGAGAAAGAGAGAGAGAGAAGCAAGGGCAGACGTTGCTTATCACGGCCTCTCAATGCAGTCTGAGATTCAGCACCAGAGTTTCTTGGTCTCTCAAGGCCTCAGTGGAGCTCTCCGTGGGGCACCTGCCAGGGAGAACTAAAAGGATCCAGCACCTTGGGCAGGGGTTTTTAGAGCCGGCTGGGGCCTGAACAACTTCCCTCTAGGGCCAGAGCAAAAGAAGGCACTTTTTGCAAGGGGCTTACCAAAAACTTGAAAAGGTGGAAGCTTTCTGGAAAGTCTTCCAGAAGTCCAAGGCTGGTGTCTTTCTTCAAGCTATCTGAAGAGAAGGCAAGGCCCCAGGATAAAAGACTGAGAACGGCAGCTTAGATCCATCCAACTGCTTCCACCCCAGATCTGGCTCAAAAAATGTCTCTGAAGTTACCGAGGAACTGGGAGTTCAACCTGAGAGGAGAGTCTGGGAAAATAGGTATGGTGTCTTGTATGTGCTTCTTACCTTATGACTGGCTGCCCAACCATTTGCATATGGGTCAGCAGAGAGAGAATGAGTGGTTTCCTTAAAAAAAAAAAATGAGTCAGGTTGGGTTTAGGAAGACATTTGCATTAAATCCAGATATGGGACTGAAGCTTCTTGTCTCTTGTAGGCCCCAGTTGAATAAAAAACAAGTAATCTTGATTTCCAACACGAGTAAAATAGAATTGGTTCCATAGCTAGTCAGTGAAGTGCCCTTGTAAGGCAAGGGTTACTGAATAAACACACTTACACAGCACATGAGACTGCTTAACAACAAACCGCATACTTTAGTCCTTAGGTTCCTTTATCTTTCAGACAAGGGAGTTCTTAATCTCTGTGTGTGTGTGTGTGTGTGTGTGTGTGTGTGTGTGTGTGTGTGTGTATGTGAGTCTGGTGGAGCCTAGGGATCCCTTCTCAGAATAGCATGTTCCCCTCCACTTAGTATTTTATTTTTTCCAATTACACATAAAGCTAATTTTCAACATTCATTTTTGTAAGCTTTTGAGTTCTGATTTTTTTTCTCCCTCCCTCCCTCCTGATCCCCCTTCCCAAGATGACAAACAATTTGATATGGGTTATTCATGTAAAATCCTCTTAAATATATTTCCACATTAGTCATGTTAAAAAAGAAGAATCAGAACAAAAGGGGAAAAACATGAAAAACAAAACAAAGAAAAAAGTGAAAATAGCATGCTTCGACCTGCATTCAGACTCCATAGTTATTTCTCTGGACATAAGTTTTTTTGGAATTGTCTTGGATCACTCCATTGCTCAGAAGCGCTACATCTATTATAGTTGATCATTGCACAAGGTTGCAATGTTCTAGTTCTGCTCACTTTACTCAGCTGCAGTTCATGCAAGTCTCTCTGAGTTTTTCTGAAATCATCATTTCTCATAGCACAATAATAAACCATTACATTCATTGTTCAGCCATTCTCCAATGGTGGACATCTCAATTTCCAGTTCTTTGCCACCACAAAAAATTCCTATAAATATATTTGTACATGTGGGTCCTTTCCCCTCTTTATGATCTTTTTGTGGTGCAGACTTCATAATGGTATTGCTGGAATAAAGGATATGCACAATTTGATTGTCCTTTGGACGTATTTCCAAATTGTTCCCCAGAAAGGTTGGATCTGTTCATAACTACCAACAATGCATTAATGTTCTAATTTTCCCATATCTTTCCCAACTTTTATCATTTTCCTTTTCTTTTATATTAGCCAATCTGGTAGGTGTGAGGTGGTTCCTTAGAATCATTTTAATTTGTATTTCTCTAATTAATAGTGATTTAAAGCATTTTTTTTCATATGATGATAGATAATTCTAATTTCACCCAAAAACTGCTTGTTTATATTCTTTGATATATTTATTAGTTGGAAAATGACGTGTATTCTTATAAATTTGACTCAGTTCTCTTTATATATATTTGAGAAATGAGGCCTTTGTTGAGTCAGCTTTTTGCTGGCCATAAAAAATTGTTGCCAACTTTTTGCTTTTCTTCTGATTTTGTTTGCATTGGTTTTTAATTTTATGCAATCAAAATTATCCATTTTTGCATTCCATAATGTTCTTTATCTCTTCTTTGGTCACAAATTCTTCCCTTATCCAAAAATCCAACAGATAAACTATTCTTTGTTCTCCTAATTTGCTTATGGTATCACCCTTTATGTCTAAATTATGTACCCATTTCAACCTTATCTTGGTATAGCCTGTCAGATGTTGGTCTACGCTTAGTTTCTAGTTTTCCCAGCAGTTTTTGCCAAATAGTGAGTTCTTGTCCAGAATCTTTGAGTATATTAAACAGTAGATTACTAGTCATTTACTACTGGGTCTTGTATAATTAACCTGTTCTACTGATTTAACACTCTGTTTCTTACCCAGTACCTCCCTATTAGTTTTGATAATATCTGCTTTATAATATATTTTACATTTAATATTTCGAGGCCACCTTATTTTGCTTTTTTCCCCCAATAATTCCCTTGATATTCTTGACTTTTTGTTTCTCTAGATGAATTTTGTTATGATTTTTTTTTAGTTTTGGTAGTTTGATGGGTATGCCATTGAATAAGTAATGAGTCCATACATATTCCTTCCAAAAGTCCTAATAGAGATATAGTCCTCAAGAGTTACAAGTATCATCTTCGTATCTAGGGATGTAAACAATTTAACCTTATTGAATAACATGTTTTATTTTTTTCCTTTTCTATTTACCTTTTTATGCTTCTCTTGAGTCTTATATGATACAGATTGAATTTTCTGTTCAGTTCTGTTCAGCTTTTCATGAGGAAAGTTTGAAAGTCCCCTATTTTACTGAATGTCCATCTTTCCCCAGATTATGCTCAGTTTTTCTGGGTAGTTGATTCTTGGTTGTAATATAAGCTCATTTGCCTTTTGGAGTATCATATTCTAAGCCTGCTTATCTTTTAATATAGAAACTGCTAAGTCCTGTGTACTCCTGACTATGGCTCCTTGATATTTGAATTGTTTCTTTCTGGTCCTTGCAGTATTTTCTCTTTGATTTGATATTTCTGAGATTTAGCTACAATATTCCTTGGATTTTCATTTGGAGATCTTTTTCAGGAGGTGATTGTGGATTTTTTCAATGAATATTTTACTTTCTGGGTCTAGAATATCAGGACAGTTTTGCTTGCTAGTTTCTTAAAATATGCTGTCCAGGCTCTTTTTTTTATTATGACTTTCAGATAGTTCAATAATTCTTAAATTATCTCTCTTAGATATATTTTCTATTTTCAGTTTTTTTCCCAATGAAGTATTTTACATTTTCTTCTATTTTTTCAATCTTTTTATTTTATTTGCTTCTTAACGTCTCAAAGTCATCGAATTCTATTTGCCCAATTCTAATTTTTAAGCAATTATTTTCTTCAGTTTCTTTTTCAGTTCCTTTCTCATTTGATCAATTCTACTTCTTAAGGATTTTTTTCCTTAGTGTATTTTTTTTTATTTGCCCATTGTATTTTTTAAGGAATTGTTTTCTTCAGCTAATTTTTGTCCTTACTTTTCCAAGCCATTGACTATCTCTTGCATAACTCTCATATCTTTTCTCAATTTTTCTTCTGCCTTTTTTATTTGATCTTTAAAAAATCTGTTTTGAGATCTTCCAGGAAGGCTTTGGGCCTTGAGATTAATTCATGTTCCCTTTTGAGACTTTGTATATAGGTATTTTGATAGCATCCTCTTCTGAGTTTGTTTTGCTCTTCCTGTCACCATAGTAGCTTTTTTTGGTCAGGGATTTTTTCTCTTTTCTGTTTTTCTTTCTGGTGCACAGGGGCACTGTCCTTAGTTTATTTTCTTGGGGGCTAGGGAACTAGTTACTGGCTTTCTTTGCTGAGGCTTCCAGGGCTCATGGCTTGTCTACTGTGCTGGGGTAATCTGATCTAAGTCATGCTTGTTGTATTGATCTTCTAGGGCTGGCAGTTTGCCTTCTGTGCTGGGCCTAGAGGTCTCACAGCTGGCCTGCTGTGTCATTAGCCTGCTGAGCCGGGACTGAGGGGCCTCAGTTGCTGATCTGTGCATGGATGGCCAAGACCTTCCCACTGGCTTGTTCAGACACATTTGTTAGGCTGTACTCCCCTTTTGTGAGACTGATCTTTCCTGAAGTCCTTCTAAGTTATCTTAAGCTGGAAAATTGTTTCACTCCATTTTTTTTTGTGGGTTCTGTCACTCTAGAAGCTAATTAAGAACTTTTGGATCAGAAGGAAGATTACTAACATTCCTTGCAGCTCCGTCATTATATCCTAAAGTTCCTTCTAAGCTTGGACATCCTATGTTTATATTCTAAGTACTTTTGTACAATAGATATTCTAAAATCTGTTTTAAAGTATTTTTCATCTCAGACGTTTGGCATCCCATATTCTGCATTCTTTTCTGGCTCTTACATTCTCTCTACTCTATTCTAAGTTTCCTCAAACCTGAATTCAGGTAGATCAGCTCTAAATCCAATCATCTCATGAAAAAATAAAAATGCTCATCACATTATTGCACATGTAGAACCTGTGTTTTGATTCAAGGCTACTGAATAAACATATAGAGAGTTATTGATATGGAGAGAGGATTTAATAGTTAGATTGCTTAAATGCAAATATAAATCTTCAGAAAACCTGTCAGGATTTTTCAGACCTCAAGATTTTGCCTTCTTCAATTCAACAAACCATTTATTAAGTGCTTACTGTTTGCAAGGCACTGTAAGAGTTAAATTATGAAATAAGATATATTCTACACTCCAATAACAGGTATGTGATGTGTTTACAAATTACTGTGATATAAAGCAAAAGTAAGATATTCACTTTGTAAACTTTAAACTGCTATATAAATGCTAGCTATTATTTAAATGATGTGGGAAAAGGAGACATACAGACATATTATTTTCCTCATCAGATTTCTCAGATTACCTTTAGTTAGGAGGATTAGGGAAGGCTTCGTGGAAGATGTATTTACCGAGTCTATCAATTTTTGTCAAAAATCCTTTAACTGAAGGTTTTCTGTAGAGTGAACTATAGCTCTACTCCCAGAACTCTCCCCAGAACTCCAGTCACCTATTTCCAAACACTTCAATGAGAATTCCTTCCAGATGTCCCACAAGCACTTCAAGTCCCAAATGTCCAAAATTGAACTCATTGTCTCCCACCAAAACTAAACCAAATCAAACTATTTTTTCCTCTTCTTCTTAGTTATTTTTTACTTTTGTTGATGATACTAATATCTTCCTCGCTACCCAGGCTTGAAAATTTAGGGTAATTTTTAATGTTTCCCTCTTCCCCAAACCTTCCTCTATCCCTTCGTCCATCCAGACAGTTGGGTGGGCGAACCTTTAATTCCTCACATAGAGAATGGGCTGAGCAAAAGCAAGTGGATAAAAGACAATAAGACTGCAGAATTTTAAATTTAGATCTGGAAGGAATTTTAGAATTCATCTTTAAATTCTTTCATTTTGCAGATGAAAACTGAGATGGAAAGTCTAGTTTGGTTGTCACATAGGATATGTGAAGAGGTATAGTATGAAGTAATGCTGGAAAAGTAAAATGGAACTTTATATTATAAAGACTAGGATAAGGAATTTATGCATTTTTTTAGATCAATAATGCAGAGAAACTCAGCATGGTATATTGGACATGGAGAAGATCTTAGAGTCAAGAAGACCTAGGCTGAATTATGTTAAAGTTATCCAAACTCTCAATGCCAAGGTTATAACTTGCTTGGTTTATCTCTACCTCTGCCTCTGCATTGGTAGAGGGAGTTCCCTTACTTTGGAATTCCTTAAGCTAGGTTCAGTCCAAAAATATTCAATTGATGAAAGTTTTGATCAGAAGAGTTAAGTGATCAAATTCTGTTAGAAAGATTACTTTGGAAGCAGCATGGAAGGATGAATAGGATAAGGTAGGGAATGCAGAGAAGCAGCCTAGTATATAGATGACTAGAGCCTGAACAAGTGTAGTTGTTTTGGGAGTAGAAATGGGATGATCAATTGATTAGAAATTTGGAGAGTAGAATCAGTTTTACTAAGCAACTGTCTGGATATGCTAAGAATCAGAGGAAGGTTTGGGGAAGAGGGAAGATTCAAAGACAATCCTAAAGTTTTAAGTCTATGTAACTAAAAGACTATTGGTACCATCAATAAAAATAACAATAATTAAGAGGAAGAAAAAATAATTAAGAGGAAGAGCAAAAGGATTTTTTTTCTTGGTGGGAGAAGATGAGTTCAATTTTGGACCTTTGGGACTTCAAAAGGTGCTTATCTGGGTGAAATTCTTCATCAGGTATTTGGAAATATGTGACTGGAGTTTGAGGAGGATTCTGGGAATAGTGTTATAGATTTGGGAGCTATATAGCTAGGGTAAGTGAAACTATAAGAGTAAAGAAAATAATCAATTGAGAGGACAATGGATGGAGTGTTGGAGGACACCTGTGCTGAACAGGAATTAGAAGGATGAAGAGACAGAAAAAGAGTAGATAAGGAAGAGCTATTTCTCTTTTATTTGCACCTGAATTGTGGTGGTCATTTGTATATTGAACATTTCTTGTGAAGGAGACTGAGAAAACATGAATTACTAATGAATCTCTCATAATAGCTCAGTAATTTCATAAATGCAGGTAATATCATAAGGTGCTAGAATTGGAAGGGATTTTCAAAACCATCTAGTCCATCCCATTGCTTTATTTTATTTAAAGACTTGTCTAGGCTGCAAGTACAAGGGCTATACACAGATCTGGTACCATTGCTCAAAGGCATTGTGTCTTAGCAAAAGTGATCTGTTCTGATTCTGGCCTGGACTGATTTGCCCCTCCTTGGATAATCTGGTGCCTTGCCTCTTCTCTCCCCCCACTCCTAGGGATTCACTATATTGATACCAGACTTAGACACTAGATCAACCTCATCCATACTCGGCCCCTCCCTCTTATTTTGCAGATGAGGTTACTGAAGATCAGATAAATGAAATTATTTGCCCATGATTATATAGATATATAAAACTAGTTCCTAGTTTTCTTCTTCATAAACTTCCTCCTTAAAGTATTTGATTTACTGTGTATGATAGCATGTCTCTAAACTGATTTAAATTCTGGGTCCATGCAAATCATCCTGTGAGCTTAGTAAAAGTATCTTCTTATTAGTATGAAACTGGCTGTTCTCCCAATGGAAAGCTGACGATAGTTGTATTGAAAAGATGTACTTAAATTTGCCTCAGATGTGTTTAAATTATTTCTCTCCTAATGAAGAACTATAATCATAAATTATTTAATTTAAAGGGAAAAATTCTGATAGAGGGAGAGAGATATGCAGGAGAGATTGGAGTGGGGAAGAGGGGAAGCAGATCCACTCACATCCTATCTTCACAGTTTGTCTAAGCAGGAAGAAATCTAACTAAACTCTCATTTTACAGATGAAGAAGCAGAAGCTAGAGAAGGGAAGTGAGGAGGGGGAGATGAGTTTGAGGTGGGCCATTTAAGAAGGGTAGCAATTTAATAGGTAAAAAAAGAGAAAGAGGGCTTAGAAATTGCAGTGTTGGGATTTGAATATTCCCTGCAGTGGGATGTTTTTTTGAGGAGCACTGGACCCAGGTACAGAAGCCTGGGATCTGAATTTTAGCTGTACAGCTAACCAGCTGTGTGATTTTAGAGAATTCATTTTTCTTCTCTGGGCCTTATTTTCCTAACCTGTAAAATTAAGGTGTTGGCCTAAATGATTTCTAATGCACTCTTTATCAACTGAGATGATACATTTAGTTTTCTAAATCTTATATAAGCTACTAAGTGTAGAGATGAAAGCTAAAATTATATGAGGAACTGTGTAAAGAACACTAGATGTGAGATCAGAAAACCTGGGAAAGAAAAGTCCTGGTCTGCCATGTAATAGCCATATAACTTTGTACAAGTCCCTTTAAACACCATTTAAACCCTATTCTTACGTTCTACCACCAGGTTGTTTTCTGATCTGTAAAATGTTAAGAATAAGATTCTCCAGAGAGGCAGTGTGGAATTGGGATAGAAAGCTGGTCTTGAAGACAAGACTTGAATTGAAGTCCTATTTGTGATATGTTCTATGTGATTATGGGTGTTATATTTGACTTTTCTGGGACCCAGAAAAGCCTCTAAGTATAAGTTACAGATGAGCAACTGATCTTCATTGGTACATTAAGTTTCCAGGAGTTCTTTCCACTGATGAAATCACAAGTCTGAGTCAACCCCACTTCCATCCCCCATCTCAACCCTTCCTTCCTGACTCTCTCAGACTCATTCTCCCCATACCTTCCAGCACATGGCAGGGAAATTCTTTGTAAATCTTAAAGTGCTATAGAATTGTGTCTCAATTGTTTCTGAATAATACTTTGATACTTCAAAGAATTAAAATTTTACCATTGCCTTTATTAACCCAGATTACAACCTCTCCATACCTTTGCAGATGTTTGATGAGTAGGTGGCTGGGGTGAGGGAACAAGGGAAGAGACAAAAAGAATTCATCACCTCTTTTATATCTGTAAAGTTAGCTAAACTCCCGGATTATAGACACAGCCTGTCACTCTTTGTTCCCCAAACTTGTCTACTTTGAGAGTTTATCTTCTGCTGTCATAGCCTCCAAGAACCCAGACCCCTAGAATCCATGCAGTGATGAGGCACCTTAGGAAGACTTTAGTAGAAAAAGGTTATTACTATTGGGTCAGCTATCTGACACAGTGGATAGAGTTCTGGGTCTAGAGTCAGGAACACTCACCCTCATGAATTGAAATCTGGCCTCTGACACTTCCCAACTTTGTGATCCAGGCTAAGTCTTTTAACCCTGTTTACATCAGTTTCCTCTCTGTAAAATTGGGGAAGGAAATGGAAAGCCACTCTAGCATCTTTGTCAAGAAAACCCTAAATGGGTCACAAAAAGTCAGATAAGACTAAACAACAGCAAACATTTTTATTATTATTTTTCTTTTCATATCTTTTATATTTTGCTTTCAAAATGGAACACTTCTAGATCAGAAGGTTATAAAATATTGTAGGAATCTCAGAAGTCACATAGGCCAATGCTTTCATTTTATAGATGAACCTAGGGAGATTAATTTACTTATCACACAGTTGATAAGCATCAGAGGTAAGATTTAAACTCAGAACAACAAAAGTAATTCTCATTAGTGTTAGGATAATACTTGTTATGAATGTGCATCCCTCCCTCAGCACAGAAAAGCATCATGGCATAGTGGATTAGAGAACACACCTTAGAACCAGGAAAGTCTGCATTCAAGTCCCACTTTTGACACACGCTGGCTACAGAAAGCTCATCTCTTCAGTGCCTTCGGGTACTTTTTAAAACCATTAGTTGCACAGGAGATGCTGACTTGCATTGGTAGAGAGTTTCCTTGTCCAGAGAGCTCCATGGACCCAGGAAGGTACAGATCTGGTCCCTCTCCTTATCTCTGCTTCAGGAAATGTTTTAGAGAAGCCCACATATTCCCTTCCAGGAAACTGGTAGTGCAGATAAAACTGAGACGAAGAAAGTAAAATTGGTCTGTCCAAGGCCATCCAATAAGATGGTTACTTTGTAATTGATGAAGGTAATGATGGGGGAAGATAGAATTGACCTCTCAAGGCATCCTATGTAAAGAATCCCTGAACAAGTAGAGCTAGAGTAGTTTCCAAAACCCCTTCCCCACCCCCATTGAATAGTTGCCATACTTCCATATGCATCTTTTACTTCAGCAACAGGAAATGCTTTCATAATCTATAACTGAGAACTCACCTCAGAGGAGGAGACAGTGAGAAAGAAAATGAGCCTGAGTGCTCTTAAAAAACCAACAACCCATCTCTCCCCCTCAAACATTTACCAATTGTTTATATAATCAGGGTTGCTTTATAAGCTATGATTGTAAAGCCTGTGTACATACACACAGCAAATACCTTATTTAGTGACTAAAAATCTGAAAATCTTCAGAACTTTTCGTTTCTTAAGGGTTATTTATTAAAATGCCTCCAGGAGAGGAGTACCTTATAAAACTGGCAGCAATTTGAGAACAAGGCAGTGAGGGAGTGGAGCTCTCTGGGATGTAAACTTAAAGAGATGGGAGGGTACCAGTTTTGCAGTTTTTGTTGATGTTGTTCAGTTATTTTAGTCATGTCTGACTTTTTTGTGATCTCGTTTGGAGTTTTCTTGGCAAATATACTGGGGTGGTTTGTCATTTCCTTCTCTAGCTTATTTTATAAATAAGGAAACTGAGGCAAATAAGGTTGTACAGGGTCCTACAGCTAAGTATCTAAAGCCTGATTTGAACTTAGAAAAGATGAGCCTTTTTGATTCCAGGTCCCTAGGAAGGAGACTAGTTAGTGGTAGTTAGTAGTAGTTAGTATCCTAACCATGTGCCCCCTAGCTGTCCATTGAAGATGTAGATGGTTGAACCTTTACCACTTTATAGGATGAAATACCTTTTTTATGCTATCCCCCAATGTCTTGAGGTAGCTGCCACCTGCAGAAGGGTGTGATGGGGTTGTTGAGAATGCAACAATGGCAGCAATTAGCTGTGCTCCATACTGCAGAGAGTATGGCCCAAGGCCAAGAGTGGCCAGGTCTTCAGCCAGCTGAAGCTTGAAGATGTGTGGGATCACTGTTTCTGGCTGGGGAGTTTTCTGGGTCTAGGCTACATTTGAGCACAAGGAAGTTACTGTTTTTTTTTTCTTTTTTTCTTTTTCTTTTTTTTTTAACTTACTTATCGGTCACTATCTTATTGTGCAACTCTGGAAGAACCACTTTTATTTTCTTGGTTTTGGCTTTATCTGCAAAATGAATGAGGTGAACTATGTGATTTCTTCTCATTCTAGCAGTCTGCAATCTCTTTAGGAAATAATCATTCTTTAGATATACATTGTGAGGAAATAATGAGAAGGCAAAGAAAACAGACTTATTTGGAAATAGAATCAAAACTAATAATCTTACTTTTTGAATCGTGTTGTGGTTTGTTCTTCCGTCTCAAACAGGACCATGATATCAGGAAGGTGATGCAAGTGAATTGGATTTCAGTGAGGGCCGGCTGTGCAAGGTCACCTGCCTCACATTCCCCTCCAGAGCCATTTGGGTCTAGTGGCAAGATATAGATTAGGAGGAGTAGAAATAGTTCTGGATGCAGTGGGAGACCTTGGCCTTTTTATTTTTATTTATTTTAAAAAGTTTTAAAATAATAATTTTTTACTTTCAAAATACATGCAAAGATAGTTTTCAGCATTAGCTCTTGCAAAACTTAGTAAACAAATTTTTTTCCCTCCTTGCTCCCTACCCCCCTCCTCTAGACAGTTAGTGATCCAATCAAATATGTGCAATTCTTCTATACATAGTTTCACATTTATCATACTGCACAAGAAATATCAGATCAAAAAGGAAAAACAATGAGAAAAAAATCAAGTAAACAATAATAAAAAAAGGTAAAAATACTATGTTGTGATCCACATTCAGTCCTGACAACCCTCTGTCTGGGTACAGATGGTTCTCTCCATTACAAGCTATTATTAAAAAGATAAAGAGTACCTCAGTACAGGATTCTTAATATGTCTAAGCAAATAATACATATAAAATGCTTTGCAAACCTTAAAGTAAAATTAAACCTGATCTCTTGTTATCATTTAAATCTTATATTTTAAAAATTTGATATGTATAGGTTTTTTCCCTCCAACTAGAGGATGAACTCTTTGAGGGCAGGAGTCATATCTTGTGTTTTTAAGCATCATCTTTAGTTCCTAGCATACAGTAGGTGCTCAATAAATATATGCCGATCAGTGAGTTGAACAAAGTTTCTCATTAGCCTGGAGTAGTTTTAATATTCTGTCTGGTAGGCAAGGAATTATATTCCTCTATTTTTTTGGGCAGATTTTCCCAAAATGAAATGGGGAAAATAGTAGAGGATATATAGTTGTAAGATACAAGATGAAAAAAGAGAAAGCGATGTAGAGGCAGTGTGGTATAATGGAAAGTGTAGGGTCTCTGGAGTCTGAGGACATGAGTTTAAATCCTTATTTGATGCTTATTATCTGTGTAACATTGGAAACAAGGCACTTAACTTCTTTGGCTCCTGGTCTCCTCACCCATAAAACAAGAAGGTTGATTAAGTGGTCTTCAAAGCCCTTTTTATCTCTAGGCCTATGATTTATATGAAACTGGCCCTTTTTGTTTATATGTAGTAAAAATAAATCAGCTCATTCTCTTCCAGCAGGTACTCAGATGGTAAAAGGAATGAAAGAATAGTCAATATTTATTTATATAGTAACTAAAATTCAATGTGTTTTACTTAAACAGGTTATCCCAAAAGTTTTACAGCAATTTAACCCATTAAAGCTTAAATCAGCACAACTATCTTCCATTTACAAAAGACTAGTCATTAATTGATACTATTTTGTTTTGTTTTGTGTCCTGGTGGTGGAGTAATGGAAAAGGACTGAATATAAAGACTTTTATAGTTCTTAGATATCTAAAGCTTTGAATTTAATCATTGGCTCTCTTAATGTGTGATCTTAATTCAATGACCAATTAGTTGACATGCTTAATTCAATGACCAATATTAGTTTATTGGAAGAATTGAATCATATCCAGATTGAGCACATTATCACTAAAAATGAAGCAGAAATTGCAGCTGAATGAAAGGATGGTCTTTTAGATGTCTTCAATACTTTCATTGAAAGCACAAAAACAAGAAAAATCATTTAATGGGATAATTCTTCACCTTATCTTTCAGAGCTCACAATGAGAGCAATCAAAAAACATAGCATGAAGATTAATTGTAGCTTATGAGCCAATATCTGTTATAAAGGATGAAGAAACAGAGACATTTTATGAGCAACTTGCCAAGATCTGAAATTATCAACATATAATTTGATACATAATAACTTCATTGCAAAAGAAGGCATTTGGAACATTTTCATTGTGTTGTTGATGATTTGTGTTTCTTCTGAAAACTCTTCACATATTTTTGTTCATATATTTGTTAAGGCATATTTTTATTAGCTTCTATTCCTTTTTGCCCTTAAAAAACAATACAGCATGAATGAATGCATTTCATCTTTTCACAAGTAACTTTTATCAATAGATGACCAGTAGTTCCAAAATTAAAGCACTTTTGTTTCGCCAGAGATTGAATACTTTTCTCCAAGATTAATTATGAGGCTGTGGACATGGCAATCATTGAACAAAATCATAAAATATCAAACTTATACAGCTTAGTGAACAGGAAATAATTGGTTTCAGGCATAGTAGTCATTTCAGAATCAGCTGTATGTGTACAGTCACATCAACAACCGGTAAAAGTGAAGATCAAAGTCAACACCAGGTTAGAGGAAGGAATAAAGATGAATCTAGGTTATGTGCAATTGCAGTTTAAAATTTGACTTATTAAAATATTTTATTAAAATAAATTTGAAAAGTAGAAAATTAATGAAAATATAGGCAAACTGTGATTATCAAGTATTTTCTAGAGAAATATAATTCAGTAAAAACAGGTCATCATATACTTCATCACTAGGCTAAAACAGAGAAAGCAGCCAAGATCAGTCTTGTTTTATTTCTGCCTTCCTGCATTTGATTTTGAGGTTTTTGTGTCCTAACACATGGTCAATTTTTGTATAAGTTCCATGAACTGCTGAGAAAAAAGTAAACTCCTTTCTGTCTCCATTTAATTTCCTCCAAATATCTATCATACCTAACTTTTCTAACATTTTGTTTACCTCCTTAACTTCTTTCTTATTTATTTTGTGGTTTGATTTATCAAGTTCTGAGAGAGGGAGGTTGAGATCCCCCACTATTATAGTTTTGCTGTCTATTTCTTCTTGCATCTCTCTGAACCTTTCCTCTAGGAATTTCCATGCTATACCACTTGGTGCATATATGTTTAGTATTGATATTGCTTCATCATCTATGGTACCCTTTAGGAAGATATAATTTCCTTCTTTGTCTCTTTTAATGAAGTCTATCTTTGCTTTTACTTGGTCTGAGATCAGGATTGCTACCCCTGCTTTTTTTTGTTCACCTGAAGCATAATAGATTCTGCTCCAGCCTTTTACCTTCACCCTGTATGTATCTCTATGTTTTAGATGTGTTTCTTGTATACAACATATTGTTGGATTCTGGTTTTTAATCCAATCTGCTATCTGCTTCTGCTTTAAGGGAGAGTTCATTCCATTCACATTCACAGTTAAAATAACTAATTCTGTATTTCCTGCCATCATTATTTACCCTAGCTTATGCTTTTCTCTTTCTTATCCCCTTTCCCTCCTCCCTACTATTTTGCTTTTGAAAACCACTTCCCTCAAACAATCCTTCCCCTTTAGAGCCCCACCCACCCCTTTTTTCCTCCCTTTCCCTCCAGTTTCCTTATAAGTAGGTCTATTATTCCCTCTGAGCCAAAGCTGATGAGATGGAGATTAACCCAATTCTCATTCCCCTCCCTTTTCTCCCCTCAATCATTATAGGTTTTCTTTGCCTCTACATGTGATGTAATTTCCCTTATTTTACCTCCTTTTCCTCTTCTTCCAGTGTTATCCCTTTTCTACCTCTAATTTCTTTTTCAGTTTATCATATCATAAGATTCATAAAATCACAATAAACATATCATAGTAATCATAAAATCACAGTACTCATATCATAATAATCATAAAATCACAGTAATCATATCATAATCATAATGTAATAATCGATTCATAAAATCAACCCTCATTCTATAAGTATCTATAACATAAATATAGTTCTCAAGAGTTATTTTTTCTTGTTACCTTTTTATGTTTCTCTTGTGTTCTGTGTTTGTAGATCAAATTTTTTGTTCAGTTCTGGTCTTTTCAGTAGAAATAGGTGAAATTCTCCTATATCATTGAAAGACCATCTTCTTCCCTGGAAGATAATGCTCATTCTAGCTGGGTAACTTATTCTTGGCTGTAATCCAAGTTCCTTTGCCCTTCGGAATATCTGATTCCAGGCCCTTCAATCCTTCAAAGTAGAAGCTGCTAGGTCCTGTGTAATCCTAATTGTAGCTCCCCGATATTTAAATTGTTTCTTTCTGGCTTCTTGTAATATCTTTTCCTTGGTATGATAGTTCTGGAATTTAGCCACGCTATTTCTGGGGGATTTAATTTTTGGGTTTCTTTCAGGAGGTGATCGGTGGATTGTTTCAAGGAGTATTTTGCCTTCTGGGTGTAAAATATCAGGGCAGTTTTCTTTTATGATTTCCTGGAATATAGTGTCCAGGTTCTTTTTTTCATCATGGCTTTCAGGAAGCCCTATAATCCTTAGATTGTCTCTCCTAGATCTATTTTCCAGGTCAGTTGTTTTTCCTAGGAGATATTTCATGTTTTTCTCTATCTTTTCATTTTTTTGTTTTTGTTCAACTGATTCTTGAAGTCTTGATGAGTCATTAATTTCCAATTGTTCGATTCTATTTTTTAATGTCTTATTTTCTTCAGTTACTGTTTTTAGTTCCTTTTGCAATTGACCAATTACATTTTTTTGTTCACTGCATTCTTTTTCCATTTTTTCTATTTTATTTTGCAGTGATCTCATTTCGTTTCCCCATGTTTCTTCTAACTCTCTTTTAAGATTTTTTATGCAATCTTCAAAGAAAGCCTTGTGACATGGAGACCAATTTATGTCTCTCTTTGGGGCTTTTTCTGGAGTTGCTTTACCTTTAGGGGCCTCAGGATTTGAGGTCTGTTCTTCCCTCTCTCCAAACAAGTTGTCTATGGTGAGAGCTCTTTTTGGTTTTTTATTCATTTTTTTTTTTAAAGGTGTGAGGTCTGTTTAGGGCAGAGGTGGGACAGCTGCTTTAATTTGCCCTGGGGCAGTTCTGCTGATTGAGTTATTTCAGGAATTGGGCAGTTCTGCTGATTGAATTATGTCAGGGGCTGGGCAGATCAGCTGATTGAATTGTTTCTGGTGCTTATCAGTCCTGTTGTTTGATTGATTGCTTTAAGGTGCTGTGTAATGGCAGCTAGGTCCGATGCTCATCAGGGTTTCAGTGGTTCACAATCTATCCCCCTCAAAAGGCAGACCCTCCAAACCACCTGCCCACAATCAGGACAAATTGTTCCAAGAGGCTCGCAGAAGACTCCCAGGTGTGTGAAAAGCACAACGCTCCCACTCCTGTTCCGACTCCTGTTCCAGCTCCCTGCTCCAGCTCCCTGCCCCGGTCTCCCTGTGCTGCAGTCTGGGTTCAGTAGGCCACCCCCTGCCCCATTAAAATAGACCTGTTTTGAGGTTCTTCCAGAGTATCTTCTTCTAGAATCGTGTTGTT
>JAJPUD010001176.1:386342-404063 GCA_023553655.1 Myrmecobius fasciatus | reverse complement strand
TTTTTTTTGCTTTTTGTTGAGGCAGTTGGGGTTAAGTGACTTGCCCAGGGCCACACAGCTAGGGAATGTTAAGTGTCTGAGACCAGATTTGAACTCAGGTCCTCCTAACTTCAGGGCTGGTGCTTTATGCACTGTGCCACCTAGCTGCCCCCATAAGCCATTTTCAAAGGAAACTTTAAAAGCCCTCCTCAAAAAAGGTCTTTCTCATGTTTACATTAAAATCAAGGCAAATTAAGATGACTGTTCAACAATCTTCTGAAGACTGACATCAAGTAATGTCAATATGTTCAATGATATTTATTTAATACAAACATGGAGACAATATAAAAGGTTTAATTCTGTACCTTGAAGTATATGCTGCTAGAGACAGAAAAAATGGGCTGAATTTTGAAAGAAATCATTCAGGCACTCAATAAAGATTTGTGGAATTGAATTAAACTAGATCAAATTAAACAGCTGATTCAATTCCCCTTTTGATTTCCAATTTCATATAATAATAATACTTTACTACATTAGAAACTCTGGCGAATATCTGTGGGCTCTCTGCTAGGTCTCAGGGAGGACCTTTTATAACACACTGTCCAATCCCTGTGCTCCCTTTTCTGTGGATTGGAAAAAGACTTGGATTGTCAGTGCAAAATATTTTACTCCATGTTCTGAAGAGATAGGTTCCTTCTAATCAATTAATCAATAAGCACCTACTTTATGCCAGGTATTAGGTGTTCAATAATTAAGAGATGCAGAAACAAAAGTGAAATCATCCCTGTCTTTGATGAGCTTATATTCTTTTAAAGGAAACTCTATGAGTGAGGTAAACAATTATAAGATGTACATAAAGTTTTGTTTTGTTTTTTTGGGGGGAAGCACTAATAGCTGGAGGTGGGAAAAATAGTGGTGAGAAGATCAAGAAAGGAAGAAGTAGCTTAGAAAAAGCTAAGAATACCAGGAAATATAGGTGGGGATGGAGTGCCTTCCAGATCTGAGGCATAGTCTGTGCAAAGAGATGGGAGATAAGATATTATGTGTGAGATACAGCAAGTATGCAAATTTCTACTATTTTGGGTGAAGGAGATTGCTCTCTATTTAAGCCTCATTAAAAGCCTGAAAAGGTTGGCTGGAGCCAGATTGTGAAGGGATTTAAATGTCAAATGGAGGAATGTATCTTTCATGCACTGGCTATAACGAGTTATTGCAGATTAATGATCAAGAGAGTTGCATGGTCAGACTTGTATTTTAGGAATATAATCAGTTGGACTGATTACTGTGGAGAATGAATTGATTCAGAGAGAGACTTGATGCTGAGAGACTGATTAGGATGCTATTGCAATCAATTGGCAAGAAGTTGATCACAAGGGCTTAGACTAGAGAGACTGTTGTAGGAATGGGGAAAAGGGAACAATGAGATGAGAAATATTATGGAGGTAGAATGAGCAAGACCAGACAATCAATTGGAAGTGGGAGGAGGGACGGTGAAGAATCAAGGATGATTTTCAGGTGTGAGCCTGGATGATTGGAAGTCTAAACGTAGGCTTGAACCTGTGGCAATGAATCAATCAACAAATGTTTATTATACATTAAAAACTTTTCTAATCACAGGATATTGTTGTTTGTCCTTTGTTCTTGAAGAGGATTTATAACATCACAAAGGGAATGTCTTGATTTGCTTGTGAATTGGATTTAAATAAGACAAAGCACAGGCTAGGAGAATGGTTGACTACATCTCTCCTTGGGTTTTGCACCTTGGAAATTTAATTTAATTTAATTGAGGGTTTGCAGACCCCTAGTACTAGCTCTGAAAAAAAGCATCTAGCATGAAAGAAAATCTTTTTTTTTTGAGAATAGTGAGGGAGATGAGGCTAGAAAATCACTGGGGATACAAAATCCCTGCCCTTAAAATGATTATACTCTGTGTGGGGAGACAACTTTTAACTTTTATAAATATATATAGAATATATACATATAGGGATGTAAGGTAGGGAGGGAGGACACTAGCCACTGCTGCATATTATAGTTATCCTCAGGGACAGTGCTTGGTGTGTCCCTCCCCAGTGTCTCTCACTCTCCAATTTGCCACCATCTTTTGAAGGGCTAGTCAGAAGTAGCATCTCACAACTTTGGAAACACCCTGTCTACACCTAACTTTGGATCTAATTCAGAATTTTCTTTCAGCTCCCCCTTCATTGAGCACTTGTGCAATTTTATAAGCTATAATTATCTGACATTGTTTCTCATTGCACTAAAAGATGATGAATAAAATGAGAACAGGGATTCCATCTTCTTTAAATGTAAAATACGAGACAAGGTTCTCAGCTGAGAGAAGGGAGAGCCTGGAGAAGTTTGAGGAAGAATGGAATGGTTTGGAAGAGGGGGAAGTATAGTAGGATTGCCTCGTGGCAGAAAGGACCTAGTTAAGATTGGGTAACATAAATAGGATCCAGTCAGAGCAGTTGCCTTTCCTTCATTCAGCATCATATGTATAGGACCAAAGATGAGGAACAGTGGGATCCAACATGGAGACTTGGCTGGATGATATGTGTATGCATATATGTAAGAGGGCTAGGGATTCAAAAGAGGAAGATAGGGTAGAGTTTAATTGGTTCACTAAGTAGTCTAGATGGAGGGAAGAGGAGAGAATGACTTGTGTTTGCAAGACTTAAGCAAGATAGGAATTAAATAATTTTAACATTCAGTTAAATAATTTTTACCTTCTCTCATTCATGTGTCAATGCCTAGAACAGAGACTTGTATAATATAGATATCTGTCTTAAATATTTATCTTTATCCCCATTGTTTCCCCAGACCTGGACTTCTACTCTCTTTTGATATTAATGGTATTTTATTTTTCCAAAGACATGAAAAGATAGTTTTCAGCATTCACCTCTGCAAAACCTTGTGTTCCATTTTTTTCTCCTCCTCCTCCCTTCTCTCTCCCCAAGAGAGCAACCAATCAAGCAATAGGTAAAATGTGTGCAATTCGTCTAAATATATTTCTGTATTTGTTATGCTATACAAAAAAGAATCAGATCAAAAGAGAAAAAAACACAAGAAAAAAAAAACAAGCAAACAAACAAGGTGAAGATACTGTACTTTGATCCACATTCAGTCTCCATAATTCTCTCTGGATGCAGATGGCATTTTCCATCCCAAGTCTATTGGAATTGCTTTGAATTACCTCATTGTTGAAAAGAGTGAAGTTCATCATGGTTGATCATCATATAGCCTTGTTGTTGCCGTGTATAATGATCTCCTGGTTCTGCTCATTTCTCTCAGCATCAGTTTATGCAAGTCTCTCCAGGCCTCTCTGAAATCATCCTGCTGGTCATTTCTCACAGAACAATAATATTCCATGACATTCATATACCATAATTTATTCAGCCATTCTCCAATTGATGGGCATCTACTTAGTTTCCAGTTTCTAGCCACTACAAAAAGGGCTGCCACAAACATTCTTGCACATGTGGGGCCCTTTCCTTCCTTTAAGATCTCCTTAGGATACAGGCCCAATAATTAGACAAAACAATTTGCTTAAGCAAACAGAGCATTTCCTTGATTAAGTTCACTTCCAAATTCGGTGTGAGTGACAGATAAATTGGAATAGTTTTTTTTGCTGCCTGAATTGTCCTGAGACAAATAGGAGTACTCATTCCATCTAACAAAGCCAGTCATTAGGGGAAAATCACTAACTCTAGAGTCAGAAATTAGCTTTTCTTCCTTATATCATGGTACATCAACTTGGGATCTGGTGCACCCTGTGATTTCTGTCAGACCCTTTGCTGTTCAGTGTCCTGTTTCTGGCAGCAAACTCTGACAGCTTCTCCCTGCAGCTAGTTAATTGCTCACAAGGCAATGCTGCAAACAAGACCAGACCAGACATGGAGAAAAATTGTTCTGCTTGTCATCTTGTCTGTTCTTCCCTTTCCCATTTCTTAAAGTCTTCTCTGACTGAGGATAGGAAAGCTGGTCCAATAATGACCCTGAACCTGCAGCACAATACCATCCTTCCCCAGGCATGCGGCACATTCTGCCAGGTCTCAAGTAGAACCCAATCCTACCTAATTCTCCTCCAAGTGCTGGGGGAATTAATGAAGTCTGCTGACCTAAAACTTGACAGCTTCATTCTGGAGGTAAATTTTAGCGAGAAGTCCCTACTTAAGGTAAACTAAGGTTTTGTAAAGAAAAGTAGGATGTCCAGACCTAGGGAATCTTAGTTCTGCTTTATTCTTCCCGATCAGACTGCATTTAAAATATAGAACGTTTTAAGAAGAATATTGATAAGCAAGACAGAATCCCAAGGATGGCTGCTAGGGTGGTGGAGGGTATAAAGATCATGTAATAGGAGGAGAAATGGAAAGAACTCAGGACCTGTAACCTGAAGGAGAGAATATTCTGGGGCATGTGCAAGCTGTCTGAGAATTTGAAACTGTCATGTAAAAAGAGTTTTTCTGTCAGGCTTAAGAGAACAGAACTGCAAATGTCAGGACACATTTGAAAAGAGTCCAATTTAGGACCGACTTACAGAAAAAAAAAACAAAGCAAAATAAACTTTCTAACAATTGTAGCTGCGGGGGCCTGACTGCCCTTAAGGAGCTGAGGATTTCCTGTCCCTAGATATCATCCGTCGAAGATTGGGTGACTATTTGTGGGGGTGAGTTGTTAGGATTCTCATTCAGGCTTCAATTGTCCTAAATGACCTCTGAGTCTTCCATATTACTTACTTTGCTAGAAGCCCAGTTGGACCGACATTAGGTTCCCCCCTCCTCCATTTTTCAGGCTCACCCTCAAGGGCATCCATAATGCCCTCCAAAAACTTATCCATGGGTTCAGCATTGATTCAGTGTCCAGAAAGTGTTAGAGGAGACTTGTCTAAGCTCGAAGATCTATTTGTTGTTTGTTATAGACTAGACTGAGTTCTCAAAGATAAAAATTTATCCCAAAGATAATTCCTAAAGATGGAGTGTTGGCTTTGGAATGAGGAAGACCTGGATTCAAACACATCTTCAGACACTTACAGCTGTGTGATTCTGAACAAGTCAACTTGATTGTCTCAGTTTCATCCTCTGTAAAATGGAGATAATGATAGTACTTAACCTTACAGGAATGTTATGTCCATCAAATCATTTGCAAAATGTTTTACAAATCTTAAACTGCTATGTAAAGTCATCATTGTTAACACCATCACCATCACCATCATCACCACCATCATCACCATCATCGCCATCATCACCATCATCACCATCATCACCATCATCACCATCACCATCACCATTATCACCATCACCATCACCATCATCATTATCATCATCATCATCATCCCTGAGTCTTGAGATAAAATTTCTAAAATCTTCCAGCAGGGGACTCTCTTCTATTAGCATTAGTTTTAGCTATTATTGTAATGCTATTATGAATGAGTGGGAAATGACCTTATAGACTTTTCTTGACCATTGGAAGATTCATTGGAATACTATCATAGATATTAATCAGGGCCAGAAATTCAGCCAGGTCTTCTGATTGTGTTCAGTCTCAGTGATCTCCAAGATCTGGATCTCAAGAAACTTTGAGCAGGATCCATTGAGTGGGCCAATGGAGGTTGGAGGAAAGTAGAAGAGGAGAACAGGTATTAGGTTTTTGATGAGGGGAGTCTAGAGAAAAAAATTAGGGAATATAATCGGGGCAAGAGGGAATCAGATGCAGTGGGAAATTAAGCTTTTTGCCTGCCAGTAGGGCAATTTCCATGCTCAAAGCCAGGGATCTGAAGACACTTCTTATGCATGTTTTCCTTCCAGGCCAGTGCCTCTGCTGAGCATTGATATCTGTTCTAGATGTGGATTTGGGAACTAGCCCTGAGTACCTGAGGAAATACTTGGTCAAAAGAGGGATCTGGTCAGTGAGAGAAGGGAACTGGGTGTGATATAGTATCAAGACTGTTAGATTTGGAATTGAAAGAATTGATATCAATACTGAATCTTTTGATACTTGTTATGGGAAAATTACATAATTAAAAGTGACATTAGATAATCTTTAGTATCCTTCATTCTAAGTTTCCTTTTAGTTCTGAATCCTGTGCTCTCTAATTATTGATCAAGCTGCCTGTCCTAGGGCCTACAGGAAAACAGAGGGATTCATTTTTCTTCTTTTTTTTTGATGAGGAAATTGGGGTTAAGTGACTTGCCCAGGGTCCCACAGCTAGGAAATGTTAAGTGTCTGAGACCAGATTTGAACTCAGGTCCTCCTGACTTCAGGGCTGGTGCTGTATCCACTCCTGAGTTCAAGGTTGGTGCTATAGAGCACTTAGCACTTAGGAAATAACTCATTTACTCAGGAATAGAGGAAATCCAGAGACATCATCTTGACCCCATAAAAGGCAGTACCAGTTTGACATGCCAATAGATTGGCAGCCCCTGCCCACTGACTCCCAAGAATTTCCTGTTACAAATGTCAGTAGAAGAATGACAAGAAATTGTATAACATGCAAAACATTTCCATAAAAGTAGTGTTGTGAAAGAAAACATGGATTTCCCACCCTAATAAAAAAACCCTCAAGAAAAATAAAGTTTAAAAAAGGAAAAAAAGAGAAATTGTATAACACTGGATCTTGCTAGATTTTTAAAAATGAGATAATTGGACTAGATGCCCTTTAAGACATTTTTATCACTATCTTTTGTTTTTACAACACCTACATTTCTCAAAGGAGCTCTATTGTTCCCATTACCAGAGAGCTAACCTTTGTAACAAAGAATAAAAAAGAGGGAAAAAAAGTTCATCAAAACTAACCAATATATTGAAAAAAATCTGTCATATGCAATATTCTATGCTCTTAGTCCCCACCTCTGCAAAGAAAAGGAGGAAGTCCCTTCTGACATCTTCTAGTGGTTAAGATTTGTTATTATTATTTAAAAACATTAAACTTAAATTATTTTGATATTGTTTTTCTTTCCATTTTTATTGTTGTAGTACACTAATTTTTCTAATACTGATTTCTTCACTTTACATCAATTAGTATACATTCTCCCATGCTTCTCTGTTTTTAATAGTTTCACTGTTTCTTATGGCACAGTAATATTTCACTACATTCATGTACCACAACTTATTTAGCTAGTCTCTAATCGAGGTATATCTATTTAGTTTTTTCCTTTTTGTGCTACTATAAGATATTTTAGTGTACAATTAGGCCTTTCTTTTTGTTATTGACTTCCTTTGGCAATATGGCTAGCAGTGGAAAATCTGAGTCAAATGGCTTGGACATTTTAGTCAATGTCTTCACATAATTCCAAATCACTTTCCAAAATAATTGCACCAATTTATTGCTCTGTCAAAAGTATACGATATTTTTAACTTTCTAGAATTATCAAGCATTGATTATTCCTATCAGTTGTCAATTTGCTTTTTGTGCAAGATCCCTTACAGGTCTAAATCTATGATTTCTCTTTCTGGGGGGATACAGGTGGACTGTTTGGGCCTATATAAACTTTATATTCCCTCAAGTGCCTGGACCTAGTTGTTTGGCCATAGCAGAATATGGGTAATCCCAATTGCCAGTCAAGTGGATAGATGCTATTCGACTGAGCTCTGTCTGAATCTGAGTTTATATAGGTAGGTAAAATCTTATTTTATTTTAAAATATTTTGATAGTTATATTTCAATATAACTAGTTTCCTTTGTGATCTCATGTATGCTATTTTATTTCTCTTAAGACATTATTACGAGAAAAATAAGTCCATAGGCTTCATCAGACCACAAAAGGGCTCCTTGACCCAAAAGATTAAGAGATACTAAGGGAGATTTTACTTGCTCCAACCCTCCCCTTGGATTGAAATTTCAGTTGTGCCATTGACTTGGGGACTGAGTAGTATAGTTGATTGTGAAAGGGTACTTGTGCTTCTTTGCTGGTCCTGACATTCAGACTCATTAGCACCAAATTCTGACCATATACTTCCTTGGGTGTGTGTGTGTGTGTGTGTGTATGTGTGTGTGTGATATTCATATATTACTCATTTAAAAATCTAGAGTGGATAATTTTATCTGTATGATGATTATTGGGAGCCGAATATAATCACTATATAGGATTGCTGCTCTTTGACTTGAATTTTAGATCTACTTGGCTGATCAAGGTGGGCTGTGGAATTTGATATACTATATTTTCTGGGAGACAGTAAAAACCCAATTATTGGACAAGTTATGTGTAGTTTAATTACTATGTCATGCTCTTGGCACTTTAAAAATATGCCCACTCATTTCTTAAATTTTTTTTAATTGAACTTTTTCCTCTTGAATTATTTATGAAACACTTAATAAAATGGGCATTTTCATATATATATACATATCATTAGAAAATAGGATTTTTATAAAACTACAAATTTTTATTATGTACACTTTTAATAAACATATAACTTTCAAAGTTGTCCTTTTTGTTTAGAATTCCATCTGTCCTCTTTAGGGCATTTAAAAGAGTGTTTCAATTACACTTTTCTTTCTTCTTTGTTTTCTTAGTTTATCTTAAACCTGTCTCTCCTTCCTGAAATCCATTTCTGTTGGAATAAAAAAGAAAAAAAGAAAAACCCTTGTAACAAGTGTATATATAGTCAAATAAAACAAATTCCCTCATAAGCCTGTGCAAAAAATGTATGTCTTGAAGCATCTAGGTGACTCAGCAGTGGATAGAACACTGGCTCTGGAGACAGGGGAACCTGGATTCAAATCTGACCTCAGACACTTATTAACTGTTTCACTCTGGGCAAATCACTTAACCCTGATTGCCTCCAAAAACCAAACCAAACCAAAATCTATTATCTCATTCTACATCTCAAATCCATCACCCCTCTCTCAGGAGGTGGCTAACATGTTTCATCATGGGTTTCTGGAATTGTGGTTGGTTATTGCATTGATCAGAGTTCTAAGTCTCTTAAAGCAGTTTTTCCTTATAAACTTGTTGTCATGATACAAATTCTTCTGATTCTGCTCACTTCCGCTTGCTTTAGTTTATACAAATCTTCCCATGTTTCTCTGAAACTTTCCCTTTCATCATTTCTTACAGTGCAATAATATTCCATTACATTTACATACCACAATTTATCCAGCCATTCTCCAATTGATTAACATGCTTACAAGTTTCCAGTGTGTATGAATGCCATTTTCTGGGAAATGTCATGGCATATCTATGTAGATGACATTCTGATTTGTTCAACTGATCTCATAGAACAGTCAAAATAATTTTTCTAAGATGGAGATTTTACTGGGAAATTCTACTGCTCAAGAATCTTTAATGCTTCATAATGCCTTCTAAAATAAAATATAAGCCTGACATTCCCCAACTGTGACTTTGCATTTTCTATTCTCCTTGTATTTGCAGAAATTGTGTCCCGTGCCTAAATAGTAACCTCTCCTTGATTCTTCCTTATCTTGGTCTTTGAGAAGCTCTGTCTTTCTTTAAGTCTCAGCTCAGGGTCACTTCCCCTATGGAGACTTTTCTTTTTAGATCCTTCCAGTTGCTATTCTCATTCATTCTCATTCATTTTCTCTCTCTCTGTCTCTCTCTGTGTCTCTGTCTTTGTCTGTCTCTCTCTGTCTCTGTCTCTCCCTCTCTCACTCTCTCTCTCTTTGTCTCTGTCTCTGTCTCTGTTTCTCTCCTCTCTGTCTCTCTTTCTCTGTCTCTGTCTCTCTATCTCTGCCTCTGTCTGCCTCTCTGTCTCTGTCTCTCTGTCTGTCTCTGTTTCTGTCTTTGCCTCTCTCTGTCTCTCTCTCTGTCTCTCTTGTGTCTCTCTCTCTTTCCTTTCCCTTTCTGTCTCTGTCTCTCTGTCTTTTCCCCTCTCTCTGTAGGTTTCCTTTTTCTCTGTCTTTCTATCTCTGTCTCTTTCCTCTCTGTGTAACTTTCCTTTCTCCCCCCTTAAATTACCTTGTACTTATTTACATCTGTACCTGTTGTATTCCAGCAGAATGCAAGCTCCTTGGAGACTTTTATTTTTGTCTTTATACCATCAGTGGCTACCACAACGCAGCCACAATAAATTTTTATTGGTGGAATGACATTTTGCAATATAGTGTCTGTGGGGAGATATGTACAAAGCTACAATACGGTGAAAGAACAGCAAAGGAGAGATCAAGGCAGGGTGGACGAAAAATGTGAGGAGGGAGAAATCACTTTCATTTGGGAGGGGCATGAAGGAGGGTTTCATGGAAGAGGTGGTAACTTAGCTGGACTTTGAAGGAAGATACTTGAACAAATGGAAATAGGGAAAGAGAGACAGAGAGACAGAGAGACAGACAGAGAGAGAGAGAGAGAGAGACAGAGAGAGAGAGAGAGAGAGAGACAGAGAGAGAGAGACAGAGAGAGAAAGAGAGACGGAGACAGAGAGAGACAGAGAGAGACAGAGAGAGACAGAGAGAGACAGAGAGAGAGACACAGAGAGAGACAGAGACAGAAAAAGACAGAGACAGAGAGAGAAAGAGAGAG
Organism: Myrmecobius fasciatus; assembly: GCA_023553655.1. Taxonomy (NCBI): domain Eukaryota; kingdom Metazoa; phylum Chordata; class Mammalia; order Dasyuromorphia; family Myrmecobiidae; genus Myrmecobius; species Myrmecobius fasciatus. The sequence continues at coordinate 393,616 of JAJPUD010001176.1, read as the reverse complement.
AAATCATTCACATGTATGAGAGATGGTAAGAGTAAAGGCATGGAAATGAGAGAGTATAAGCCAAGTGAATAGTACAATTTGACCAGAACATAGGCTCTCTGAAGGAAGGAAGGAAACAAACATTTATTAAGTATCTACTACAGCTATACCTCAGGACTCATCTTAATTTGTTCCAGAAAGCAGGATAAGTGGTGAAAATGACAAGTATCAAACAATTATTTCCCATAAGGAATACATCTCCAGTTTGCAGTCTGACCATTGCTGCCCACCTGATTCCCCAAAGGGGCAAGAGGGGCTTCCAGCTGTCCAGAAACAAGCCAGCCCTGCCCAACCCAAGGAGGCTCCTCCCTTCTTGACCCAACCCACTTTCTGAGAGGAGCCATGATTATTATATTCTTTCCCCTAGCCCACGCTGTCCAAGCTTTCTTGGGGGAAGAGGGGACAGCTTGGATATGGAGGCAGAAGCTATGGAGGCACCCTCCACTGCCCAGGGCTCTGGCTGCCAGGAATCCTGGGTCCTTTTGCTCTTCCTGCTGAGCATTCTGGCTGCTCAGTGCCCCTTCCAGTACTAGACTTGACATGGTAAGCACATCATCCTGCAGGAACTGTCCTACAGCCTGCCCATCATGAGCACAACCTCAGCATCATTGCCTCCAACCTGACAGTCCTGCCTTCTCCGGGAAAGAGATGCTCAGAGCTGAGGACAATAGCAGCAGCAGGGGCTGGGCAATCCCCTGGCCAACCTTACATTCCTACTGCTCAACCAGGTGCAATGAGTATGAAGAAAGCATAAAGTACTGAAGCACTTTTTTTTTTTCTTATCAAAATGCTTCAGATATTGAATTGGACGAGTTTTGAAGTAGATAAGTACCGAGGTACCAATTATTATCTTATTTGAGCTTCACAACGACTATGGAAAGTGAATGCTATTTTTAAAAATAATAGCTTTTTATTTTCAATGCATGCAAAGATAGTTTTCAACATTCACCCTTGCAAAACATTGTGCTCCAAAATTTTCTCACTCCCTTCCTCCACCCCTCCCCTAGATAGGAAGTAATTCAATATATGTTAAACAATGCAATTCTTCTATATATATTTCCACATCTATCATACTGCATAAGAAAAATCAGATCAAAAAAGGAAAAAAATGAAAAAAGAAAAAAAAACAAGCAAACAATAACAAAAAGGTGAAATACTATGTTGTTATCCACACTTTCTGGATGCAGATGGCTCTCTCCATCATCAGTCTTGAATCACCTTATTGTTTTTTTTATTAATACTTTTTATTTGCAAAACATATGTATGGATAATTCCTAAACATTAACCCTTACAAAGCTTTCTGTTGCAAATTTTTCCCCCCTACTCCCCACCCCTCCCCTAGATAGCAGGATATCCACTACATGATAATTATGTTAGAATACTTAAATCAAATATATGTATAGTTATTGCCACACATCATTTTTTTGTTCAGGAGAAATCGTATCTATAAGAAAGAATAATCTGATAAAGGAAATACAATACAAGCAAACATCAATAGAGAACATGAAAATGTTATGTTGTGGTCCACATTTCACATCCCTCTCTCTCTAGGTGTATATGGCCTTCTTCACTGAACAATTGTAATTGGTTTGAAGCATTTCATTGTTGAAGAGAGTCATGTCCATTAGAACTGATCCTCATATAGTACTGTTGTTGCTGTGTACAACGATCTCCTGGTTCTGCTCATTTCACTCAGCATCAGTTCATGCAAGTCTCTCCAGGCCTCTCTGAAATCATCCTGCTGGTCGTTTCTTACAGAGCAATAATATTACATAACATTCATATACCATAATTTATTCAGCCACTCTCCAATCGATGGGCATCTACTCAGTTTCCAATTTCTAGCCATCACAAAAAGAGCTGTCACAAACATTCTTGCACATGGAATCACCTTATTGTTGAAATGAGTCACCTCCATCAAAATTGATTATTGCATAATCTTGTTGTTGCTGTGTACATTGTTCTCTTGGCTCTACTCACTTCACTTACATGCTATTATTAGTCCTATTTTATAGATAGGCAAAATGAAGCAAATAGAAGTTAAGTGACTGATGCTGAATTTGAACTCAGGCCTTCCAAACTCCAGGTCCATTGTGGCTCTACCCATTGTGACACCCAGCTGCCTTAGCTGAGAATGGACAAGTATATTAGAGCCAGATTATGGAGAGTGTTAAATGCCATGATAAAGAAGATGATGATGATATATATTCCTTTCCTTTTAAACAAGATATATCTTTATATTTTCATATTCTAGTCACAATCCCAATCCCCTTTAATCTTAGAATAGTTTGTATAGCAATAATAATGATAATAAAAATAGCCCACATTTAAGTAATACTTTATGTAACTTATAAAGTGCTATCCTATGACATTTGAGTCTCAAAACACCCCTGTGGAGTAGGTCAGGTTGGTATTTCTAAGTTGTCTTTTGTAGATTAGGAAATTGGAACTCAGAGAATTCCAGTGACCAACCTAAGCTAAAGGCACATTTGTTGTTTTTCTTTAAAATTAGGTCATACCTATAATTAAATTCCCCTTCTCCTCACTTCCAGTGAACTAGAAGGGATAATAACTTGTGATCACCTACATGTACATAATGCTTTGATTCATGAAATGCTCCTATATAGCTAGATGGCCACTAGATGGTGCAGTGATTAGGGTCTGACTTCAAATATCACTTGAGACACTATTAGCGGGGCAAGTCACTTATCCTCAGTCTCAGTTTTCTCATTTCTTAATCTCTAAAATGGGGATAATAATAGAACTTCCCAGGAATAGCTTTATGAAAGTCAGTTATTATTATTATTATCTCACTTAGTCCTCACAACAGCCCTGAGAAGCACTTAGTATTAATATTCCTATTTTACAGATGTGAAAATTGAGGCACAGAGTTCTCATCTTGTAACCAGGAAATGGAGGATTCCAGATTTAAACCCAGGCCTTCTGACTGGAACTCTAGTGCTCTTTTCTCCAATAATACTCAGATATATCTGTGATTTCATCAATGTGGATGTTTCCTCCGTCAGGGCACCCTTGTCTGCTTGTCTTGTGTGACTTCCCCCTATCTGCCTCTAAAGTTCATCACATGAGGCTTACCCCACATCCTGGAAACCTTTTTCACTTTCTCCTGATATTGGGAAGATGTAAGTGAAACACTTGACCAAGTCGAGTTCTTTTTGACACATTCATATATTTCTCTGATGTTATCTTTCACTCCTATTCTTTTTCTAAGTGCCTCATCAATTATGTGATGCAGCCTATTCACACCCACTCTAGTGTATCTACTGCCCCATGTTCAATTCTTTTGAAACTATTGTGTTCCATTACACATATTCATTAAACAGGCTATAATTTAACTCATTTCTTGGTAGCTCAGTCAGAGATAAAGCCCTGGTTCAGAGGGATCATTGTTTTGATCCAGTGGGTCAATTCTTATGTCTTGGTAAAGAGGAGAGTTTCATTTTTGGAAGAGTAATTATTAATACCTAATTTGGACCCAGCTGAGGGTAATCAAAGCAGCTCTCCTTTTTTTTTTGTTTTATAAGTGGGTGGCTTTGAGTCACAGTGACCACTGGTGAGTAGTTTCACAATGGAAACATTTCCTCCCACAATCAAATGATTGTGGATAACAATAAAGAGCTCATTTTTAAAGTATTTTTAGACTTAGCAAGTGTTTTTCCCACAAAGAACTCTGTGAAGTAGATAGTATCATTATCTCCATTTTTCAGATGATAAAAATCAAGACCCAGAAAAGCTACAAATGTCTCAGCTAGAATTCAAGCTTAGGATTCCAACTTTCAAATTCAGTGTTCTTATTACTATACTACTCTGCCTTTGAATGAGGAATGACTTCATTTTGAAGGACAAGTTCTCTTGAACTTTTGTTGTTCAGTTATTTCAGTCATGACTTCATTTAGGGTTCTTATAACAAAGATACTGAGGTGGTTTGCCATTTCCTTCTCCAGCCCATTTGACAGATGAGAAAAAGAGAGTTGAGTGATTTGCCTAGGGTCACACAGCTAGTAGTAATCCTTAGCTTGGATTTGAATTCAAATGATGATAAGTCTTCCTGAATTCCGGTCTGGCACTTTATCCCCTGTGCCACTTAGTTGGCCTCTCTTGAACTTAACTTCTCTCAAGTTTCTCTTAATATTTCTTTCCTCCTCCATCACTTTTTAGCTCTTCAGAGTTTCCTTTACACATCTAAGACAGATTATGGAACCTTTCTATTGAGGTCTTTTGAATTCTCTCCTCCCATCCCTATACTTGTCCAAATCATTCAAAAGCCACAAATGACAATTTTATTTAGGTTTTATCTCTATACATCAATACACACATATACATATGTGGGATGCATATATATACATCGATTCATCCATCTTCAAAACTGAAAACAAAAACTGAAAACAAAACTTTGTTCATTAAGTACAAATACTGAAAATATATTTCATTTCTATATTATGACCATTTAAGGAAAACTGACAAAGTATGAAAAGACTGAAGGCATAGGGGAGAAGTGGAGGCAGATAAAAGTAGAAAGTAAAAACAACAATGGGGGAGGGATAAGAAGTATAAACAGGAGAGTGACACAGAAAGAGGAAGAGAGAAGAGGGAGGAGGAAGACTCAGAGAGAAGACAGAAAGAGGAAGAAAGATTCAGATAGAGAGCATTAGAGATCATATTGTTCTGTTTCCTTGAATTGTGGGATTCAAAGTATCACCCCCTATTATTTACTGCTCTTTGATTCTATAATTCTGTGAGCTTATTATTCTGAGGTCATCATATGCTTAAATTTTCATTCCTAGTAGGTAAGACAATTCATACTAGGTGAAAATTATGGGATGTAGGAGCAATTATCACTTTGAGGACCAGATGAAGTCAAGCCTTCCCTACTTGTATTCTAAATGTTTCCACTCCTAAAATTTCATTCTAAATTCAATGCTTTTGTCGTTATGTGATGGCTTAGAGTAGGACTGTTGATTCTTGGAGAGTTGTAATTCATGCAGCTACATCAGGCTGAAGGTACCCTCTCTGACAAAAGTTCATCCATGCCCAATAATCTCCTTAAAGGGGCACTCATTAAATTTCTTAGGAGTGTGGCTGCTACCTAGTTTATAGAATCATAAATTCATGGAATTTCAAAAGTTTAAAGGATCTGCAAAGGTCATGTTTCTAATATAGACTGAATTGGAATTCACTTCCCAGTGTCCCTGAAAAAGGTTTTTTCAAAATTTTATTTTCAATAGTATTTTATTTTCTAAACACATATAAAGATAATTTTCAACATTCGTTTTTGTAAGACTTGGGTTGCAAATTTTTCTCTCTCCTTCCCTTACCTCTCCCCTCCCCAAGAGATCAAGTAATCTTATGGGTTAAATATGTGCAATTCTTTTCAACATACTTCCATATTTATCACATAAAGCAAAAAAAAAATCAGATCAAAATGGAAAAAAAAACTATGAGAAAGAAAAAACAAACAAACAAAAAGTGAATCTACTATTCTTTAATCCATAATCATATCCATAGTTCTCTCTCTGGATGCAAATGGTATTTTCCATACCTGTCTGGTGGAATTGTCTTAAATCACCATATTGTTGAGAAGAACTACATCCATCACAGTTAATCACATAATCTTATTGCTACTATTCAATATTTTCTTGCTTCTGCTCGCTTCACTCAACATCAGTTCATGTAAGTCAAAAAATTTTTTTCTAACATACATTTTGGGACATCTTATGATAGGAAACTCTACTACCTCTAGAGACAAGCAATCATATTCTTAGACTTCTAATTATCGAGAAGTTTTTCTTCACATCTTGAAATCTGGCTCTCTGTCATTTCTATCCATTGCTCCTCATGGCTTCTAGCCCTTCATAGTCTAATAAAACAAGTCTAATCTTCCTAGAGATATGTCATCTTTTAAACATTTGAAAACAACATTTTTTTCCCTATTCTTTCTTTTTTCATTCCTCTTCTCTATCTCTTTTTTTTGGCTAAAAATCTCTACTTCTTTTAACTTACTTTCCTCTGTTGTAGTTTCTGATATTCTCTACTTTAGTCAGCTCATCAGTATCTTTGGAGAATGTTGTAGATAGAAAACAATATTCCAGATTGGTTCTTATCAGATAAAGATGACAGCAGGATTGTGACATTTTTGTTCTGCTTTGATTCTTTGTTTGTTTTTTGCTGAGGCAATTAGGGTTAAGTGACTTGCCCAGGGTCATATAGCTAGTACAAGTTAAGTATCTGAGACCACATTTGAACTCAGGTCCTCCTGACTTCAAGGCTGGTGCTCTATCCACTGCGCCACCTAGCTGCCCCCTTTTATGTTCTGAATATTGTATTTTAATAGTTATTGTTCACTTTTTAATACCCTTTGTGACCCCATTTGGGATTTTCTTACAAAAATACCGGAATGGTTTGTCATTTCTTTCTCCTCAGATGACAGATAAGAAAACCAGGCAAACAGGATTAAGGGATTTGCCCAGCGTCACACAGCTAGTAAGTGTTGGAGGCTAGATCTGAACTGAGAAATATGAGTCTTCTTTATCCACTGTATCACCTAGATGCCCATATTTTAATTAATGCCCTCCCACACCTAAGAAAAACTGGTTTTGATTATGGCTGATTTACATTAAATTTGTAGTCTATTAAAGCACAAGTCTGTTTCACATGACTTAGTCACATGACTATATAAATATAATCTCTACCTGTACAGTTGGTTTTTGGAACACAAGTATAGGACTAACATATCACTATTATACTTCTTAAATTCCAATGAGTATAAGACCTTAATAAATATGTATCAGCCTGAATTTTTATTCAGACTTTAGGTTTATAAAATTTTCTTAGGCTCTGATACTGGTCATCTGATATGTTAAGTATCCCTCTAAACTTTCTATCATCTTTTTGTTTTTTTTTAAACACACATGCTATATCTTTATCCAAGTTATTGATAAAAATTTGGAACAGAGAAGAGAAAGAAAGAGTACCTTCCATGTACCAGACACTTTACAAATAATACCTCATTTGATCTTCACAACACCCTGGGAGATAGGTGATATTATTATACCTATTTTACAGTTAAAGAAACTGAGGCAGGGGCAGCTAGGTGGCATAGTGGGTAGAGCACCAGCCCTGGAGCCAGGAGGACCTGAGTTCAAATCTGTTCTCAGACACTTAACACTTCCTGGGCAAGTCACTTAACCCCAATTGCCTCAGCAAAAAAAAAAAAA
>JAJPUD010001176.1:357133-386242 GCA_023553655.1 Myrmecobius fasciatus | reverse complement strand
AAAAAAAAAAAAAAAAAAAAAAAAAAAAAAAAAAAAAAGAAAAAAGAAAAGAAACGGAGGCAGCAGAGATTGCTCCATCTTTTTCTTCTTCTTTTTTTTAAAAAGCTTTTTATTTGCAAAAAATATGCATGAGTAATTTTTAAACATTGACCCTTGCAAAGCCTTCTGTTACAAATTTTTCCCCCCTCGCCTAGATGGCAGGAAGTCCAATACATGTTAACCATGTCAAAATACTTGACAAATCGAATGTGTATACATATTTATAGTTATCTTGTTGCACAAGAAAAATCGGATCTACAAGAAAAAAAATCTGAGAAGGGAAACATAATGCAAGCAAACATCAAGAGAGAGCATGAAAATGTTATGTTGTGGTCCACATTCAGATCCTCTCTCTGCGTGTATATGGATGGCTTTCTTCACTGGCCAAATGGAACTGGTTTGAAGCATTTCATTGTTGCAGAGAGCCATGTCCATCAGAATTGATCATCATATAGTATTATTGTTGCCGTGTATAATGATCTCCTGGTTCTGCTCGTTTCACTCAGCATCAGTTCATGCAAGTCTCTCCAGGCCTCTCTGAAATAATCCTGCTGGTCGTTTCTTACAGAACAATAATATTCCATGACATTCATATACCATAATTTATTCAGCCACTCTCCAGTTGATGGGCATCCATTCAGTTTTCAGTTTCTAGCCACTACAAAAAGGGCTGCCACAAACATTCTTGCACATGTGGGTCCCTTTCCTTCCTTTAAGATCTCTTTGGGATATAAGCCCAATAGAAACACTGCTGGGTCAAAGGGTATGCACAGTTTATTTACTGTTTGAGCATAGCTCCAAATTGCTCTCCAGAATGGTTGGATCTGTTCACAGTTCTGCCAACAAATTATCAGTGTCCCAGTTTTCCCACATCCCCTCCAATATTTGTCATTATCTTTTCCTGTCATCTTAGCCAATCTGACAGGTGTGTAGTGGTACCTCAGAGTTGTCTTAATTTGCATTTCTCTGATCAATAGTGATTTGGTTGCTCCATCTTTTTCAACTGGAAACCGAATGAACTTGTTTTTGGTGCCTACTGTCTTTGAATGACTGAGAAGAATTTTTGGCAACAATGCTAATAATATCAACGTTTGTACAGTGCATTTAACTTTTGAGGATGCTTTAAATCCATTATCTTTTTTGATCCTTATCATAGCTTAGTGTGGTAGATGGGGTTTGCTGTCCCCATTTTACAAATGAGGAAAATGTCCATCTAAATCCTAGTGAGTTAGCAGCACAGCCAAGACTAAAACACAATTTTTGGCTCTTTTTTTAAATTAAACCATTATGCTGAAAGGACTGAAAGATGTAGACTGGAAATGTGGATGGAAATCCTTGGGATAAGGACAAGAATTGTATGATCTGAAGATGAGCAGGGCCATGGGAAAAATAACACAAAATTTTGAAGGCCAAGTCATAAGATAAGGCTGAAAGATCAATTCATCAATACTATGAATGTACAGGTGTATTACCTAAAGATCTGATGAACATTGCTATCTATGGCTTTATCCAAGTCATTGATTAAAAAGAAACCTATTGAACAGTCCAGGGCCAACCACAGATTTTTCCATGACCTCAAATCCTTGAACTATTGTGGGAATGGATCCCTTTTTTTTCTTCTGGTACTTGCATTTAGAATTTCACACATTTGAGATATTCAGCAAACAAGCTGAGTGGAGAGAAAGGGGTCATCACCTCAAAGGAAGTGACCAATTAGAAAGGGCAAAAAAGGGAAATCTGAGAGAGGTCTGGATCTTATTTTTCATTGCCAGGGTAGAACCTCTTCTGGAGTAGTAGTATTTTTTTCCTCCTATTAAACCCTCCTGAATCTTCACAGAGTTGAAATTTGGTTGACAGGGAGTAAGACTGATATGATCTGGTTATTTATAGAAGCTTTTTCTTAAGGGTCAAGACAATAGTCTGAGAGGAAAAGAGGGTAAGTGGAGATATCCAAATGAGAGACTAGCCCCCTTAAATGGGTCCAAGCTTATATTCCCCAGATTGTCATTGACAACATGATATGAACTTGTGTACTCACAGACCCTTCTATATTCTACTTGTCCTTATGTTTTCCTTGCTGAATCACCAAATTTAAATCACTATAGGATATGTCACCCATAATGTTAATTTTGAAGGTCAAGAGAAGATGAGAACAGCAACTTCGTGTATGGCAGCAGGCCAGTGATGATGTGTGGCAAGTGATGAGAAAGTTGGCCTTTGCAAACTAATTTCCCCAAACCAGGGTCATTTGGGTCACAAAAGTCACAGATTAATAGCTCATAAAACTATTTACTCTTGAAATCTCAAAGTCATCTAGGTAAGTGGTCCTTGGATGTGCACTTCTTATTCCCTTCCTTTGCTTTGTGCATAGATTGGCTTTTAAGAGTTCCTTAAAAGTCCCACCCATGTAACATTTTACATTTCTTTCATAGCCCATATGGGTGGATAGAATGCTAGGAAATTAGCAGGAGTTCACTGAATTCTGACCAGTGACTTGAATTCTCAAGATTTCTTTGGAAAGAGAACTCTATCATTTATTACCAAATAACACTGAGGCAGCTGCTAGGTAGAACGGTGGTTAGAGCACTAGTCCTGGAGTCATGAAGACATGAATTTAAACTCAGACACTAGCAAGTCTGTCTGCTTCAGTTTCCTCAACTATAAAATGGAGATAAGAACATCTACTTCCAAAGATTGTTCTGAATGTTTGTGAAGTGATTAGCAGTTGTACTGTTCATTTCAGTTGCTTCAGAAAAGACTCAATAACAAAAATTTACTCTGAATTTAGTAAAACTTGTAAATAATTTTTTGTTTTATTAGTCATAAAAGAATCTATATACATTTAAAGAATAGCAATGTGTAAATGTGTGAGACATTACCTGTCTAATCTACAGAAGATATGTTTGTTCATTTATGGATTCATGGACTTCTTACAATAACCACATATGATTTCTTGCCTTCCTCCCCCAACCTGGGGGTAGAACATGGCCCCTAGGTTGGAATTAGTTCTGGTTTGTCTATTCCTCATTTTTAAGGAAAGGATTTTGGATAAAAATCTTTGGTGATTTAACCTCAATACTTATTCATCTTTTAGCCCTTCCATTTCACATGATTTAGAGCTGGAAATTACTTAAGAGATCACATACTCAACCCTGCCTCATTTATTCTTAAAACTGAGTTTGGAGAAGAAAAGTAGTATGTTCAAGGGCATAGAGTTACTAGGAGGTAGAATCTGAGCTTGAACCCATGTCCTCTGATTAAGAATTACCTCTTGGGTTTTAAAAGAAACAAAAAAGAATGTATTGATGAACTGAAAATAGTCACAGGACCTTACAAATGGGCACACATACATTTTCTTTCTTTCTTTTTTTTTTGCTGAGGCAAATGGGGTTAAGTGACTTGCCCAGGGTCACACAGCTAGGGAATGTTAAGTGTCTGAGACCAGATTTGAACTCAGGTCCTCCTGACTTCAGGGCTGGTGCTCTATCCACTGCGCCACCTAGCTGCCCCCACACATACATTTTCAAACCAAAATTAAGAAAGAAGAATTGAAGAAAGGTAATTAATGAACGTGAAAGATGAAAGGTTAATGGGCCAATGGAAAGTTGTACTTAAAATCAGAGACACTGATTTGGAATATTGTCTTTCCTAATTCTTAGCTGTGAGACTGTGAGACTCTATGAGTCTCAAGTTTTCTATTTTTAAACAGGGAATAATAATATATTTATTGCCTGCATCACATGGTTGTTTTTGTGAAAACACACTTCAAAACTGTTTGGATTATGGTTAGAGCTAGAAGCAAAGCATAGAAATTGCAAAGACACAAAATGAGGCTTGGTGTCAGGAAAAAATTAGAACAATTATAGTGATCCAGAAAATAGAATGGCTATCTATAAGAGATAGTGTTCATGCAGAGACTAGATAGCTACTTGTAAAATATAATATATTGGGAATTCTTTTTCAAGTATAGGTTAGATTAGATAGAGACAATGATCCTTTTCAACTCTAAAATTCTGCAACTCTATGAAATTGCACAAAACAAAACAACCTCCCCAAGCATATAAATGTAAATTATAAATTATAAATAGCATTATTTATAAATTATAAATAGTAAGCATAACTTATAAATTATGCATAAATATAAATTATAAATAGGAAAAGAAAGCAGATTTGTAAAACAGGGATTGAGGAAGTCAGAAGGAGTTACCCAGTTTACACAAGACTATTAATGTTTAATACCATAGATTATATCTTTTGGAAAATCCATTTTTTCTTAATAGGTTCAATGAAAATGTAAGCTTTGGGGACTATACTTTTGTATAGACCCAGAAATCTATTTGGTTTGGCAAATTAAACTTTGTTGAATAGTGCATAGTTTTATTTAGTTAGTATATAATAAGCCTTTAATGATGATTAAATGATAGAACCCAAATCCATGCTTAAAAGAAAGGTACTGTGGAAATGGAGCATCACATTTTAGAGCTTGAAGAAAGCTTAGAGACAATTTAGTGCAACTTTTTTACTTTATAGATGATGTAACTAAATTCCAAAGAATGCCTTGGCCAAATAAGATAGAGTTTGGACTAGAGTCTAATTCTCTTGCTTCCTAGACCTGTATTTCTTTCTCTTTGCTCATTCTCAGCGCAGAGTTATAATCAAATCCTATGATTGGGTAGTTTCCATAGTGCTGGTTGAAATGAATCTCATAAAGTGCTTGGACAAATTAGTGATAGAATATGGTCTTGAGTCCAGTTCTTTTAATTCCTAGACCTGTATTTCCTACTCTGGTTTGGGAAAGGCAAGGCAGAGCTGGAGATAAGTCCTATCATTAGGAGGTGTCCATGGTGCTAGTTGAACTTTTTTTCCCCATTTGGGAAGGAGTAGAATGGTACAGTTATTACTGCATATATGTAGAATGCACATAGGTGCCCAGACAAGTGATGTCATTGACAATTGGGAATTCCTGATGTAGAAATAAGCTCCAGTCATGTAGATAAAAAATTTGACTAATTCATAGTCTTTGAGATTTTTCTGCTGGTACCAAAAAGTTAAGTGGCTTGCCTATGATCACCAAAGCAGTATATATTAATATCTGATACTTAGCATTTATAGAGTGCAAAACACTTTATATATGTTAAGTCCCTTTATCTTCACCACAACATTTTGAGGTAGAAACAGTCAAATTATTATCCTCATTTTACAGAAAAGGAAACTGAGACTGAGAAAAGTTAAACCACTTATCTGAGATTAGATAGATAGTAAGTATATAAAACAGGATCCAAACTTAGGTTTTATGGTTCAAAATTATAACATTTAGAAAGCAACAATTGCACAGGGCTAGAGGTAGGAGAGAGAATCTTTGAAATGGAAGCAAAATCAAAATCAGAAGCCATAGCAAGGTTTAAGTTGGAGTGAGGTGAGGCAGGAAAGTTCTAGGGGAAAGTTCAAGCTAAAATACTTTGATATGTAACTGGTACCAGGGTGCTGAATTTCACCAAGTTATTTTGAGTTGCCACACCTGATCTGTGGAGATGTTTCCGTTTTATGTTTAGCCACGTGTGACTACCCTCAACTTTTAGTTTCCTCTGAAACCTTAAATGGAGAATGCCCAATGAGAGCTGATGAGATCAGCAAGAGAGAGAGAGTGGAGAGAAGAATAGGAGGTCTAGGAGATCTTTACAACTACATTTTTTTCAAATTGCATAGGATGGAATATAATAGGAATAAATAGAACTTTTTCAGATAGAACGTCCCCCACCTTTGATTTTTCAGATAAACTACTATTTAGCTTCTCTATCTTGACTTTGTTATTCCGTTTCAATCACCATCTTCCTACTCTTGAATCCCTTATCCTACACAACCAGATCTCAGTTATTTCCACATTAGCACAAATGCAAATCACTGCCATCCCTCTCCCAGTGACATTTACATTTAAACTAGAAAGATCAGTCTTTGTACTGAAAAGAACACTGGACTTGAAGGTCAAGTTTTACTGATTTTTTTTTGATCTCAAGAAAAAGATTTTATATGTATCATCTCTATTCTGTTGATTTCCAGATGTAGGCAGTGATAAGTATTGCTATTTATGCCTGTATCTAAATCACTGATACTTAATAGTAGCTAGATGGCACAGTACATAGAAAATTAGATTTTGAGTAAAGAAGACCTGAGTTCAAAGGCAGCTTCAGACACTTATTAAATGTGTGACTGAAAAAGTCACTTAATCTCTGTCTGCCTTATGGTCATCCTCTGTCAAATGTGGATAGTTGTATTTACCTCTCAGGATTGTTGAGGGGATAAAATGAGTTAATATTTGTAAAGCACTTTATAACACTTAAAATGCTACATAAATGTTTTATTGTTATTATTAATACAGACAATCCTAATTTCTCCCCTGAGCTCAAATTCTGCATTACCAATTGCTTATTAATCCTTCAAATTATTTTGAACTCAGAATTTCCAAAACACATCTCAATTTCTTCCCTCCTACTCCAACCCACTTGTTTTACAAACTCCTTTATTTCTATTAAATACATCATTCTTCAGCTCTACCAGGTTCATAACTTTGGCATTATCTTTGACTCCTCACTCTCCATCCTATCTATGCAAGGCTGGGTCAACACTAATGGTCTTATTGCTTATCTTGCCACTGAACTCCCACAACTCTGGAGAAAAGAGTGAGACTGATGACTTTGCACAGTGCTGCCTCAACTTAAATCCAATTTACTCTCAAGACATCATCCTCATAATGTTATCGGTCTTCTTTGAGAACAAATGACAAACAGCAACATTTGCAATAAATTGCCAAATTTTGTCATTTTTACTTCGACATCTCTCCTTCAATAGTTCCCTCTCTGCTCACCCGGCTTTCATCTTAGTTTGGACCCTCATTAATTCTCTCTACATTACATCAGTGGCCTTTTGATGAATTTCCCTGCTTCAAGTGTCTCCTTACTTCAATTCCTTTTCCATATTGCTGCCAAAGTGGTTTTCCTTAAATGTAGATCTAATCATGTCACTCTTTTATTCAATAAGCTCCAATGTCTACTTATTGTCTTTAGAATCAGATATAAACTATTTTGTTTAGCTTATAAAACCATTACAATCTTGTTTCAACTTATTTTTCCATTTTCCATTGTACCTTATTTCACCCAACTCACTCAGCAATCAAGACAAACTGACCTTCCCTTTGTTCTATGGCGTTCCTTCTCATGTCTCTATGCATTTGATGTGGCTGTCATCGTGGAATGGGATCCATCTTCCATTGATAGAATTTCTTTTTCCTTCAAGGCAAAGTTCAAGCAACAACTTCTATAGGAGGGAATCCTCAGTTGCTTGTACCTTTCTCAAACTTCCTAGTATTTCTCTTCTTTGTAACATAAACAAAAATTTATTCTGTATATACCCAAATATATTCTTCTTCCCTTCCCCACTAGAATATAAGTTCCTTGAGAGTAGGGATTATTTCATTTTGTTTATTTGTATTCTCAGTGCCTAAGGACAGTGCCTGGCACAGTCACTACTTAATATGGACTTGCAGTTTAATTGACTGATGGATTGTTCTTGATTCTGTCATTGTGTATTTGCAAATTTCATTGGCAAAAGCCAAATATTTAGTTAGAGAGTCTGGCATTTTTCTATTACTACACTACTCTTCCTACCTTGTCACTATTGGCTAGGACACTTATTACTAAAACATAATTAATCTCTAACGAGTCCTGAAAATGTAATTCTCACGGAAAAGAAAATGCTGCCATCTATTAGAGAAAAGGTTAATTTTAGGCAAAACACCACAGATGGGAATGATTAATATTTTATTCTCATAGCACTTAACCTTTGTTATCAGATAGCATGCTTAGGCAGGAGAAAAGAAGAGAGATAATAAATCTGGAAGGGAGCATGGATATGGGGATAAGAGCATGGAGGTACATGTGATACTATATTTCTCTTATCTCTTAGGAATAAGTACTAGATCTGTAAGTAGAAGTCAGGGAAACAGTGTGGTGATGCTTAGTATGTGTGAGATGATTTGTGAGAAGAATAAATCTTAGAAAAACTTTTTATTAAGACTCAATATGAGGGAAATTTACTCCATGACCTAAACTCTAAGTTTCTATACAGACCTGGATAGGAAAACTACAAAACAAAACCCCAAAACAAAAAACTGGAAACCTCTGACAGTCATTCTTTATTATAAAGTTGAACAATTAGCAAATAAATGAATTTATTCTGTTTATATTATGATGATTCTTCATCATATTTTATATTTTTCCAAACTATCTGTTAAAATAATTTTTAACATTTTAAAAAATGTTTTGAGTTCTAAATTCTATCGTTTCTTCCTTCCTCCCTCCCTGAGATGGTAAGCAATCAGATACAGGTTATATATTTGAATCATGTATAAGAAGACTTGAATATAAGAAAAAAATGAAAAAAAGTTGAACAATAGCATGCTTCACATTGTATTCAAACAATATCAGTTTTTTCTCTAGAGGTGGATAGTATGCTTCATCTTTAGCCTTTTGGATCATTGCTTCTCTAAGAATAGCTAAATTATTTGTATAAGCTAAATCATTGTATAAGATTGCTATTACTGTGTACAATTTTTTTGGCTAGGAGAATTTGGTCTAATTCATTTTGGGGGAAGATGTTGGAAGGGAAAGTATGGGCCTTATCCACATATTGTAGGGAAACACAGGTAGATATTAGTCCCATCACAACCTAGTAAAACCTTAGCTAGTCCAATTGTTCAACCTTGGGATTAGAATGCAATTTTATAGTCTTGGACTATAAAATATTCAACAAAAATGTTTATTTCACCTTGAAAAGCAGATTCAACATTGATTCAGCTGAATGCTGTTCCCTTCATTTGATGCATCTTTTATAGAGGCAGCCCTCCCCTCCTCCCTGGCCAGAGAAGTATATTAATTGGTGTAACAGTGGCTTGATGTAATTCTATCAGACCTAAGAGCAGACTTTTGAAATCTAAACTAGCCAGGAAGGGATATTTTTTCTTACAGAGCAAGCAAATCCTGAGAACAACCTCCTTGTTCCTTTAAGAAGAAATCTCCCAGGTTGTACAAAACAGGTGCTTCTTCCAACACACACACACACACACACACACACACACACACACACACACACAGGGGACAGTTAGATGGTCCAGTGGATAGAATGCTGGGTCTATAGTCAAGAAGATCTGACTTTAGGTGGTGCAGTGGAAAGAGCACCAGCCCTGAAGTCAGGAGGACCTGAGTTCAAATCTGGCCTCAGACACTTAAAGCTTCCTAGCTGTGTAACCCTGGGCAAGTCACTTAACCCCAATTGTCTCAGGAGAAAAAAAAAGATCTGACTTTAAAACTGGCCATAGTCAGATAGTACAGTTGTGTGACAGTGGGCAAGTGATTTAACCTCTGCTTGTCTCATGTTATTCATCTGTAAAATGGGAATAATAATAGTAGCTACCTCTCAGGGTTTTTGTGAGGCTCAAATAAGATAATTATAAAGCACTTAGCACAATGCCTATAGAAATATAAAACAAAACAAAATCCCCACCCCACCCCAAACAACCCAACATCAAAATCATACAAGATTCCATGAAAAAGGTGACACTGGCCATAACTTTGATAATCCTCCCTGACCATTAATATTAAATAAGGTTTAAAATAGAACAAAAGTTGTGTTTTTTTAAACACTATTTTCATGGAGGATGTCCTGCATAGAAGCCTGATGGAAGAAGGATTTCCTGTAGATGTTGAGGAGGTCCTCCAGATGTTTCTGTTAACAGATGGCGTGGTGCTGATTACATCAAGCCCCTGAATGACTATAGAATGACATACATAATCACTCAAAAGTGTATTCCACATAGAAAAAAATGGACGAAGAGTGAAGAATGCCTATTATAGAAAGCATATTATGTAGTTGTCTAGAAAATCTAAGGAACTAGATTGTCAGTGTGTGTATACACATACATGCATGTACAAACACACATATACACACAAGTATACATGTACATACACACAATAAACCCATGACAGAGAAACATATGGCCATACACTCCCCCCCACATCATAGGAGTTAAGTAGCCAATCTGTAAGTATACATAGTATACATACATGTTTGTGTTTATATTCTTGTGGGTACATATAAATAGATATTCTCCCATTTGTGCCAGATATCTGAGAGCCATAGCTATACTAGCCTCCAAAGCATTAAAACTGAAGGCAATGGAGAAGTACCTTCTGAATGTGAGTAAGCTGCAACATAAGACCACAAGGAATTTTGCACAAGTGGAATAAAGGACCAGAGCTTTGTATTTCTGGAGATAAAAGATGGGTCAGATATGGATGGGGTGAGAGTGAGAGATAAGCAACCAGCATTTTTCTTTAGATGTCACTAGTGTGGTGAATAGAACTAACTCAAAATCAGGAAGACCTGAGTTCAAATGTGGCCATAGACACTTACTAGCTATGTGGCCCAGTTGTGCTCTGTTTGCCTTAACTTCCTTAACTGTGAAGTAGACATAACCATACTACCTACTTCCCAAGGTTCTGTGAGGATCCAATGAGATAATATTTGTAAAGCACTCAGCAAAGTGCCTGGCACAGTAAATGCTATTATATAAATGTTAATTATTGTTAGTATCCTCTCCATTAAGTGTAAAGGGGTGTGAGTTAGTCCACACCATATTGAGTGGATCCCTATAGAGGATTTACAGAAAGCCATGCACATAATCAGAAGACACAGACAAGTTGCTACATGTATTGGAAAATCAGAATTAAAATTAGTATCCCCACTAAAGAGATCAGAGACCCACTGAAGCATCATTGACTTAAGAACACAAGTTACTAATGAAACAAAATACCTTACCTAAAACAAATGATCATGTGTAATAGTAGATTGAATTTGCCAAGTTTTTTTTTTAAATAAAAAGCATTAATCATTATTCAGTCTAAAGCAAATTGTTCCCCACTTGTTATATAACATTAATCTGTTAGGACTTTAGATGATGGAGATGGGGAGCTCAAAATCAAATTGTGATTCCCAAAATAGCCAGCTTTTGTTTTCACAGATAAAATTAATGAATTGTTACATTTCTACTTCATCATGAGGAAGAAAGTCTCTGAGGCAACTTAGAATAGGAAGCTGGGAAACGCTTAACATTCTGCAAGGTCCTTGTTATTACTATCAGCTTCCTGTTGTGTAGAGATACGCAGAAAGGGCTGGGTTAAATGTTGCAACGGATGTTGACACTTGGGAGACACATGCACATGCACCAGAAACACTGAGTTCTATGTTCTTTAGGGAAACTGAGGATTAGATTTGGGAAAACCAGGATTTAAATCTAAAAAGGAATGGAGGAGCCCTTCTGCTCCAGCATTTTCATTTTAGAGATGTATAAATTATGCATTTATTAAGTTCATACAAATAGTAAGTCAAGATTTGAACTCGGAGCTGTCTCCAAACTTGGCTCTTTCTATTTTTTCATCCTGTATATGGATGGTCTTAAAGGTTTATTGAATTATAGTAGATCATGTGTAAGTGGTACTAAACTGTAGTGGTACTTTTTTGCTCAGACAAGTGGAGTCCTGGATTCAGGTCCTGCCTCTGACCCATACTGGCTGTAAGAATTTGGGCAGGTCACTTGGACCTGTTAGTGCTCCCAGATGGCTCTTTAAGATTGTAAGCAAATCAGTTACAAATCTCTGCTGATAGTATCAGTGCTTTTGACTGGCTATGGGTATCTAAAATGCTCTCTTGCCCCATCTTTGCTTCCTGGCATCTTCAAGACAGCTCAAATCCCAAATTTTACAAGAGGTCTTTCCAAATCTCTTAACTGCGAAAACTTTCCCTTTAGAGATTACTTTGCATATGTTTTGTGTGTTCCTAGTTTTTTCCAGATCATCTCTCCCTTATAATGTGATCCAGTTGAAGGCATGAACAACTTTTTTTTTTTTGGGGGGGGAGAGTATTCTCAATGTTTACCAAACTATTCAGAACATAGTAAGCACTTAATAAATGCTTGCTGACTGATTGACTTGGAATTTCCTTACACTGAGGAAACCACCAGTTCTATTTTAGAAAATAAAGTGGACCCATAGTCTTTTTTATTTTAATAATATTTTATTTTTTTCCTAATTACATGTAAAGTCAATTTTTAGTGTTCATTTAAAAATTGATTTGCAAATTTTCTCTCTCCCTTCTTCACCTCTTTCCTCCCTAAGATGTTAAGCAATTTGGTATAGATAATATATGTTCAATCATATGAAACTTATTTCCATATTAAGTCAGGTTGTGAAAGAAGAAACACATCAAAAGGAAAAAAAAACAGGAAAAAATTAAGAAAGTGAAAAATAGCATGTTTTGATCTGCATTCAGAATCCATCAGTTCTTTCTCTGGATATGTATAGCATTTTTCATCATGAATCCTTTGTAATTCAGATTTACAGTCTCAAGGCCACATAAATTTTCTGAAGTTTCTAAAGGGAAGTGGAGAAACATATTATATTATCACCTTTTTGTGGGTGCAAATTAATAAAATGCTAATAGCATTGTTGGCCTCTTTTCTGCATTTGTAGATTCAATTAACCAATTAGAATTTATTAAGAACCTACTATGTGGCAGGTACTGTGTTAGCTTTGGATGATTCAAATATAACATCTGATTGAAATAATCTCCACTCACAAGGAACTTCCTCTCCAGAGTGATGTCAATGGCTAGGGAAATGGACTGGATTGGCTCAACTCCTTATACATGTCTTCCCTTTTATAGGATTCTCTTGGTGTAATGATAGAAAAAGATGAGCTCTCATAGCTATAACTGGGTAAGATACATAATTGAAAACACATAGAGATGACATAATTTTTTTCAAAGTCATAAGGATAGAGATTGGACCCATGGTTGGTATAGAGAACTTCCAAGTATGGAAACTACCTCTTCCACTTCAGCTGACAGCTTATAGTCCTAGAAAGTTATCTAGATATTGAGAGATTAGATGACTTGCCCAAGATCATACAGATAGTTTGTATCAGAAGCAGGACTTGAATCTAGGTCTTCCTAGCTTTGAGACCTGGTTTCCATCTACTCCATTTGTAATTTGTCAGGATTCAAACCCAAGATTTCTGAGTTCTTTGATCATATGTCAGGCCATCTTTCCCCTGTATCACTTTTTTCTCCAGAGGGAATAGCTAAGTGTGCCTAGTTGATGAAGCCAGAAGGGCTGTTAGCTGGGCCAGCCTTCTGGTGGACACTGAATAGATATCTGCCCTCTGTGTTTGCTTTGGGAGATAGGACACTCCTCTTCTATTTAACTTAACCAACGTGTGAAATTATTTTTATAGGAGACAAAGCCATCCAATCAATGATCAGAGGATCACAGGACTTAGACTGTTGACATCATTTAATAGATCAAGAAACAGACTTGCAGAGTAAAGTGAGCTGCTCATAGGGTCACAAAGCTAAATAAATTGCAGTTATTTTAAATGGAATTTCTACAGTTATTTTAAAGTAAATTGCAAAAGTGGATATTCAGATTCTGTTCTGGACAAGTCACTTAACTCTGTTTACCTCAGTTTCCTCATCTATAAAATGATCTGGAGAAGGAAATAGCAAATTACTCTAGTTATCTTTACCAAGAAAATCTGAATTGGGGTCATGAAGAACTTGGGACAACTGGACAAGAACATCTATCTATTTTTTATCCATCTCTCTCTGTCTTTCTAACCCCTTTCTCCCTCTCCCTCTCCTTCTTTTCCTCTCTCCTTCCCTCTTTCCCTCTGCCTCTCTGTCTCTTTCTGTCTCTCTCTCTCTCTGCCCCTCCCTCCATCTTTTTGTTTTCTCTCTTTCTCTTTGTTTTCTCTCTTTCTCCTTCCCTCATTTTGTTTTCTCTCCCCCTCTCTGTTCTCTCTTTTTCTCTTTCTTTGTTCTCTCTCTCTTTCTCTGTCTCTCTCTCTCCCTCCCTGTTTTCTCTCTCTCTCTGCCTCTTTGTCTCTCTCTGTCTCTGTCTCTCTCCCCCTCTCCCTCTCTGATTCTGCCTCTGTCTATTTCTCCCTAATGTACAAATAAGTAAGCATAGTTAGTTTTCCTGCTTCCCTCAGGTCACATTAGCATTTTGAGGTAGGATGCATGTCAATATTAATTAAGAGTTTAGGCTAGATGCTCTGTCAAGCATCATCCGCTTACCAAATATGGCTATTCCTCTTGGTCTATTCACATAACCACTATTTGTAGGGTTGAGGTTAAAGTACATCTTGTGTGGTTTTAATTAACTTATTTGTTTATTTGTTCTAAAGCCTGATGAATAACCAGGTGCATGCTGGGTGGAAAAAGTAGCATGCTGTTGTTTGTGCAGGAAACTGAGGCAAAAGAGGTGGTGATATTGAGAGAGAGGTGTCACTGTTTTTAGTCTATGATCTAGGTAGGAGAAGGATGAGGGAGCCTTCCTTACAATTCCAGCCCATAATGATTGACATCTTTTCATCTTATTGTCTAAAGCAGGAGCTCTTACCCCTTTTCCATGGGTAGTCAGTCTGGTAAAGCCAATGGAATCCTTCTTAAAATAGTATTTTTAAATGCCTAAAATATTTAGGATTACAAAGTAAACCAACAATATTGAAATAAAGATATGTGTATATCTTTATATATATATATCCCATCCATATTCATAGATATAGATGATTAATTAGATAGATGATTAGACTCTCTGGAGTCTATGGACCTAAAGGTTAACAATCCTTAGTTTATAACCCTTGGACGTGAGTCAGCTGGTGGCCCAATGGATAAAGTGCTGGACCTAGAGTCAGGAAAACCTGACTTCAAATCCAGCTTCAGACACTTATTAGCTGTATGAAAATGGGTCAGGGACATAACCTTTGTTTACCTTAGTTTCCTCAATCACAAAATGGAGATAACAATAATAATTTCTTCAAAGGGTTGTTTTGAGAATCAAATGAGATATTTGTTTCAAAATATCACTTAGCATAGTGCCTAGCTCATAGGAGATAAAGCAAAAAATGCTTATTCTCTTCTCTTATAGAATTCATTGGAATATTAGCATTAGTGGCTTAATGTTATTTTTTTAGGACATTTATCTCTAGAAGACAAGCACTTTTAGGCAAAGATTGTGTGTAATGAAAGATGTTCCCCCCATTCATGATAATATATTCTAAAGAAATAATGAAAATCTTCTACATGGATTTTATTATTTTTTCCTAGCTTTATAATTTTTTTGGTTGTTTGGTATGTTAAATATTGTTTTAACATGTATTTGGGGAAAAAGTAAAATGTTATTTAAAAGACAAACAAGGAAAATTCCATTTACCTAAGGGAATGAAAGATGCTTATTGTAGAGACTGTGATATGCAATTGGATGGATAGCCCACAGAACTGGTCATCAGTACATATATCTTGGGCAGATCCTGTCAATGGACACTGAGCTGGGCACGGAATGGAGCAGGAGGCTGGACTGATTGCCTTTGATATCTGCACACAGCTTTTAATGACTCAAACTCCTTTTGAAAATAAAAATTTATCTCAATACTAAGGTTCTTCTGTTGATGCTGTATCATTCTAAGCCATGGAATAGCATAGCCTCCAAAGAACTGAAGTTGACAATGACCTACAGGTTAATGGAGTGGACATGGTGGGTGTGAGCAAGCTGCAACAGATTACAAATGAGGAATTATATTGGAGAAGTGATGCAAAAGATACCATGAGAGAAACATATGACTGAAAAAAAAAGACAGGGACTAGTCATATAATGAGAGTAAGAGATAGTTAATGGATAGCCTTTCTGCTCTACTTGTAACCCTGCAGTGTGATGACATTACCAGGAAGGTCCTTAGCAGGCTGGCTGGACCCCCTACCCAGGTGAATCCTAGGATTTATAGCTCAACTGGAGCTTATATTTCATCTAATACAACGACTTCATTTTGCAAATAAGGAAAATGAGACCCAGAGAACTTGTTGCTTGTCTAAGATCATTTCAAAAATAAATGAAACCTAGTCCCCTTGGTTCCAAATCTGGCACTCTTTCTAGGGATGGAGTAGATTTCTTGCAAGTTGATGAGGTTCCTAGATTAGGGGGATTCTCTATGTTTGTGGTACAGGGGATAGAGTGCCAGGTGTGGATTCGAAAAGACCTAAGTTGAAATTCTGGCCTCAGATACTTACAGCTGTGTGACTGAGAAAGTCACTTAACTCTGTTTGCTTCAGTTTCCTCATCTGTGAAATGACTTGGAGAAAGAAACTGCAAAACAAAGATACTGGCAGTATCTTTGCCAAAAAAACCCAAAATTGAGTCATGATGTGACTGCATGAACAACATGCTTGTTCTCTAGATACCTGGGTCCAGAGCTCATCATACAAATCTTTCCTCCTTTAGGTTAATCATTTCCAGTTCTTTAAAGAGAGACTCAGAAAAGACTAGTGTGGACTTAAACTGATTACTTATGAATAGAATAGGGGGATGTGGGAGTGGAGAGGAAGAGAAGAGGGGAAATCCCTCCACTTCTGATTTCTCAAATGGTGATAGGGAAAGTTAACAAAGGTGGTAGTGACTGGCAGTCCAGCCAAATTAGCTTTTTTTTTGATGGCTGCCTAATTGGGGTCTGGGCTCCTTATTTTGTCTTATGCCTAGTTAGCAGTTACTGAGTGGTTTCATGGTCTATGACTAGTCCCCCTTCCTCATTTTTAAGATTTGACTCATCTGTCTACACAGAATTTTTTCCTGCAGTGTGCATGTATTATCGAATTGTACATCTGGGAGGCACCTTGGAAATCATTTAGCCTATCCTCTTAATTTTATAGAAAAGGAAACTGAATCTCAGAGAGGGGAAGTGATTCATCCAGCATTACATAGCTAGTAAGTAGAATATTTGGGAGGTACCAAGGGCTATGGATTTGGGTTTGAATTCATCTCTTCTACTAACTTATGGTGTAATTCTGGCCAGTTAACCTGCCTTTCTGGGACTCAGTTTCTTCATCTATAAATCAAAAGGGTTAAACTAAATGATTTTAAGCTTCCTTCTAGTTCTAGTTCCTGTGAATCGAACCCAGGACTTCTAGGACAGAGACAGCCCTCTTATCCCTAAACTATACCATTATGGCCTCTTCTTAATGATTCTACCTCTTTTTTGGTCCATAGTGCCCGGCCCACAATGAGAACTCAGGGAAGGACTCTTGACTTCATAAGGGGTTGGACGAGGGTGTGTTTACCTCCCTACTCTGCATGTTATCGGTCTAATTTAAACTTTACTCCCAAAGGGCAGGAAATATGCCAAGATCTGTACAATGATTGGCACTGGATCAAAGTTTATCACTATGTCTGTTTTTGTTTTCAGGAAAAAAAACCCATTACTAACAATGACATATGTTCTTATGAGTTTGCTCTTATAAGTCAATGGGGACGACCTTGAAGCAGAAAATTTGCCAAATGAAACTAAAAGGAAAAATTAACAAAATAAAGTACACAAAAGAAACCCAGAAGCTTATTAGAGTCTAGTTTCTATCATCTTAGTAGAGTCTAAAGATATTCCTCTCATAGATCCAATTGAATGAATCCCAGTTTTATAAAGGTCAGGGTTATTGTTTTCTTGTATTCAATCATAGGGTCATGGGTTGTAGTGCTGAAAGGAACCTTAGCCATCATTCAGCCCAATCTCCCCATTTTACAGATGAGGAAACTGAGGATCAAAGAGGGAAGTGATTCCCTAAACCCATAGCTAGTCCATGGCAAAGCTTGGGACTAGAATCCAGGTCTTGTAACTCCCAGCTAAACTTTCACTCCATTGTCGATACTGATTACTGACAAAAGTCTGTGAGTTCTCTGTCCCTCTCAGCCACACCATGACCTTGACCTCACCAAATTATGGCCAATTCTTTTATTGAAAAGCAATCCTGTGAGAGGGTTTAGGAGACTGAGGGCCACCTATGGCAGCTCTGGTTCTGAGCCTCTCCAGTGTTAAGTGGAGTTAGTCCATAGATATATCTCTTTCCCTTTCACATCCTGCCCTACGAGGGAAGGGGAATTGTTGGGAATCATTTAAAACAATCCATTGTGAAGTCTTCTGCTCAATATAAAGTTCCAAGCATAAATATATGCATAGTGCTTAGACACTGAAGACAAAAAATTTAGGTAGGACTCAATCCCTATTTTCATAATAATAGCTCACACTTAAAGTATTTTTGAGCAAGTAGGTGGCTGAATGGATAGAGCACTAGGCCTGATCTGAGTTCAAATTTGGATTTAAATACTGATTACTATGTGACTTTGGGCAAGTGACCTAATCTTGCTTGCCTCAGTTTCCTCATCTGTAAAATGAGCTGGAGAAGGAAATTTCAAACCATTGCATTGTCTTTGCCAAGAGAACCTCAAATGTGATCATGGTATCTGAAAATACTCAACAGCAAAAACATGTTTTTTTTTTTTTTTTTTGATCCCTTAGTAGGAAGATGGTACCAACACAGATAACTATAATGAATAATGTTATGTGATAAATACATTAAAGAGGTAAAAACAAAGTGCTAAGTGATGTCCAAAAGGGAAGACTTACTGACCAGGAGCTTAAACAATCTTCATGGAAGAGAGGGAACCTGAGCTATGTTTGGCACATAGTAGGCCCTTAATAAATACTTATTGAAACTAAGAAAACATTTTTACATTCAAGGGTTCTGATAAAGGCATCATTTCTAAAATATATAAAGAATTGATTCAAATTTATATGAATTTGTCATTCTCCAATTGATAAATGGTCAGAGGATATGAATAGATAATTTTCACATGAAGAAATTGAAACCATTTCTAGTCACATGAAAAGGTGCCCTAAATCACTATTGATCAGAGAAATGCAAATTAAGACAACTCTGAGGTACCACTTCTTACCTTTCAGATTGATCAAGATGACAGGAAACGATAATAATGAATGTTGGAGAGGATATGGGAAAACTGGGACACTGATACATTGTTGGTGGATTGTGAATGGATCTAACCATTCTGGAGAGCAATTTGGAACTATGCTCAAAAAGTTATCAAATTGTGCATAACCTTTTATCCTTGCATATGTTTTAAAAATAAAAAAAAGTCAATAAAAATAAAAAATTAAAACAAAACAAATTAACAAATTAAAAAAATACTTATTGATCGGTTGACTGAAGGATGGCTAGGAATTCCAAAATTTAAAAGTTGGAAGGAGGCCTTCTCAGGCATAGGGAGCAATATGTAGGATATAGTCGGGGATAGTGAGCGGTCTAGTTTGGTTAGAATGTGGAGTGTACGGAGGGAAGTACCATGAAGTAAGATCAGGAGCAGTTAGGCAGCACAGTGGAAAGAAAACAAGCCCTGAAGTCAGGAAGATCTGAGTTCAAATCCAACCTTAGACAGTTGATAATTACAAGTTGTGTGACTCTAAGCAAGTCACTTAACAGTGATAGCCTTGCAAAATAAATACATTAGACCCTGGGCAAGTCACTTAACCCCAACTGTCTCAGCACAAATAAGTGAACAAATTAATTAATTAATTAAAAATGAAAACCAAAAAAGCAAAAACAAACCAAGATTATAAAATAAGGGCAGAGGGCAGATTGAATACCTGGCAGAAGTGTTGAAATTTTTGACCTCTGCATGAGAAAGAACATTCTATCAAGGGTGTGAAACACAGATGGGAAGAGGGTGACCTCCTGGAAATGGGAAGACCTCTCAGAAGCAACTGCATAGCCTGCGTAGGTGTGCAATGGGTGCCCTCCCCCAGAGCTAAAGCAGCCCAGGGCCATGTCCTTGGGGGCACTTTCCTAGGACATTTCAGGAGTTTCACAGTTTCCTTGCATTTGATTTTCTGGGCAGTGGCCAAGCATGGCTGAATAGGTTCTCGTGCTGGAGAAGGGTTCTGGGGTGATGGCAAGGTTAGAGTAAATGCCCCCCCTTGTTCCTGGGTGGATCTGGACTTGATCTGGACTGACGCCAGGGCTACTTCCAGCTGCCTCCCCAGCTGTCTCGTGGGGCTCACCCCTTGCTAGCCCTCCCAGAAAAGTTTTAGTTTTTTTTTCTCTTGTCAGATATTCACTCCCACGCAGGAAAAAGGAAGCATCTTTTGTCAAATGCTGTGGCCACTTCCTTTTCAAAAGCCTCCAGCCAGCCTTGCATTCTGCAGACCAACCCGGCTGTGATCGGTAACTGGGCTGACGATATTCTAGGACCCGAGGTGGTTTTTTGTTTTTAAGTTTTAACCTGGGATCCACTATTTCTTTAACTTTGTGCCTCCTGATCCCCTCTGCTCTTCCCCCAATCCTGTGCCCAGTTAGCCCCTGGCACCTCAGATCCTTATCCAGATCGGGGTCCCCGGAAGCCCCATCAGACAGCTCAGCCTTCCTTACTCCCTGGCGAGTATTGTTTCTCCATGTCCTTCTCTCAGACTGCCTCTCTCTTGCTCTCTCTAGCTCGGTCAAGGAGTGTAATGACTGGAGAGCAGATGGCTTCCTTCCATCAGCCATCATCCCCCAGTACCCTGGAGCGGCCGCTGAAGATCGGCTGGCTGAAGAAGCAGCGGTCCATAGTGAAGAACTGGCAGCAGAGATACTTTGTGTTAAAAGGCCAACAGCTGTTCTACTACAAAGAGGAAGAGGATGTGAAGCCTCAGGTATGATCTTGGGGTTCAGCAGGGAGCCAGGGGAGGAAGGCTTTGGGGACACCTCCATTGGTGACCTCTGTATAGCATGGAGGGTCTTACACTCAGACCCAAAATCTTGGACATAATTCATTCCCGCTTCCTATTTTCCAGATTTGTAAATTGAAGTAGTAAGAGATAAAGTAACTTATGCCATGAAGGGAAAGGAAGCATTTTATCAAGCACCTACTATGTGCCAGGCCCTGAGGTAGAGCCGACTATTCTCATTTTATAGTACTTAGCATAATGCTTGGGATACCGTAGATGCTTAATAAATATTTATTGATTGAGATAGGATTTAGATGGCTGACCCAGAGTCAAACAGCTATTAAGTATATGAGCTACATTTGAACTCAGAATTTCCTGACGCTTTTTGCCACTCAGAAGCAAGGAGAAACACCAGGATGAAAGTTTGGGAGCTTCTAACCACAGCTTTGAGTCTATTTAGTAGTAGTGGGGCTTAATGTGATGGCTGAAGAGAACTTAGTGTCATAGGAGTTTGAGCTGGATGGGCTCTTAAAGATAGTTTAATCCATGGATTCTTAATATATTAAAATATATATAGAGTTGGTTTCCTTTGTAATATGTATTTTATTTTGTATCTTTAAAACACCTTCTGAGAAAGCTTCCATAGACTCCACCAGACAGCTAACAAGGTACATAATACAAAAAGGATGAATTACCTCAATCCAGTTTAATTCCCTTATTTTATAGAGAAGGAAACAGACCCACTGAGGGGGTAGGGGGCTAAAATCACAAGGATAGTAAGTAACAGAAATGGGATTAAAACCAAATCTTCAAGACTTCAGCCTACTTATCTTTCTTTAACTCCCACATTGTTAGATGGTGGATGTGGGTGAGAGGAGTTTAGATTTTTTAAAAGGTTTTTTAGGTTTTGATCCTTGATCTTTGACTACGTTTGCTCCATATCTCTTAGCAGCCACTTTACTTCTCACAGACCCCAAAATGTGACTCCTTATTAATTAGGTAGCGATTCTTAATTTATTGATTAATGTTGGTCAAGGTGAATCCATGGATGAGGAAGAGAGAACTAAACAGAACAACCAGACTTGGTAATTAACCAGAGCCTAGAAATGCCTGAGAAGGGAAAGAGAGGAAGAAAGAAAAAAAAAGATAATTTTAGAAAGAGGATAGTTCTCTTCAAATTCAGATAAAGGAACTGAAAGTGAGTCTCTTCACTCACATACCCAGGCCATTTTGAAGTTGCCTAGTTAAAAAAATAATGACTTCTGGAGTTGCACGAGCATGGGGGGAGGTGGGGAAGGGCAAGAGAAATTAAGGCCTCAGTAATGACTTAGGAAAGGGCAGGGATGAAGATCTGGGCCTAGCCATATAGCTCAGCTCTTCCCACTTGCATGATTTAACCTATTGTTTTAAGGGTGTGGGAATGAAAAAAAAAAGTTGGACATGGAGATAGGAGACTGGATTTGATTCATTTTCTGTAGATCTCAGTCCCCTCACCTTTACAGAGGGGATAATAATATTCTTATTACCCCTTCAGAGTTATTGTGCTTTGTAAATCTCAAGGAACTAATAGAAATAGTAGCCGGCATTTTTATTGCTGGTCTTCCCTTTCTCTGTGAAGAACCTGGATGATATCTAAGAAAGGGTGTAAGACCATTCTCCAGTTTGGAAGAGAAACACCATTCCCCACTAAGGCTATTTGGGAATATGGAAATCTTCATGGAAATGGTGTCTGAATGGGAGAGGTCAGTTCTGATCCTTTTCCCATTTAGGGTATTTACTTATAAGGGATAACAAGGAACCTCTTAGCAGAGGACCAGAAACTAACTTGTAAGCAAATGTTCCACGTGGGAAAGGAAACATTATAATCATGAATTAATTAGTTAATTAATTTGAAACGATTTTATGGCGCTATGTTCAAGGTTCTCATTTGTTTAACCCATTAGCTGAAAACATTTGAGAGTATTAACCTTTTTTTTTTTTTAGGAAGTTTGCTTTATAATAGGATATTCTTAAATTGGATCTTAATGCACAAATCTCCAACCAGAATTTCAGGCACCTTGAGATGCAGTGGAGGAGGCAGTTTTGTACAAGATTGATTACAATTAGTTCCTAGGGCAGTGCTACATAAGCAGCCCCTAGGTCACCTCCGTGTCCTTCTGGTCAGGCTATACTATCTGTCTCATCACCTATAATGGGAGTAGAAATCACAAAAGTTAGGAGTCAGCCAAACTGATGCTCAAGTTGGAGTAGCATGGGGTCTCCCGAGTGAAAAATCCTCCTTGCCTGTCTGAATTGACTTTCTCAAAAGGAGAGGAGAGGGACTAGGAAATATTGTAGAGGGGATTTCCTGAGTGGTTAAGGGCTGGAGCAAACAGATGACTCTTCAAGTCCCTTCCAATACTGAGATTCATGATCTTATGAAAAAGAGAGAGAAGAGGGAGAGAGAGGGAGAAATGAAGGGAATGAACCAATAGCTCTGACATCATGACTCCTGGGTTCCACTCTCAGATCCATGTGAATCTGGGGAACTAACCCACTTTGCTCTTCATTTCTCCGTTGTTAGAAATACAGGGTAAAAGTCACATTTATAAATGCTCAATTGATTAAATAATTCATTCAGATTTTTGCCTTTGCCTTCAGGTAGATCATAGGAAGATACCTGATGATGAAACTGACAAATCATAGATTTATAGAAAGAAGTATTTATAACTGAAAGTTTCCTTAGAGATTAAATCGTTCAAAATCTCTGTTTTGGAGACAATAGATTGAAGACCACACGATTCTTTACATAAATAGTCTCTCTCTTAAAGAAAAACATGTGAAATAGAGTAAATGTTATCTGCATTCTAATCTTACTAAGGTAGAGATCTGGTCTTTTCACTCAAAATCCCAGGATCTGAATGAGTCTCAGGTGTCATTTAGCCCAACTAACAGCTGCTCCCAAATTCCCTTTTCAAAATAACCGATAATAATAGCAATTAACATTTGTAAAATGTACTAAGTTGCTGGAAGTCCTGTAGGGAGGGGAAATCCTCTTTTTCTGAAGGCAGACCAATGTACTTTTGGATAACAGCCTTTGGGATCAAATGTCTATCTTACATCTAACCCAAGGTTGCCTTTTGGCAACTTCTTCCTGTTGTTACTGGCTTTGCCTTCTGTAGTCAAGTAGAACAGATTCATTTCCTCTTCTACTTCAGAGTCCTTCAAATACCTGGCCACAGCCAACATGTGCCTTCTAAGTTTTCTCTTCTCTGGGCTAACCCATCTCAGTTTTCATCAAGTTCTCTCCATATGGCACAAACTTGAGGCTCTTCACAATTCTGGTTGCTTTCTGGATGTTCACTAGTTCACAAATGGCCTTTCTAAAAATACAGTGTAGTAAAATATCTAAATCTATCTAAATATCTAAACATATCTAAAAGGATATTCCAGATAGATTTTGAGAAGGGCAGAGTAGGATTTATTCCTCCTGTTGCTGCAGTTTAGGGTATAGCTGCTATACTGCTGATTCATACTAACTTGCTGTCTGCTAAACCCCCAGATCTTTACATATGCTCCATCTTATACTTGAGAAGCAGATTATTTGAATCCAACTATATAACTTTGGAGTGGCCTCTATTAAATTTCCATTATCTCTGTCTTTTTGAATCTTGATTCTGCCCTTTAATATGTCAACGATCCTTCCCCTCTTTACAGTTTTGTCCAGTACAAATTTGATAATCTAAATAATGGCTAGCATTTATATAGTGCTTTAAGACTTTTGAAAAATTCTACATTTAACATTTCATTTGATCTTTACAATAACCATGGGAGTTGATAACAATGATAACATTTCATATTATTATTATAATTTATAAATATGGCTGGCACTGTGCTATGCCTTATAAATATTAACTTATCTGATTTTCACAGTGCTTCTGGGAGTTATAATGATGATGATGATGATGATGATGGCTAGCATTTATTTAGCACCAACTACATATGGAAAGCACTATACTAATCACTTTATAAGTATTATTTCATTTGATCCTTACAGTAAGCCTGCAGAGGTAGGTGCTATTAATATTCCTATTTTACAGTGGAGAAAACAGAGGTAGATAGAGATTAAGTTACTTACTCAGTCACACAGCTTATAAATATTTGAGGTTAGACTTGAACTCTAGGGAAGCTAGGTGACGATAGACTGCCAGGCCAGTAACCCTTCTTCCTGAGTTCAGATTTACATTTACTAGTTGTGTGACTTAGAGCATCACATAACCCTGCTTGCCTCAGTTTCCTATTTGTAAAATGAGCTAGAGAAGGAAATGCAAATTCCTACAGAGTCTTTGCAAGAAAATCCCAAATGAGATCCCAAGTAGAGTCAGACACAATTGAAATGACTGAACAACAACATAAAAATTTGAACTCAAGTTTTCTTGACTTCAAGTCCGGTATCCAGCTAGCTTCCTCAAAGTTTTGATAATAATGCCATCTATGCCTTTATTCGAGTCATTGTAAAAATGCTAAATAGGACCCGGGCAAGTACAGATCTGTAGTACTTTATCAAGGACTTTCCAAGTTGAAATCAATGATTCTTTGGGTTCAATCATTGCTAAAAGGCAGATAAGGTTTGATTTGGAGTTAGGAGCACTGGCCTTCAGATCTTCCTTCATATATTTATCATCTGCATTTTGCTAGGAGTGAATGATTAGGGAAAAAAATTAATTGCTTATTATGTGTGCTAAGTATCAGGGATAAAAGTGAGAGAGTCCTTTACCTCAAGGAGCCTTCCCATACTAGTTAGGGACAGGGTTCAGGAGGAGGGATGATAGGAAGGCCTGGTGTTCCTTAGGGTTCAGAGCAAATGAGTATGTCTGACATATATTACAGGACTATATTAGGCTTTTGTATCCATCTGTTACCTGCTCTGGCTTTCATCTTCTGTACATATCATTTAAAATTTTTAAATTGATTAAATTAAATTGATTGTGTAGCCACACAGTCATTTTTTAACAACTCTATTGTTCCCTACTCATTGTAGGGAACGATTTTTCTTTGTACCATCATAACTTTATTCTTAAGAGTTTTTCATTTTCCTTCCACTGACTTCTGTGGAATTTTGGCTTATAGGATCCTATCTATACTCTTGGACTCTTTGAAATCTGTTCCTTTAAAATCTGTGATGCAGGTCAAGCTATGCAAAGTTTTTTTTTTCTGCCCCCAAATCTGCTGTTCAAAAATTTTCTGTTCCTCCTTATTGCTTATAGGATAGAATATAAATGTCACCCAGAAAATAAGCCCTTTATTATGTGGTTCCAGTAAATTTTTCTAGCCATTTCATGTTAGTCCCCTTTATCCATTCTTTATTTCATCCAAATTGTATTATTCATTTCCCCCCAAATATGGCATTATATCTTTCATCTCAGGGCTGCTCACTATGCCTAGAATATACTATCTCCTCTAAGAGTTTCTTAGAACTCTTAACTTTTTTTAATTAATTGTTTTATTTTTTCTGGTTATACATGTATATTAATTTTTAAAATATACACTTCTTTGTGAATCATGTTGGGAGAGAAAAATCAGAACAAAAGGGAAAAGCCATGGGAGAGGAAAAAAAAACCCAGAAAAAAGAAATGAATGTAGCATGTGTTGATTTACATTCAATCTCTGTAGTTCTTTTTCTGGATGCAGATGGCATTTTCTATCCAAAGTTTATTGGGATTGTCTTGGATCACTAAATTAAGAAGAACCAAGTCTTTCGTAGTTGAACATCGTGCAATCTTGCTATTATTGTGTACAATGTATTCCTGGTTCTGCTCATTTCTCAGTATCAGTTTGTGTAAATCTTTCCAGGCCTTTCTAAAATCAGCTTGTTCATCATTTTTAATAGAAAATTAATATCCCATTACCTTCATTTACCTCAACTTATTCAGCCATTCTCCAATGGATCTACTCATCATCTACTCATCCATTCATTTTCCAATTCTTTGCTACTACAAAAGAGCTGCTATAAACATTTTTGCACATATGGGTTCTTTTCCCTCCTTCATGATTTCCTTGGGATACACATCCAGTAGTGGCAATGCTGATCAAAGTGAATGCACAATTTTATTGCCCTTTGGGCTTAAGAACTCTTAATTTCTTCTAAGGGCCACATCCTATAGAATACTTTCCTGATTTTCTATATTTTTGTCTCCTAGAATTTCATATTATTTACACATGTCCATATTGTATTACCCAGTAGGGCATAAACTTCTTGAGTGCAGAGATGGTTTTGTTTTTGTCTTTGTAATGCCAGAAACTAGCATGGTGCCTTGTACATGGAGAATTCTTAAGATATGTTGGGTTGGGTTTCTTAAGATAAGAAAAATGATGCTCAGAAATATTAAATGACTTACCCAAAGTTATGTAGCCCAGAATCCAGTTCCAGCTCATGTGATTCCAATCTCAGGATTCTTTGAGCTAGGAGTCTGATGCTCAGAGATGAACTTGAACTATGGACAAGACCCATGGTTAAATAGCTCATTAATGACATTGCTTAGAGTTCCTTTTCTACCATTTAAAAGTTTTTAGGTATCATTTTATCTCTATTTATCTCTATTACTGTGAGGCACTACTGTGAGGCCACTACAAAAGAAAAATAAACATAATGATGAATCAGGATTTGGTTACTATTTCTAATGTAAAGATGAATTATTTGTTTCTTTGATGAATTTGTGATGATACCTGTGTACAGATACAGATTGCAGCCCATACATGCTTCCTTATCTCATCTGGCCTTTATACATGCCATTCTATACATTTTTCTTAGGGATTTACTCAACATACTGAAGGACTTCCTCCAGATCTTTTAATATTTTGAACAACTCGGTTGTTAGTTGGTTTAAGTAAAAACCCTCCATTGTAATGATGCCATTGATTTAACATACATTCCTCCTGGGAAATGTAGGATGTATAAAGTTGAAACAGATTTTGCAACATACCTTTTATCCACTGGTATGGATGACCTATTTTAATGAAGGTAGAAAATGTTATTTCAGGTAAACCCTTTCCCCACATTTAAAACTTTGGTAAAGAAGCACAAATAGGAGTCTAATTAGTAAAGTTGCAATTTTTTTTTTGTGATAGCAGATGATAATAGCAGACAAAGAAGCATCATGCAGAATTCTACTTGGGAATCAGACTTGGTTTAAATTTAGTCACTGTTGCCCTCTTTCCTTAGGAATATCACATATCCCTTCAGGATCCCCTGTTTTCTCACTTACAAAATGAGGAGGCTGAGTTCTCTTCTGGCTCTTAAGCTATGATTTTATGATTTCTAAGGGCTTTTCTAACTGAAGATCCCATGATCCTTAATTGTGACATTTAGATTTTTTTCCACATCAGTGTTTGTAAAATAAGCTTAATCATTAATCAGGGATTAAATATATGCCTCTTCATCTACTCATTCTTATTTAATATTAAAGATTTAATTAATAAATAGTAATTAGTAAATGATTTAGTGATAATATTAAGAAAGGATTGTTTTATAACTTCTATGAAAAAAGTTAATTGATTAAAACACATATGGTTCTAATAATAGTCCTATAGTCACACCAGGAATAGAGTTTTTTGTTTATTAATAGGAAAAGTGACATTGAATTGATTTGGATTAATTTCATGGTCTTTAGCTTCTAAAAAATTTGGCCCATGCAGTCTCTACAGGTATATTCATCTTTAAGGAGTTCTGGATTATGTGATACTCTCATCTTATCACGTCCCTAAATTGTCACCTCACCTTATTTACTGGCTCATTCCTGGCTGTATCTCCCCCATTGCTGAAAAACCTTCAGATGTTCCAACCATCTTATCAATATATCTTCTTATGTCTCTCCCCACTTTAGCAGACAAACTCACAGGAGGAAAAAACCACCCAAACAACAAAAAAGTCTATAGGTATACTTATTATCTCACCTCCCACTCACTTTTCAACCCCTTGTAATTTGGCTTTGTTAGAATCACTAGACTGAAACTGCTTTCTCCTAAGTCACTAATGACGTCTTTATTGCTAGATCCAGTGGCCTTTTTAAAGCTCTCATCCTTGTTGGTTTCTGAACTTTTGACTGATAATTATTCCATCTCTACCCTGACATTTCTGCATATTGACATGAGCCTGGATTTTCATGATACTGCTCTGTTAAGTCCCTGAAGAGAACATTCATTCATTCTCTTTCAATCGCTCCTCTCTCTGATTCTCTCTCTCTCTCTCTCTCTCTCTCTCTCTCTCTCTCTCTCTCTCTCTTTCTCTCTGCTCTTTTCTGTCTCTCTCTTTCTTCCCTGTCTCCCTGTCCCCTTATTTCTGTCTCTGTGTGCCTCTCTCTGTCTCTTCCTCTTTGTCTGGCTTTCCTCCATATCTCTCTTTCTTCTTCTTCTTCTTCTTCTTCTTCTTCTTCTTCTTCTTCTTCTT
>JAJPUD010001176.1:333389-357123 GCA_023553655.1 Myrmecobius fasciatus | reverse complement strand
TCTTCTTCTTCTTCTTCTTCTTCTTCTTCTTCTTCTTCTTCTTCTTCCTCTTCCTTCTCCTTTTCCTCCTCCTCCTTCCTTCTCCTCCTCCCTTCTCCTCCTCCTCCTTCTCCTCTTCCTCTTCTTCTTTCTTTCTTCCTCCTCCTCTTCTTCTTCCTCTTCTTTTTTCTTCTTTCTTCTTCTCTCTGTCTCTATCTCCTCTCTGTCGTTCTCTAGCTGATTGATCTTTATCAGTCTTTTTTGGGAGTTCTTAGTCCCTCTTCTTTTTTCTTTCTATACTCTTAGTGATCTTATCAGCCACATCAATATGTAGAAGACTTTCAACTCTGCATACTCAACAGGCATTAGTTTCTTAAGTTCTAGTCTTTAATTTCAAATTACTTGTTGGACATTTCTTCCTGAAGGTCTCTTGGGCATCTCAAGATCAGTATATCCAAAACAAAAAATCATTCCCTTTCTCCATAAACCCACCCTCTTTCCTAATCTCTTTATGCCCTTTGAAGCCATCACTATTCTTCTAGTTATCTAGATTCACCATCTTGGTATCATCTTTGATTCTTCAACTTCTATAATTTCCCATTTAAAATTTATTTTCAACTCTTGTCAATTTTTATCTATCTCCACAACATCTCTTACATTTGTTCCCATTTTTTCTACTCATCTTCAACCTTCCTACTCCAAGACCCTATCACTTCTCACCTAGATCTTTATAAGAATTTCCTTATTGGATTCTGTGTTTCCAGCTTTTCTCTTTTCCAATTTATCCTCCATACAGCTGCTAGTATACTATTGTTAAAGCATAGGTCTGACAACTTTATCTCCTTCTGAAATAAGTTCCACTGGCTCCCTGTCACCTCTAGAATCAAATTTAAGCTTCTTTGGCATTTAAATCCCTTCACAATTTGCCTCCAATTTACTTTTCTAGGGTTAGCATACATTTCAGCCTATTTTCCATCCTATACTCACTCATCACAATTTTCACTTATCACATTGCATCCAGATTCTTTTACTCATTTCCCCCTATGGATGATTCTTCATTTCTCACCTCCAGGCTTTTGCATGAGGATTCTCTCCTTCCTCATCTCAGTCTCTTAGAATTCCTGGTTCTTTTCAAAGCTCAGCTTAAGTGCCATTTCCTTTATAAGTCTTCCTCTGATTTCCTTTGATCAGTTTTATAATTATTTTACTTACATCCTGTTTTTATTTATCTGAGAGTGTATTTCATCCCTTCTATAGAATATAAGCTTCTTGAGGGAAATTACTCTCTTGCTGTTGTATTTACAAGTCTAACTCCTATACAGTTCTGGCACATAGTAAGTGCTTGATAATTTGTGTGGCCTGACTTCTAGATCCATGTAAGATTCTGGCTCTTGGCTTGGCCTTTCAAATAGACATGTGATTGAATGACATAATTTCTGGATTAGAAGCTATAGGATTTAGACTGTACTGCTCAACTAGCTTGACCTTCTTATTTTATGAGAATAGAATCTTAGACCCACAAGTGAGGTGACTTGCTTAAGTTCATAAAGGTAATAAATGGCAGAACCAGATCTGAATACAGTTCCTCTGACTCCAGGTCACTGCTCCTTTCTTGCTTTGTTCTGAGGAAAGCATTCAGATGTGGATTCTTTAAAAAGTGCCATTGTTTATGCTTACAGGGCTTTATGTATCTACCAGGAAGCACCATCAGAGAGATCGCTACAAATCCAGAAGAAGCTGGGAAGTTTGTCTTTGAAGTCATCCCAGGTGAGTGACTGTGCATCAGTAGGACTCTTCCTGAGACTGTCAGTGGCCTCAAGACATTTATTTTTCTATAATTTAACAGATCATTATGGAAAAGAATACTTTTTAATAATAATAATAATGATAATAATTCACATTTCATAAAGTATTATGGTTTAGAAAGCACATTCTATAGATAGAGCATTAGTTCTGGAAATAGGAGGACCTGAGTTCAAATCCAGCCTCACCTGTGTGATCTTGGGCAAGTCATTTAACCTGATTACATCCGAAAAAAACAAACAAACAAAAAAAAAAAACAAAAAAAGAAAGTGCTTTCTATACATTAGTTATTTGAATTTTTTAGAAAACAAAACTAAATGTAAGCAAAGCAAATAATGTCCCCATTCTAGAATTTGGGAAACAGATTTATGGAAGTAAAATTGTGACTTGTCAAGTTTAATGTAGCTAAAAAGAAACAGAGGCAGGACTTATCACCAAAACATGCTTTTTTCTTCCTCCCCACTACAAGAAGAAAGAAAGGAAAGAGACTGACAGAAAGATAGGGAAAAAGAAATAGAGAAAATGAAGGGGGGTAGGAGGAAGGGAGAAGAAAAGAGGAATGAGAAAAAAGAGAAAGAAATAGAGAGGAAAGAAGAATGAAAGGAAAGAAAGAAAGGAAGGAAAAAAGAAAATGAAAGAGAGTGAGCGAAAAAGAAAGGAAGGAGGAAAAGAGGCAGGAGAAAGAAAAAGAGGAAGAATGGGAGAAAAAATGAGAGAATAACAGAGAGGATAAGACAAAGGAAGGAAGAAGTAAAAAAGAAAGGAAGAAAAAAGAGGGAAGGAGGAGGAAAGGGAAAAAGAATAGAAGGAAAGAAGGAAGAAAGAAGAGAGGAGAGAAGAAAGAAAGAAGGAAGAAAAGAAGGAGGAGAGGGAAGGAGGGAAGAAGAAAGTAAGGAGCAAATAGAAGGGAAGAAAAAAGAAAAGGTGGAAGGAGGAAGTGAAAAGGGAATAAGAAAGAAAAGGAGGAAGGAAAGATAAAAAAAGGAAGGACAGGAAAAAAAAGACACTTTTTCCTCTGAGCCATCTGCCTCCAATGGCAAGATAAAGATCTGTAAGATTGGAGATGGTCCTAGATGAGGGAGACCTTATCCTTTTTAAGTTAAGGTGTTCAACAGATCTCAGTTTGGTTGAGGCAACCTCCAATCAGTGATTAAGAATGGGTATGAAATAAAGCAAAGAATGGCTTCTTTTACCTAATCAAAAAAAAAAAAGTTAAAAAAAGTACTCTACTAGGTAGCTGAATGGAAGTGGAGAGAAAAAGAGGTGATTTCCTCTTTCTGCCCTATAGATAAATGAGATTAAGATTTTGTAAAGTACTATGTAAGTAAGAATGATTTATTATTATTATTATTATTATTATTATTACTTGACTTCACCAAAAATGAATAGGGGTATAATTTCTCTGGCTTCTAATGTCACTAGCCCTTGCTCCATCAATCAGTTAATAAACATTTAGTAAATGCTGATTCTACCCCTCATGATTTATTTTTTTCTTCCTGCAGCCTCATGGGACCAGAATCGAACGGGACAGGACTCCTATGTCCTCATGGCCAGCTCTCAGTCAGAGATGGAAGAGTGGGTGAAATCTATCCGAAGAGTCACTGGATCACCATCAGGAGGTATCTGACCATTGAGCATCACTCTTGGTTGGAGGGCATTTGGTGAGCGCTGTCCATCATTGGGGCATTATGGGGATTTGGAGGAAGGAGAAGTCAGGTCCACACACTTTTGAGAAACATATAGCATAGATGAGGGTACAGAATGTGTCTCCAAGACCCAGTGGGAACATATCTCCTTGGTGTTTGCTGTGACGTGAGACTTGCTCCCTTGTAAAAGATTTAAAATTTGTCAAAATGCTTTTGTTGTAACTTCTTTGGGAAGTAGAAAGTGAAGATACTTATCTTTATTTTACACTTAGGGAAACTGAGGCTTAGGGAGGTTGGGACTCATTCAGAATAATCACCCATAATTGTTTATTATTTGAACCAGGTCTTTTACCTCCAAGGCAAGGCTTTAGTGGAAGCTTCTTTCTGAGTTACTATTGCCCAGACTGGTTACAAATCCTTATCATTGGGTAGCACCAGAATTTTTTGTAACTTGGCTAGCAAGATCATGGTAGTGTGTTTTGGGCTGCATGCACCTATCCTGAGAGAAGT
Source organism: Myrmecobius fasciatus (assembly GCA_023553655.1). NCBI lineage: Eukaryota > Metazoa > Chordata > Mammalia > Dasyuromorphia > Myrmecobiidae > Myrmecobius > Myrmecobius fasciatus. The sequence continues at coordinate 353,185 of JAJPUD010001176.1, read as the reverse complement.
CTCAAGAAAGATGTGATCAAGGAAGAAAAACACATTTTAGGTGGAAGTCCTCCATCCCATTCTCCTTAGAAGAGATATTTACTTCTTCTAAGCTTCTCTTACAGATGAGGAGAGCAACTGATTAATTAAATAATGAAATACACTTATTACATATTAGATGCTCCATGGGAGACAAAGCTAGGTGATTCAGTGGATAGAGCACTAGACCTAGAGTTCATATTCAGTCTCAGATAGTTACTAGCTATGTGACTATAGATAAGTCACTTAACTTCTGTTTACCTCAGGCCATTGGAGAAGAAAATGGCAAACCCATCCTGTATCTTTGCCAAGAAAACCCCATGGACAGTATTGGCTTCCTATACTCTACAGGGTCATGAAGAACTGGATATGACTAAGCAACTAAATATAAATTTATATATGAATATAAAGACTAAAGTAAACTATTTTTGACCTCAAGGAACTTATATTCTAATGTAAGAGAGTACATGAACATATAAAAGTATATTTGTCATGGGAGGAGATAATAAAGACCTAAACCTGGGAGAAAGGTTAAGACCTGTCCAAGGAAGTGGGACATTTTTGTTAGGGGAATAATGGAGCCAAAAAAAGCTAGGGGTTAGGCATGAAAATGGTAATTACTTTTTAAAAAATTACATTTAAAGATTTTTAAGATATATAGAGCACTGTCCTGACAACAAATCTGATCAAGGCAGACAGATCAAATGTGTAATCATTTTATAGATGAAGAAATTGAGGGCCAGTGAAGTGAAATAACTCATCCCACTATAGTTTGTAATGAGTTCATGAAGGGATGCTTATATTATTGGTCTTGCTATTACCCACAAGGTAATTTTTCTCCATGTCCATGAAGTCTGGATATTCCTTTATCTAATAATAATTTTTTGTCATTCTACCTCTCTCTCTCCTTTACCATTTATAGCCCTGTCCTTTGTTTTTTCCTATGATCTCTATTCCTTCAACCCTTCAGTTCTTTCCCAGCCATAAACCTAATACACAGATTATTCTCCTCCTTTCTCCATTTTATCCTTTGCTAGATGAATTCAACTCTATCTTTTCTTCAGTCCTTTATCCTATCAGTGATGCTGTTTTGCAAAGTCCTAGCCTTATATTACTACCAATTTCCACTGACTTCACATCTATTCACATATTACTGAACAATGCTAGGAAAAAATCCCCAAACTCTGCTGACAGAGTACCTACAAATATATATATATATATATATATGTTTATACATATACATATATATACATATGTATATATATGTATATAATCTCAACTGGGCTGTTAAAGGAACAAGGCAATATTTTTACAACTCCTCTAATTGATTTACTATCTCATGCTACAAAACAGTTTTTCTAAACCCTTTTATTCTTCCTCAAACCTCTCTTGACTTCCTTTCCCCTCATCCTCTTAGCTGAGAATCTTGCCTCATATTTCACTGAAAAATTGTGGTAATTCATAGAGTTCACTCTTATTTCCTCTTCATCTGAAGTCATTTAAAAATCTTTTACTACTACCATCTTCTTACATAAAGATAATTAGCTGTTATTATCTAAGCTAATAATAGTCTATTAGCTAAAGTAATTAGCATTTATATAGTACCCACTATATGCCAGGTTGTTGTTATTGTTATTTAGTCAAATCTTGTTTATTTAGATAAATCTTCCTGATTCCAGGACTGGCATCCTATCTACTGTGCCATCTACTGTGGCTCTTTGCCTTGCCAAGCCAAAGCTCTCTATATGCACAAATGACCTCATTTCATCCTATCTTCACCAACAGATTGCTCCTCTATCATCCCCACTCTCCCATTAATATTTGATCTCTCCACCTACTTTTCCTGCTGCCTACAAAAAGAGCTATGTCTCCCTCATTCCCCCAAAACTTTCACTTGATCTATCCATCCCTGCTATTTTTCTTTAACTCTTCTCTCTTTCATGGTTAAACTTCTTGGCAAGGCCATCGACAGTTGGAGTTCTCACTTCTTTCTCTCTTATTCTCTTCTTAACTCTGAAGTCTCTGCAGTATGACTTCAGATTTCATCATTCAACTGAAATTGCTCTCTCCAAATGTTCACCCATGATCTCTTAATGGCCTTGTCTAATGGCCTTTCCTCAATTCTCCTTCTTCTTGACCTCTCTAGATTTTCATGACACTACCTATCCTGCTTCTACTCTTACCCATCTAATCATTTCTTCTCAGTCTTCTTTGCTATTTCCTCTTACAAACTGAATCTTCTAATTAAAATGCCCCCCAAGTTTCTGTTCTTAGCCCTCTTCTCTATGTACTCTGCTTAGTGATCTCATTAGCTTCCATGGATTCAATAATCTTCTCTATGCAGATGATGCTAAGATCTAGCAGCCCTAACTTTTCTCCTGATCTCCAGTCTTGCATTTCCAATTACCTGTTAGCATCTTGAACTGGATAAATCATAGACTCAACATGTCCAACATGAACTCATTATCTCCTCCTAAAAAAACCTCTCCTGTCAAGATCACTATCATCTTCCCATTTCCTAGGCTCACCACTCAGATGTCATCCCCAATATCTATCCTATTGCCAAACCTTACCAATACTACTTTCACCACATCTCTTGTGCATGTCTGATATTGCTATCACTTTGGTTCAAGTTGGAATCCCTGCTTTGTCTTTCCCTACTTCATCCTCCACTCAGATATCAAACTGAACTTCCTTAACTATTTCACAGACGGTACTATGACTGGAATTGTCTTCTTCTTCATGTTCAGCTTCAGGCCTCTTTGGCTTCCTTCAGGTCTTGGCTAAAATCTTATTCTCTACAAGAAATCTTTCCCTATCTCTCTTAAAGGGAGTGTTTTGCCTGTGTGATTATTTTATATTGTATATATCTTGTTTGCATCTTATTGTTTATAAGACTTCTCTTCAATAGATTGTATGTCCATTGAGGGCAGACCCTATGGATTTGCTTTTCTTTGTATCCCCAGTGCTTAGCACAGTGCCTGAAACATAATATTTACTTGACTTGAAATAAAAGAAAGGGGATAGAACATTGCAGTTTCATGACACCTTAAAGACCATCCACTCCAGGGATCTCTCATTAAATAGGAATGTGAGGAAGAACAGATAGTAACATTAGTACTAGAATGGATCTCATCTAGTTCATTCTTTTCCATTTATTGGTGAAGAAATTGAGATTAAGTGACTTCCCCAAGATCACAAATAGGTAAAGGTCTCTGAACTCAAGTCCTCTGATTCCAGGGTTATTGTTCTTTCCACTATATCAAACTGCTTCTCTGATAGTTAATTTTATTCTGTAGTCTTTTATCCAAATGTAGGATATTATTAGAGCAACAAATCCTCAAAAAGGAACACAAACAGTGGAAATAAATTAGTGTTATTTGTTAACAAATATGAAATTGGTAATGGAGAGCAATGATCTAGACCAGTGGTGTTAAACTTTAAAGAAACAGGAACCATGAAATGGTACCTAAGGATCCTTGAAGCCTTCATATTGACTTTGGAAACCATGTATTACCATTATCTGCGTTTTATCATAATTTATTTTGTTAAATATTTTCCAATTACATTTTAATCTGGCTGAGCTACACTTAGGAGTGCTGTGAGTTTTTGTGTGTTTGATTTATGCTCTAGACAAACATTTTTATTTTATAAACAAAGAAATAAGCCTAGAGAGATAAAGTGAGTTTCAGTGTTATACAATTGTGACAGACACAGGACAACTGATAGTTCATTTTTTCTAAAACACTCTAAAATTACTTGTTAATTGGCTTTTTTCCCTCCCAAAGTAGTTTGAACATTACAGGATAATTCTGTCTTACAAATGAGGGAACTGAAAGAAACTAAGCACCTTGCCAAAGGTCCCACAGCTAGTGAGTATTGGAACCCAAATAGGAATTCACTTCTCCTGACTTCATGGCTACTCTTCCTCAAAAATAAAATAAAAAACCCCAAACAAAGAAAGTTTCATATGTGGTTTCCTGAGTTTTGTAGTTTTATTTTATACAGAATGGTTTGGAGCTGAGATACAACAAAGGCAAGGTCACAAAATGATATCCTTGTATCTGTTACTTAAGCTTATGCTCTGGTTGTGGGGCCTACCTTAAGAGACCTCACATTCAGACAGCTTACCTTAGCAAGAAAGAATTAAGGAGTGAGCTTCTTAAAAGGGTACTTTGTATTCCTCAGACATTACAAGCTTCCTCATTCAATTTCAGGAACATGTCTTTTAAGAAAAATGAGATATGCCTAGAAAGGCTTTGAATTTGAGATATTATAGGCCTGAGATGGAAAGGTTATCCAGATGATCCTTTGAGCAGTATTTTACACAAATATCATTTTCCATTTTATACAAAATGGATTTGATTCAAGAAACTTACTGTATACATAAAACTGTTCCTGACCTTTGCTTGGGCCTTGAATGTGTCTTCTACTGGAAGGTATCATCCTTCTTTGAAGTCAAATTTCTTTGATCTAGGTTAACCCCAAGGTGACTGGTGTGGAATAGGTTATTTTAGAAGCTAAAACCATTTTGTGCTGGCATGTAAAAAAACCCTTTTGGCCTGTTTTTTCCTCTTTGTCTTTCCTTAAAAAAAGATTTTTTCTTAAGACCTTAACAGTACAGTAGAGCTAAGAGCATGGCCTGGTCTGGAATGGGGAATCTTCCCAACTAGGAGCTATTTATCCCATGTGTGAGACAGAAGTTTCTGGGAGCTACCTATGCTCTTACCCATATGGCTCAACAGGAGAATTCTTAGACAATTGTCAAATTCTTGGCACTAGCTTTGGGGAGGCAACAAACAGCTAATTGGTGAGAGTTCCTGAGGATAACCCTTCTTGCAAGGCAAAGAATTGATTTCTGGTCTTCTAGCTGGAGCAATAGGATCTTAAAATCTGGCCTTTCAGCCAGATAAGGGGCTTTTTTTTGGACATTGCCATTCTCAGAAGTTGCCTGAAGAGTAATCCAAATTCAAAAGAAAGTTCCTTACCAACACAGGAAGAGAGGATTTCCACATTTGGCCCCCACTGCCAGGAGAAACAGCCACATGGTACTAAAGTCATGGTAGGAGAGGAGTAAATGATGTGGACCCTACCTCCAGCTGTTACTTTGGTGGAAATTATCTGTGTTGTAGCCCTAAGTGTGGTTCCCTTCTTGAGGGGGAGTAGTTATGTAAAGATTAGTATCTGGATAGGTTTCTCTAGGGTAAAAGAGGAGCTCTCCAGAAGGTCAGGATGTTGCTTTGTCTAGCAGCCCCAATTCACCATTTCTCTGACTAGGAAGCCAGATTCTGAGACTCATAAACTTAGGACTTGTAGACTCCCAGAGAGGTACCCCTCAAGAGCTCTGACCATTTGATCACATAGTTCCCTTCTTTGTGGCTGGCATGTGGTTGTGAGGTTACATCACTGCTCCCCAAGGCTGGTACTAGGAACTTTCCTCTTGGACCATATGAATCTTCTCTTCTTAAATGGGGTCCTGGTTTTGGAGAGGAATTTCTCTCTTTTATTTTATTAAAACTTTTTATTTGCAAAACATATGCATGGGTAATTTTTCATCATTGACCCTTGCAAAGCTTTCTGTTACAAATTTTTCCCTCCTTCCCCCCATCCCTTCCCTTAGATGGCAGATAGTCTAATACGTGTTAATTATGTTAAAATATTTGACAAATAAAATATATGTATACATATTTATACAGTTATCTTGCTGTACAAGAAAAATCGGATCTAGAAGGAAAAAAAAACCTGAGAAGGAAAACAAAATGCAAGCAAATAACAACAGAGAGCATGAAAATGCTTTGTTGTGGTCCACACTCAGATTCCACAGGTCTTTCCCTGGGTGTGGATGGCTTTCTTCACCACTGAACAATTGGAACTGGTTTGAAACATTTCATTGTTGAAGAGAACCACGTCCATCAGGATTGATCATCATTTAGTCTTGTTTTTGCCGTGTATAATGATCTCCTGCTTCTGCTCATTTCACTTAGCATCAGTTCATATAAGTGTGAAGAGGAATTTCTCTCCTGGAACCAGGTCTGCTCTTAATTCTGTTGTAATCTCAGACCTCTTCAGAAGAAAGACAAAGGAAATAGACTTCAAAGAGTCTACAGGCTTGCTTTTAGAGATTAATTCAATGTGACCTCTTCCAAAATAATTTTTGGAACAACATTATTCATCAACTTGTCTTAGCAATAGGCCCTATCAGTGAAACTCATCCAATAGGGAGGTGCCAGGGGACTTATCCATACCATCCATAAAGTATCATAAAATCCCCCCCCCCCCAAAAAAAAAACTCACTTCAAAATGTAAGCTTTTCAAATGATGGGTAGAGGAAAGTGTAACTTCCTGGATCAAGTCCCTACAGTTATACTAAATACTTTTGTTTTATAAACTTTAAAGCAGTATGCAAAGACAAACTATTATTATTTGAAATCTTTTAAATGTAACAGAGCTTTTCCAGTGGGAGACAATGTGCAACAGTGGAAGGAGGATCTGAATTCAAATTTTATTTTTGTTTTTCAATACCTGCATGGATAATGTGGGTTTACATTGGGCAAATCATTTAATCAGTCCAGGCTTCAATTTTTCATCTGTAAAATAAAGTAGCAAGACTAGATGCAATCTACTATGCTTTAACTTTAAATCTTTGGTCCTTTAGGTCTTTAAACATTTCACAGATACCAATGCTGTACTTGGATAATTCATTTACTATACCTCATTCTTGCTATATTACTGACCCATCTTCTTTTCTGATTATATGTTTCCTAGATCATCCCTCTTGTGCCACTTCTTGTTTTAGTCAAGAGCCTCTTTATGCCCATTATGCACCTTCCTTCCTCCTTTGACTCATTAGCAATTTCAATTCTTCAAAGATTTTGGTGTTTTATGACACTAGAACATATAAAACCTCAACTTAACCATCTCTCTACATTCCCAACAAACCACCATCATGACTATTGTCTCAAAATCTCATGCAATGGGTAAACCATTCTATTTTGAGAGAAAGGACTTCTGAATAAAAAACCTGTAATTCCACAAAAATGAATAATCTATAGAGCAATGCTGATGGCATGTTTTTTTCCCCTTGTGGACTAATGAAAAGGGTTTTATCCTCAGAGCCAAGATAGATTTGGATTTAAATTATGTTTTTGACACTTACTAGTTTTTTTGGTAATGGGCAATTTATTGTACTAGAGGCAGTTGGTTCGGAGTAAGAAAGATCTAAATTTGAATTCCATCTCAGACATTTACTAGATGTCTGATTCAGCAATTCTTTTAATTGCTTTCAGCCTTAGTTTCCTCATCTGTAAAATGGTAATAAAAATTACATTTCCATCACAAGATTGTCATGAGGATCAAATGAAATAATTAGGATAAAATGCTTTGCAAAATTTGGAGTGCTACATAAATATCATTCACTTTCATTGGAAGCTTCAGTTTCTTCATTTGTAAAATTACACCTGTGGTAGCTTCCTTATAGGTTTGTTGTAAAGATTACACAAAACAGTGTGCATGTAAAAACTTCATGAATCATAAAGCCCTCTATATCAACTAGATTCCCTTGGTGAATCCATGTTAGCAGGTTTATTGTCAGTATCCTAGGATACTGAAAAAATAGTCACATATAATTGTTGAACCACTATCACTAATCTTCAATAAAATGTGGAAAATGGGAGAGGAACCATGGGTTTGTAGAAGGGAAAATGCTATCCAGATTTTCAAAAAAGGGAAGAGAATGGTGACTGCAAAGCATAAACCAGTGAGCTTGATCTTGATTTTGGGGAAACTTTTCAGATGAGTTATTAAAAGGGTGGTTAGTGTAATGGGAGCCTTATTCTTACCCTTATTTTGACATGTGCTGATTCATCTCACAGACACGAAATCTCCACTGTTGCACACTCCTATTCCATCATGGGAGTAGACTAAATTTTATTTAGGGATAGTAATTATGTGATTCATATTTTTATAGCACCTATAAAGCCTCACTACAACTTTGAGGCATAAGCAGCACAAATAGTATTATGAACTTTTTGCAGATGAGGAAACTGTGACTCTCAGAGCAAAGTGCTTGTTGTAGGTACCTACCTCCTAAATCAGATGTGGATGTAAAATCTCAAAATTTCATCCTTCCTCCTTCTCCCCTGGGCTGCCCCCTTGTGGTAGGCAAAAACAGTTAAGGGGAGGACAATGTCTCTCATCCTCTGTCCATTGCCCTCATTCATGTTCTTCTTTCTTTTTTTTCCTTGAAATCCATCCACCCACTGGTCCCTGCATGCCCTCTGATTTTAAAGCTTACTTAGAATCATTTGAATTAAAAGGAGTATGTGGTCAGTGGAAATGAGAAGAGCTCTGGGAGTGGAGTGGAAGAGAGTGGAAGGCTAAATAATAAGCTCAGTTTTTTTTTCTTTTGTTTCTTTTTTTTTGTTTGTTTTGGGATGACAAATTTAGATAAGATCTAGGAGTTCCAAACCATTGAGTAAGTACAGGAAATGTATCAAATTCTGACCTGGAAGAATCATAAGGGAAAAATTTGTTCTTAAATGCATGAAGATGAGATAAATGTCCTCTCTGTTAGGAAAGAATGTGTTCTGATTTTTTTCAACCTTTGGGAATGGCTTCCCCCTAACCCATACTTCTACTTGGTCCCCTTTGAGCACATTTCTGGGAAATTACTGGTGGAACTTAGGGAGGTCAGTTGCCTTTGTGGAAAGTATGCTGGATTTTGAACTAGGAGACTCAAATTTTCACTCTGCTACTTAACTTCCTTTGTGTTCTCATCAGTAGAATAAATTTTATTAGGAAATAAGATTGCAAAGGGGAACCTGTAAGTCACATATAAACTTACCCCCCCCAAAAAAAAATCAAAGGAACATAATTTACAAATTGCATCATATATTAATTAAAATTCACATCCTAGTGATAGTACTGAATTAGGGGAAACCACCTAGGTGCAACTTGTCAGGGTTCAGGATTTGTAAATTCCTGACAAGTGCCAAACTTCCATATTTCCATACCTGCAGAACATCAAATAGATGAAATGATTTCTAGATGTTAATGAAATAACCCCAAGATAGCAGAGATAAGAGTCTGTTTCCCCCCCAAACCCTAAATGTTGGATGAGATGTGGGAAAATTGGGACACTAACTCAAACTCCTACCTCCTCCACCTCCCCAAGCACTCTTCTATCTCCACAGGGTCCATGTTGCTTAATGCTTCCAACTCTAATCCATAGTTACATAAATGATGTTCTGAGCCTTTCTTTCTCCCCATCCTTTTTCTCACTCTGCCTCCTTTTACCATCCTATTCTCTGGTCCTGAATTATGCCATCTTCTTCTGCCCAACTTTTCCCTACTTGTCTGAATACCTTATTAAATTTGCCTGCTGTCCATTTCCTGCTGTCAGTTGGGGCTTTCTCAGCAAGTACCCAAAGAACTGGGCATTTCTGCACCCAATTCATAATTTCATAAGTTAATCTATCAATTCAATCCTATAGGATTTCTGGGGGGAAAATGCTTTATAAAGTTTACACACTAGAAATTCTAGCCTATCTGTAATTTCTCTACCTGAGTCTCAGAAACTCAGAGATTTGTTTCTGATCACCTCACAATAAAATATGATGGGAAAATATGTCTTTCTGGACCCAGTGCAACATTTTCTACCCTGCCAGTGTTTTGTGAGCTATTATAAAGGTATTATTATACTCATTTTTCAGATCAAGAAAGTGAAGTAAACAGGGACCAAGGAACCTTCCCAGGGTCACACAAGTAATGTCTAAGATTTGAACTTAGGTATTCCTGACTCCAGGGAAGGTAGGTGATACAGTGGTTAGAGTGCCAGGCCTAGAATTAGGAATGTCTTTGTTCAAATTTCTCCTCAGACACTTACCAGCTGTGTGACCCTGGGAAGTCACTGACCACTGTGTACCTCAATTTCTCATCTGTAAAATGTAAAATCAGTATCTTTGCCAAGAAAACTCCAAAATGGGGTCACAGAGAGTTGGACATGAGTGAAACAACTCAGTAATACTGAGAAGTGGAAGACGCAGATGGTGGAAAAATCCAAAGATGGATTGGGTTTGACAAGGCATGAGTGAAGATAGTGCAAAGAAATAAGCATTTTAAGAGTAAGACAAGGTGTGGTGAGAGCTGACTTGGTTAACTAAAGGATTGAGTCTGGAAAGGGAGGAAAATGAAATCAAAGTGATGGCCTGAGAAAATACTGTAGAGTACAAGGATTGAAGGTCTTGGTGAAGATGAAGAGCAGATTGAGGAGGCAAAGTATAGTAAGAGATGTTATGATAGGAGGCTATTATCAGGTAAAGGAATTGCAGAGCTTTTGATCTTGGAATCCAAACCTTAGTCAATGATAACAAGAACAGGTGCATCTGATCATTCCCATGTATAGTGGAATGGAGTGGAGGAGAAGGTTACAAGGACTGAAAATGATAGAGTAGGAAGTTAGAGTATTTGAGAGATAGTCAACAGGTATGTTGAAGCCCCTTGGTATAAAAGCAAAAATTGGAATGGACTCTTGAATCCCTTCTGGGTAGGGACTATTTTTCATTTTGGTCTTTATATCCCCAATTCTTAGCATAGTGCCTGGACCACACTATTAATAAATGCTTATTGACTGAGTGAATAAATAAATATATAATCATCAGGTATTCCTCAAGTCACAAACTATATTGTGTAGTCATTAAAGTAGCATCTGGGACTAATAATTATGCTATCTCCTATTTCCAAATATTTTATGGTTTATAAATAACTTTCTGTACATAATAACCCCTTGAGATTATTATCCTTTATAAGGCATCTGAAGCTCAGTTACTTGCCCAAAGCCACAGAAGTAAGTGAGTTTGGAACCAGGATTCAAAACCAGAGTCTCTTATTTCTAATTCAGTAACTTGTCTATAATATTCCTGGGAGTTTTCGTTTTGGGAATACTTTCAGGAGGTGATTGATGGATTCTTTTAATGTCTATTTTACCCTCTGGTTCTAGAATATCAGAACAGTTTTCCTTGATAATTTCTTTTATTTTAAACATTTTTTCCTTTTTTATTGTTTTCTTTTTTTCTGGTTACACATCTATATTAATTTTTAAAATACATATTTCTTTATGAATCATGCTGTGAAAGAAAAATCAGAACAACAGGGAAAAACAGAAGAAAGGGAAAAAAAAGTGAACACAGCATGTGTTGATTTACATTCAGTCTTCATAGTTCTCTCTCTGCATGCAAATGTCATTTTCTATCCAAAGTATATTGTATTTGCTTTGAATCAATGAAGCTCTGAGAAGAACCAAGTCTTTCATAGTTGACCATTACACAATCTTGCTGTTACTGTGTATAATGTATTCCTAGTTGTTTCTTTCAGTATCAGTTTGTTTAAATCATTGCAGGTCTTTCTAAAATCGGCTTGTTCATCATTTTTTATAGAACAATAATATTTCATTACTTCCATATACCATAGCTTATTCAGCCATTCCTCAATTGATGAGCATTTACTCATTTTCCAATTCTTTGCCACTACAAATAGAGCTGCTATAAACATTTTTGCACTTTCCCCTCCTTTATGATTTTCTTGGGATATAAATCCAGTGTAGCATTGCTGGATCAAAGATTATGCACAGTTTTATGCCCTTTGGACATAGTTCCAAATTGCTTTCCAGAATGTTTGGATCATTTCATGACTTCACCAACAAGGCATTATTGTCCCAGTTTTCCCACATCCCGTCCAACATTTATCATGATCTTTTCCTGTCGTCATCCAATCTGAGAGGTGTGAGGTGGTATCTCAGGGTTGATTTAATTTTCATTTCTCTAATCAATATTAATTTAGAGCATTTTTCAAAGGATTATAGATGGCTTTAATTTTCATCATCTGAAAATTGTCTGCAATTTGACCATTTATCAAATGGGGAATGATTTGTATTCTTACAAGTTTAACACAGTTTTTTTTATATATTTTCAAAATGAGACATTTATCAAAAACACTGGCTATAAAAATTTTCCCAGCTTTATTTTCCCCTTTTGATCTTGTTTAGATTATAGACTATAGTACTCTAGTATTTGATAATTGTGTTGTATATATCTAACCCATTCCACTGATCTACTACTCTCTTTCTTAGCCAGTACCAAATGGTTTTGATGACTGTTGTTTTAAAATATAGTTTTAGGGTGGGTACTGCTAGATCACTGTCCTTTGTATTTGTTTTTTATCAATTCCCTTGATATCCTTGCATTTTTGTTCTTCCAGATGAATTTTGTTATTATTTTTTGAGCTCTATAAAATAATTTTTTGGCAATTTTATTGGTATGGCACTAAACAAGTACACCAATTTAGATAGAATTACCATTTTTATTATGTTAGCTTAGCCTACCCATGAACAATTGATATTTTTCTAATTGTTTAGATCAGACTTTATTCATGTGAGAAGTGTTTTGTAATGATGTTTATTTAGTTCCTGAGTTTGTCTTGGCAGGTAGACACCCAAATATTTTGTCTACAGTTATTTTAAATGGAATTTCTCTTTCTGTCTCTTGTTGCTAGGCTTTGTTAGTAATATATAGAAATTCTGTTGATTTATATTTTAGAACTTTGCTAAAATTGTTAATTGTTTCAAGTAGGTTTGGGGACGATTCTCTAGGATTCTCTAAGTATATTATCATATTATCTGCAAAGAATGATAGTTTTATCTTCTTGCTCATTCTAATTCCTTTAATTTCTTTTTCTTTCCTTATTGCTAAAGTCAACATTTCTAGCATAATAATAATAATTTTCAGAGATCCTTCCAGAGACCTGTACTTTGAGCCAGCCCTGCCATTCAGATCTGAGTCTGGGCAAAGCAACAGAGTTCTGTAACAGTGCCAACAAAGAGGTCTCTGCAGTGTCCCTCTGACCAGCTGTCAGGCCCCCCTACCTGTGGGCTGATATTTCCAGAGGTCACAAATGTCCGTGCTGAGGTAGCTGCTGCAACCACAGCTCTACTTCCTCTGCTGTTGATTCAGTGATTCCCAAAGCCCCATCTTGGGTTGGGGCTCCCTTCAAACCTTAGTGGGCCAAATCTTTCCTGTTGAGTTGTTGGCTTCTATGGGCTGAGAGATCTGGAGATCGCTGCCACTGCCACCATTTTAGAGGCCCCTATGGCCTATTCTTGGTTTCCTGGGGCCTGTGCTGTGCTGTGATTGAGCTCCAGATCTGCCCAACAGACCCCTGCTGTCCACCTTCCAAACTGACTTTGATAGAAAATTGTTCCACTCTGTCTTTTTGTGAATTCTGATCCTCTAAAATTTGTTTAGACTCATCATTTAAAGGTATTGAGATAAATTTGGAGGAGAACTCTGGTGACTCTGCCATCTTGCCTCTGCCCCCCTGATTTCTAATCCAATACAATTATCTGGATCCATGAACTTGTCTTAAAATTTTTTTTTGATAAATTTTTCAATATAATTTGTTACCTTTGTAATTATATTTGTTTTATTTTGTGCATTTAAAAACATCATTATGAGACAGGTCCCTAGGCTTCCCTAGACTGCTAAAGATATTCCTGATATTAAAAAATGTTAAGAATCTATAAATGGTACCATGAGATGGGTCTAGAGCAGAGGAAAGAGCATTGGAATTTGAATTAAGGGACCTGGATTTGAGTTTGAACTCTGCAGCTTGCTACCTGTGTAGGTACCAAGATTTGCATAGTGCCTGGTATATAGTAGGTACTTAATAAATGTTTATGGGTTTTATTGATTGACCTTTGTAGTCTTTAGCAGTTTTTGTCCCCTCTTTGGGTCTCAGTTTCCTCATTTATAAAATAGAAATATTAAATTAGATCATCTCTAAGGTCCCTTGCAGCTCTAGAATCTATGCTGGCATTTGGGAAGGGGTAGGTAAAATTGACATAGCAAGGTGACCAATTTATTGAGAGAAAACCAGGGCCAGCTGGTTTTGGAATTGGTGGGGAGGACCCATTTTTGGCTTTTCTCTCTCTAGTGGTATTTGGTCAGCGACTGGATGAAACTGTGGCATATGAACAAAAATTTGGGCATTACTCAGTGCCCATCCTGGTGGAGAAATGCATGGAATTCATCAGAGAACATGGCCTGAATGAGGAAGGTATCTTCCGACTGCCTGGACAGGACAACTTGGTGAAAAAGCTGAGGGATGCCTTTGATGCTGGGGAGAGACCTTCTTTTGAACGGTAAGTCTAACCTTTCCTGAATGCTCATCTGTACTTGGAGCAGGAGAAGGAGTTGCTGTACTGAGTCATCTGAAAGAAGAGTAGAACTATAGGGTGATATCAGACCTTGAAGAACCTTGAATGCCACATTAGGGAGTTTAAGCCTTCCTTTGTCAGGATGTAAATATAATTTAGTCCAATACCCTCATTTTATGAATAGGGAAATTGAGACATTAAGGAAATGCAAAGCATGAATTCTATGGAAGAAGGTTGTTTTTGACTTGGAGAAGAGGGAATAGGCTCAGAGAAGGCTGCCTAGAGGAGGGGGTTTTTCACTTAATCTTAGCAGAGCAAGTAGGAATTCAGCAAGTGATGAAGGAGAGGAAGGACACTGGAGAACAGGTAGAACAAAAGCATGAAGATAGTAAAACATAGGCATGTCTTTTCTAGCTCTCTCAGTGTTTTTCTTTCTATAATACAGAAAGCTTAAATTCTCTTTTTTTTGATGGGTGTGCAGAGCACTAAATCACCAGTTTGTCTAGAAAAGCAGACAATGCTCTTGGGCAGAGTTCATCTCCTAGTCCACAGATTTCATGAGGTTCATCCTTTTGGCTGAAAAGTGTTGGTAGAAGACCTAATCTTGTGTTGGAGGCTGAAATTATGTATGGGAACTGGGAAAATCTAGGTTGAATTTACAAGATTCAGAACTGAAAACAACCTTAGATATATAGATTAGTAATGAATTAAATTGGAAACCTTTTCATTAGATTGTAATCTTCAGGGCAGAAACTATCTTTTGCCTCTTTTTGTATCCTAGAGTTTAGCATAGTGCCTGGCACATAGCAGGCCCCTAATTAACATTTATTGATTGAGATAATTTGACACCTTCATTTAACAGAAGGGACCTAGAGGAAGGAAATGATTTTCCTAAGAACATACAACTATTGTGTGGCAGAACTAGAATTCCAACCATAGATCTTTTGATCCAGATCCACTGCTTCTTCCACTGAAATAGGAAATGATTAGATCAATAGTTGCCCCAGATCATCATTCTTATTCTAGGATTGGTGTTACAGATTGAGGACTTTGTGGTGATTGGTCTTAGAGGATAGATAAATTTAGAGGATACTAGCTCAAATTCTATTTTTTGAACCATGTGATCTTGGACAAGCCACTTAACTTGTTTCCTCATCTGTAAAACAAGAGGATTGGACTACATGATATGTAGGGTTTATTTCAGCCTATTAGCTTATAAAGTGACATATCTAAAGTCAAACAGCAAGTTACTATCAGAACCAGAATTAGAGATCAGCTTGATTCTTGACACCCAGCCAAGGCACTTTTTTCAAGATAGTCCCACTGTCTTTTTAAGAGTCTTAGAAAATAAATCTTTCACATCTCTAGGATTATATCACTATTCCAATAAGTAGTCAAGAAGATAAATTGGATGGTTTATGCCCATTTTAATCAATCAGTTAGCCAAGTATTTATCAAGACATTGAACAACTTAAAATCTAATTGTGTGTCTAGTATCATGGGATTACTAACACAGAATTACTGAGATGCTAGTCAGCATGCCCTTGCTATGAAAGGATGCTATTTTTGCATGAGAAAATTTTTGGCAGAGAAGTTGCATGAGATTTTGATAGTGTGTGGGATGGAGACCTATGCTTAAATCCTAGTCTGGACTCTAACCAGCTGTATGACTACACACAAATCACTTTCCTTCACTGAGACAGCTTCCTCACCCATAAAACCTGCTCCACAGGCTAATGTGAGTGAAGTGTTATGAACCTAAAAATGTGAGTTACTGTTATAAAGTGGCATCCTGAAGGAGTTATCCCAACTTCTGTTCTCTGGTTTTAGATCAGTGCTACAGATGCCCCTTTCCCTCTCCTGCTTAGCCCTTGGATTTGACTACTCTGCCTACTCTATGCTTGACCTGGCATGGATTCTTGTTTATTCTCTCTGATAATGATTCAGAGACTGTGGTCTCTTCCTTCCTGAGGAGGGTTTTTCCCCCTTGGGCTCTGTTAACTCACCCCCAATCACTGGCCTGGCGCCCCATCTCCTCCCTTTGGGGAAAAGTACTCAAAGCTGGTGAGATGAGATTAACACTCAGGGCAGAATTAAAGAATAATGAGGCACCAGATTGAGTGGTTCTGGCTTGGTACCACTGAAGTTTAGAGAAGGGCTCTCCCTTCTGATTTAGTCAGGGAAGGATCAGAGAGGATCTGAATGTGACCTTTGAAATAATCTGATGTCTTCATTTTATTAATTGAGGAACCAGAGATATGGAAGAAGTGGGACTTGAGCTGTGCCTCGGAATATAGGGAGTAAAATTTGGATAGGTGAAGGGCATTCCATTCAGATGGAAACTTTTAAAAATGTCAATGGAATTCATGCTCTCTTAAATCCTTACCAAATTTTAGCCTTCTGCCTAATTGGACAATGCTCCCTGGACATAAGAATGAAAAAAGGAATTTTCCATTCTTTGTCCACAAGATCATCCTTATCTGTCTGTAGAATCACAGATATTAAAATTAGATGGGACTATGGAGAATCATTAATTGATTCCCCTCATTTTACAGATAAGGACAAAAGCTTAGAGGGACCTTGAGAAGTAGGCGTGTGACTTGAGAGGCAGATGTATAGTGAAAAAAGGAGTGCATTTGGAACAAAAAGTCCTGCATATAAATCCTAGCTCTGACACTATATAGTTAGATGCATGACCCATGGATGAGATACTTGCTAAGGATCAATTTTTTAATCTGTAAAATAAGAATAAATTATATTTCTGCTAGCTACTTCACAGGATTATTGGGAGGAAAACATTTTGTAAATGCTAAAGTGTCGTAGAATTGAGACATTATTATCTAAAAGCACATACAACTTCATGTCAGAGTCAAGACAAGAACCTAGGTTCCTAGTTTTGTCCTTTTTCCATACCATAGATTTCATACGGGTAATGCTAAAATGTTGAGTACTTTCTTTTGCAAATATGAGGGCTCAGTAAGTGTGAACTACACCCTAGACTTCATAATCTTTTTGTCACATTGCACAGATAATGATATCTTATAAGAGTTCACTAGTGAACGTTGACAACCAAGGGGAATCATATATTTAATTTTTGGCAGTTGTCGGCCATGTGAATGGCAGAAGTGGCAGAAAAACATCTGAATGCTTTTCTGGACCTATTGATATTTTACTAGACACCATTGGGACCATCATACACTAATCACCATGTCTTGTTCCACGTGAGGTGGCTTTTTTTTTTTTTTTTTTTACAATAGAAATCAAAACTAGGGAGCCAGAGTAGATCGACTTTATGGTTACCTTTAGCAGACTCTTTGTTCTAAGGGATCCTCTAGCTTTGAAAGTCCATGTTCTATAGTATACATAGTTCCTTGTACTCTCTAGGATTTTATGATGCTGAGATGTAAAATTAAATATTTCCCTTTAAGCCAAGGTTACCTGTTATCTTGCAGAGATACAGATGTGCATACTGTGGCCTCCTTGCTGAAGCTCTACCTTCGAGAACTCCCTATTCCTGTGGTGCCCTGGAGTCAATATGAGGGATTTCTGTTGTGTGGCAAACTTATGAATGCAGATGAATCAAAGGTATTATTGTAGCCCTGAGTCTGGTCTTTTTGCTCAGAAAGTAATTTCTTTACTAGGAATGATCCTAGGAGTCAAATATTGCCAAATTCAGTTCTAATTCAGGTTCTTTTTTTCCCCTGAGGCAATTGGGGTTAAGTGACTTGTCCAGGGTCACACAGCTAAGAAGTGTTAAGGGTCAGATTTGAACTCAGGTCTTCCTGACTTCAGGGCTGGTGCTCTATCCACTGTACCACCTAGCTGCCCCTCAGGTTCTTTTTTCTTTTTAAATTCCATTTCGCACAAAGTAGCAGCTATTTATTACTTGTGTGACCATGGGTATCCTCTCTTACCTTGTTTTTAAAGCCAAAGGATTAAACTCAAAACTCTAAGCCTTCCTGGCTACAGATTCTATGATTTCATGAAAATCTTTGTATATATTTACCCAAACATATTTATACTTCTCTATATGCATATATAGATATACATACATTTGTAATAATTTTTCTATAGAATTTTAGAAATTAGAATTTTTTTTTGAAATTAGAATTTTTTGAAAAATGATAGAAAGAGAATATTTCCTTCCCTTCAGTAAAAAGTTTAATTGGGACCATTAAATCTAAGAGATTATAAAATCATCGGACTTTAGAGGTCATTGAGTTCAACCTTATCATTTTTACAGATGGGGATATTGGGGCTGAGAGAGCTTAAGTTTTTTTCTAAAGGTCACACAACTGGTAAGTGTCTGAAGGAGAATCCAAACTCAGGTCTTCTTTGCCTCTAAGCTTAGTACTCATCCACTGTGAAAATTTCAAAAATACTATTTTATTTTTTCCTAAATTATGTATAAAGACATTTTTTACATTTATTTTTATAAAATTTTGAGTTTCAAATTTTTCTCTGTTCCTCTGTCCCCTCCCCTCTTCCTAAAATGGGTAAGAAATTTGATATAGATTATACATGATCCACTGTGAATGTGATGCTTATCTGAACTCTAAATTAAAATGGGATGAATCTGTTAAGCAGTTTTTCCTCAGACAGAGTCCAAACCTGCTTCTCTTCAATTTCATTCCTTTGTTTTTCCCTTTGGGATCTAGTTGATTCTAGTTGATCTAATTCCTCTGTTACCATCTGAGACCACAAGACTTGAAGACTTCCGTCAAGTGTCTCTTGTACTTCGTGTTGACATCTTAAGGGCAGGTGCTTCCTCACCTTTCTCTACTTCACCGGCTCACTCTGATCAGAAGGGCAGCTACCTCCCCTTGTCTCCACCTATCATAGAGTCTATCTTCCTTGCCTTCTCAGCTCCATCCAAGAGCAAGTTCAGGAACTCTCTTCCAGCATTGGGGGACCCTGGAAGTCTTATTCTCCTCTGCATCACTTCATCACCCCACCCCAATACTCATTACCCACTATTTTTGTCTTAGATGAAAATATTTCTCATTTTAATTATGACTATTGCAACTGCATGCATTTAATAGGGGTGCCCACAGCCTCTAGCCTAGTTAAGGGAAACATAATTACTTTGTCTTCTTACCATTTGAAGGGGGTAGAATGGAGTTAAAATGAGGAGAACAAGGACCTTTTATTAAATGGGCAACTCCATTGTAGTGAAAAGAACATGGGGCAGAGTCAGGAATCCTGGGACCTACTACCAACTTTGCTTACTTACTTGACATTTTGGGTTCTCTCAGTTTCTTTAGTTATTAAACAAGGGGATAGGACTAGATAACTTTTAAGGTCTCTGTCTAATCCATATGTTATAATTTTATAATCCTATGATGTGATAATTTAAAATGATTGCTCTTTGAGAAGTGAAAGGAACAGCTGGAGGTAAGAGAGAGCAAGCTGTGGTTTTTCACTGGCAAAGGGCTGGGTTTTTTTGATCTTTGTTGAATGCTTTTCATTAATCTGCCCATGAACAATAAATTCATTATAGTCAGATTAGCAAATTAACCACAGACCTCTCTCTCTCTCTCTCTCTCTCTCTCTCTCTCTCTCTCTCTCTCTC
>JAJPUD010001176.1:309340-333379 GCA_023553655.1 Myrmecobius fasciatus | reverse complement strand
CTCTCTCTCTCTCTCTCTCTCTCTCTCTCTCTCTCTCTCTCTCTCTCCCCTCTCTCTCCTCCCCCATCCTTTTTTAAAACTAAATTTACCCAAAGGTAGAACAAGCAAATTTTCTCCTTAGTATGACATAGTTAAATCATCGATAGATTTGAAGAGTAGCTCTTGGGGCTTTTCCCCTTTCATTTTGTGGGTCCATTTTGATACCAGTCGTCATAACAAGATCTTTGTAACTACAAGATAAAGTAGAAGGAACCTGGGTCTTGGATTCTAATCCTCTGCTTTACCATCAAAAAAGAGTTTTCAAGCTAGCTGGATTAAGTAGAACATAGAATTTTCATGTCTGGTTTTTTTTTTCACTGAATTAGTGAATAATCACAGAGTCAGAGCTAAATGGGACTGTGGAATTCATCTACAGCCCTACCATTTTAGAGGTGAAGAAGCTTAGGGACAGAAAGGGACGTCATTTGCTTCAGACCACTGAGGAAATAAGGAGCAAAGCTGAAATTCAGATCCAATGATCTTTTATTTCTATCAGTGATGTCACAAAACTCTTGTGAAGAAAATGCTTTTTGGAGGTCCTAGAAATTTCCCTAGAAGTTCCTTTTATTTACTGAACCATACAAGTTTGTTTTTCACTTCCTACATGAAGCAAAGCTTAAGAAATTCTGAAGAAACAACTTTCATTTACCTTCCCCATCCATCTAATAATAAAACTATTTTGCATTTAGTTAATTTGCAAATACAGTTACTTGCATTTGGTGATCTAAATTATCTTTTAGGGGCCATTTCTTACGTATTAGTTCATTTGGAATTAAAAAAATTGAGTAATATGATTCAGATATTATCATCCCTTTGAAATACTAGGAAAGGATGCAATTTACCAAGGGTAAGTGATTTGCCTGTGACCAAAGTGACTCTTTGTTGTAGCTCTTTGAATGTTTGCAAAACACTTTCCTCCTAGCAGACCTGTAGTGCAAAGTTTTTTTTTTTTTATGGGGGAAGTGAAATGCTGGGGTAACATAGCTGGTGAGTTTCAGAGTAGAAATTCAAACTCAGCTCTTTTGTGTAGTAGAATATTATATGGTGTTTATAAGGTTTATAAAAGGGCTTTCTATTTTTAGCTTGGTGTTGAATTTTTTTTTTATCAGTGTCTTGGATGAAGCACATTAAATTGCAGATGATAAAAAAGTAGGAGTGTAATTGTGTGTGATTAACTCACACATTGAATGATCAATTGGATTTAATCAGATTTAAAGCTGGCAAACACCCAAGAGGTCATTTAATTTAACCTCATTTTTCAGATAAAGATGGCTTGGCTACTGTTTCAATGCTAGGATTTTACCCAGTCTAGTCTTCCTGCTTATACCACTCTGCCCACTAGTTCAATTGAATCTGTGTTTATTAAATGTCTACTCTGTGTGGAACACTGGGATACAAAGTAAAAAACCAAACAACCCCCCTGTCCTCAAGGAACTTACATTCTCTTGGAACCTCAAAACATTAAGGAAATGAGAACTATTGTAACATGAGCTTTGGGATTTGGGATATACACACATACACACATAATCTCAAGTTTCTCTTTTATAAAATTAGGAAGATAGACTAGAGCAGAGCTTCTTAAACTTTTTCCACTTGTGATCATTTTTTTTCTGAGAAATTTTTGTGATTCTGGTTACATAGTTATATAAAGTAGATATACAAACCAAACATTTACTGATAATAACTCCTAATTTTATGAACCTCCACATTTAGTTATGAGACCCAGTAAGGGGTTGTGAATCACAATTTAAGAAACTTTGGATGAGATGACCTTCACATTTTAGCTCTATGATCTTCTTAAGCTTTCCTTCTAGAATGTTCACTGCAACTCTCACAGCTTGTTGTGACCTTATTTTGAAACTTCCTGGAGCAATGGTTACTTTGCTCTCTCCCTTGGGGAATCATTCTAATGTTCATAGTGAATCTCAAGAGTCTTTGCCTTGAGTCCATGAAGTATATTAAAAATACATATGTATATGTCTATGTGTATATACATTACATATATAAATCCTTAGACAATACATATTTACCATTTTTCATTTTAATTCTGTCTAGGCACAGCAGGAGTTGATGAAGCAGATTTCCAATCTTCCCAGAGACAATTACAACCTTTTGAGTTACATCTGTAGGTATGTGTTGTGCTGGTTTGTAGTACTCAAAAATATATCCCTCCTGTTATATTTCTGGTCAATGAGACCAGCAGGAAACACTTTTGTTAATAAAAGGGCTGGGCAGCATAAGTTTGAAATGTTTGGGGGTCACAGTCCAGAAAGGACCAGAATTTCTTCTGTGGAACCTCCATGATCTCACGTGGATTCTCTATCAAAGGAAGCCTTCTAGCACAGGCTAGATGGTTAGGTGTCAAGGTTGTAATAGAGAGGGATCCAAATGTAAATAGGGATTAAACTAGATGGTTCTTAAGGTTTCTTTCCATTCCAAGATTCTATGTGGTTTTGGTGAGCTAATTGGTTTTGACTGTTCCTTCCTTTGTAGACTTTGGCTTAATGCTACTCATAAGACTTAGATCCAAAGACAGTGGTCCTGGGTTTGAGAGGCAATGTCACAATCTCAGGAACCAGAAGGGTCTGCTTCATTTCTATGACAATGGATTCAGAATAGAAGTCCTGGATTCAAATCTCATCCTTGCCACTTACTATCTATATGAGATAGGGCTAGTTACTCCTTTGACCTCACATTTTTGGTTTGGGAAATTAGGAAGTTGGACTAGGTAACCTTTAAGGTCTTTCCATTTTTAGCTCTATAATCCTATGATTCTGACTAATTGTTGTGACCTTATTTTAAAATTTCCTGAAGTAAGATTTATTTCACTATTTCCTTTGAGGAATCATTTTAATGTTCATAGTGAATCTCAAGAGTTCTTGCCTTCAGTCCATGGACTATGTAAAATATAATACTTAATAATATAGTTATTCAGTCATTTTTCAGTCGTTTGACTCTTTGTGATCCCATTCAGGGTTTTCTTGGCAAAGAGATAGGAGTGGTTTGCTATTTCCTCCTCTAGCTTATTTGACAGATAACAAAACTGAGGCAAACAGGATTAAGTGAGTTGTCCAGA
Organism: Myrmecobius fasciatus; assembly: GCA_023553655.1. NCBI lineage: Eukaryota > Metazoa > Chordata > Mammalia > Dasyuromorphia > Myrmecobiidae > Myrmecobius > Myrmecobius fasciatus. The sequence goes on along the minus strand of JAJPUD010001176.1, from coordinate 330,264 downwards.
GTCACAGAGCTAGTAAGTGTCTGAGGTGGGGTTTGAACTCAGGAAGATGAATCTTCCTGATTCCAGGCCTAGTTTTCTCTGTATTTCACCACCTAGCTTCCATTAATAATATATTAGTAATTGATATTACTATATTTTTAATCTATGTTACTTAATACATATGGTATTAAATACTTATTGAGCGCTTTATATACCAAATGCTTCAAATGATCTGGGTCAGATTGATTAAGTATTCTCAAATTGAGGTCTCTAATCTCTGTGATCACACCTTAATTTTCCTTCCCTGTCTCCTCCAACAAAACAAACTTTGATTCATTTTCATTTCTGGATTTGGAAATATGAGGGCTGCTAAGAAAGAGAGGGGAGATAGAGGGAGGGATGGAGATTATTAAAGTAGATGGAAGACCAGTGAAGACCACTCTTGTCTTTCTTTTTTTCTGTGTTTGAATGCCATCTCTGTATATTCCATGCTGGTACCAATACTCCCAGAAGATTCTGAATTAGGATTAGGGTCTCTTGAATTTTTCAGTAGTGAAATTAAAGCTATCAATGGTGAGCTCAATCCCTCACATCTGATACTGTCCTGATACTGCCTGACAAAGGACTAGGGGAAGACTTGCTATATTGCAAAGACTCAGAAGAAATTGGGAATTACTCCCTGAGATTTTGTTGAAACCATGAGGGCTTTCTTTTCCAAAATTCTAATTTCCCCCTGTGGAATATATTTATTTTCAGGTTCCTACATGAAATCCAGTTGAACAGTGCGATTAACAAGATGTGTGTGGACAATCTGGCCACTGTGATTGGTGTGAACCTCATCAGGCCCAAGGTAGAAGACCCTGCTGTGATCATGACAGGTATGAATTGGTTCATGAATTAGAGGGCAACTCAGAAGAAAATCCATGTATATAAACATATAAACAAAATCTATCATATATATAAACAAACAGTATAAAATTTATACATTACCACTTGCTTTTTCACATTCAATGAAGATAAAATCATTTATTCCCTGCTAAAATAAGTGACACATCTCTACTCTGCATTTTTTTTTTGCAAATTCTAGGCCCATAATATATTTGCTACATTAACACATATACATACACGTTCTACATATACATACATATATGACAGTGGCCACAAGACTTGATTTAAAATCTTTGCTCATACAATTATATACAAATCACCTAATCTCTTTTAGTCTCAGTTTCCTCATCTGTCAAACGAAGAAGCTGGACTCTATATTCTTGGGAGGACTCTTCCAGTTTTAAATTTATGATCCTATGACATGAAATTCTCAGTTGCTAGTCATCAGAATTGTGCAGATAGAGACAGAATGGTGCAATGGAGAGAGGGTCAGCCTTGGAATATGGAAGATTTGGATTCAAATCCTGTCTTTGACACGCATTAGCTATGTGTCCATGGTCAAAGTAGGTATCTCATGGTTCCAGGCAATTCTTTACAGATGATCCTCATGAAGGAAGGAATTTATAACCTATCACGTATAAGTTAATGCATTTATCAGGTGCATGCATTTATTATGAGTTTATATTTTATTTCCCATTAATCTAAAATGTAGGCAGGCAAGGACCAAGTCTCATCTAAACACAGAGAGCATTTAATTGAGTTCTGAGAATTCAATTCCACTTCACAGTTCTGTAAGGTATTATCTCATATATTATCTTATTTAAGTTCCTTGAGAACAGGGATTGTTTCATTTTTATCCTTACATTCTAACATCTTCCAAAGTGCTTGGTGCCTAGAAGGCATGTAATAAATGTTTGCTAATTCAGCATTTGATCTTTATAACAACACTATGAAGTAACAGGGTGATCATCTCCCCATTTTACAGGAGGAAAATAAGGCTCCAAGAGGTAGAAGTGGCTTCCCTATGATAAAGTAGGCAGGGTAAAAAAATCATTATCCTCTAATAGAATGTAGATTCTTTGAAGGTAAGCTCCACTTCACTTTTGTCTCATTGTGCTTCAGTTCCTAAGTTGAGACTTAAAATAGATACTTAAATAGACCATCCTTATAAGTTCAGAGAAATGAAATGATTTCCTGTAGGTGAGATAGGTAGGTCAAATCCTCTCATGCTCATTACAGATTAGGAAGTCATTTTATAAGGTACAATGGATTTGCCACAGGTGGAATTTCTAATGTGACAAAGTCAAGAATAGGTCTTGGATCATCTGACATCACAATTCTTAATAATATTCTTTGTAGTATATCAGATGAAGTAAGATGATTGGGTAGCATGAAAAGAATGGGGTTTTGTTTCTACCTTGATGACTGGTTTTCTGGAATAAAACTCAACCCAGGCTATCTCATTCTCAGGATTTAGAACTAGAATCTTAGTGATCAAGTCCAGCCCCATTTTACAAAGGGGCAAACTCAGGCTTAGAGCAGGGAACTAACTTGCATGGGTTCCCAAGAGAGGACTAGGCAGGATTGAAAGCCAGGTTCTCTCAATCCAAATCTGGTGCTCTTTAGGAAAATATAGCTACGACACAATTCCCTCACTGTGACTCCCAAGCTTTTCAAGGGCTAGACATAAGGAAAGGTATATGGAGTTTGGTAGCACACTCAGTGTATTACTGCTCCAGTCTTTTCCAACACCCCATGGGCAATAGAGAGGCTCAGATGAGGGACAGAAGTACTCCCCACATAAAAATTGAGAGCTCAATGTACTTTTCATCATGGGAACTAGGAAACTCAGCTACAATTGCCCCTAATTCAAAGCTTCAGAAAGCTGTTGTGGGTTTCATGATGAAACATAATATTTTAGTAGGGAAATTAGACTTGTCCAGTCTAATGAAGTCTGCAATTGACCAGAGAGCCACAGTTTGTGAATAACAGGTTAAGAGACTATATAAGCTCCCATTAGGACTAAGTATTATCCTCACAACTCTGGGAGATACATTGTATAAATATTTTTATCCTGGGTTTGGATGAGAAATTCTGCTCCCACAGATCAAATAATTTGTCTGGGATCACATGGTTGATAAGCATAGAGCCAGGATTTGAATTCAGGTTTTCTCATAGCCAGTGAACTTCTGGTCTTGAAAGGGAAAAGAAAACAAAACTTCTCATTGAGATTCTTTTTACCCCTCGGGCAATAAGCTTAATTGGTTCTACATTCCTTGGGGCAGCATATATCCCTGCTTGAATATGAAGTAATGCTCTGGATCCAAATGAGGAGTCAGAGCATCCAGGGGGAGGATTGATCCTGGGTCTTCCCCTGTTTGACCCTCTTAGGCTTTAGAGACAACTTAATCTTATATAAAATTGGTAAATCTTTCTGTGATATGGAACTCAGACTCTAGTTTATTGATTTCCTCAATTTGGATTTTCTAATATTGGGTTTTCTTAAGTGGTGCCCAACATGGGTGGGCAAATGCACGTACAGATCACATTTTTGGATTGCAGGAAGATAAAACTCCCCCCAACACATTAGCAGCATTACTAGGATTCATTTCAGTTCTATGGATTCAGGATGTGTGTGTGTGTGTGTGTGTGTGTGTGTGTGTGTAAGTACTTTGTCATCCCTTTTCTTTCAGGGACTCTCCAGATACAAAGAGTGATGACCATGATGATTCGGGACCATGAAGTGCTCTTCCCCAAATCCAAGGACATCTCCCCATCCCCACCTGCCCAGAAACATGACTCTAAGAAGTCTCCAGTCCCTCGGAGCTCAGTTGGCTGGGATGCTGCGGAGGATTCCTCCATACCCGGGACAGAAAGTTTTAGTCAGACGGTAAGGTTTATCCCAGAGCAGAAGGACTCTTTTAATCCATTTTACTTTGAATAATCTGATGCTTTATTTCAAGCAATCTCAAATAAAGATTCCCTATAACTCATATTTTAAGAAACACATATACAGGCCCTTATCACCTCTGACCTAGATGAGAGATAACCTCCCAAGTAGTCTCTCTGTTACTAGTTTCTCTCTTTTCGAATCTATTTTTCAAATAACTGTTAAAATCATCTTCCTAGGGCATAACTCTGACCAAGTCCCTCCTTTCCTCATAAAGTTCCAAAGACTTCTTTTTGAATGAATGGGGCTGGATGAAGGATAAAGCATTTTTTAAGTGCTTACTATGTGTCAGGGAGTGTGCTAAGTAATGTAATTTAGTAAAGAACGCACTTTCTCTTCTCAAAGTATCTAAATGTATTATGTTCCACCATTGGAATGGGGGAAGGCAACACATACATATAAGGGAACTGAAAAGTGGGGAGGGGAGGTACAGAAGAATGGATTCAAAATGGTGGCCAGTAAATGATTTTATAGGTGAGGAACTAAGGCAAAAAAATTAAGTGACTTGCCCAGGATCACACAGTTAGTGTTTGAGGCTAGATTTTTCCTTAGGAAGATGAGTCTTCTTGACTCCACACCTGACATTTTATACTTTGTACTACCCAACTGCCCTTTACAGTTAAGTTTTCTAGGAGTCACGGACACACACACACATTCACACACACACACTCATTCCACTAAAAAACCCTATTATCACTCAAAGAGGTACAAAGAAGTATAGCATCACAGAATATAAAACTGGAAGGGATCTTTTTGATATCATTTAGTTCAAGCTCATCATTTTAAAAATGAAGAAACTGAGATCCAGAATTAAATGGCTTATCAAAGCTAGGAGACAATGACAGGCAATCAGGATTCAAGAAAGAAAAGCATTTATTATTAGAAGGCCCTTAAACAATGCACTCAGAGAGGGACATTCATTTTCAAATTTCTGATTTTTATCTTAGCACTTTTGAATTGGATAAAATCCAGGTAATGTCTAAGGCTTTATTTTTCAGACTAGTGATGCCAACAGCAGCAGCTCCACTGGCCTAAAGACAGCTGACGAAACCCTCGAATTGGCAGCCAACAAAGCAAGTAAAGAACTATCAGGATCATGGAAGCTGCAGTCTCGAAAAAGGACTCAGACGCTTCCAAACAGGAAATGTTTCTTAACTTCAGCATTGCAATATACCAACAGCAGCAGCAAAGTGGAGATCTTTAACACAGAGTTCTGGTCCCCCTCTCCTGAAGGCAAAACCAGTGGACACAAAAGAACATTGTCTCAAGACCTGCGGCACTTTTCAGACTTAGAACAGACTTCCCCATGCAACAGCATCCCCACTGGCTCATCATCATCTGGGGACAAAACCAGCCCACTTGATGCCCAGTCTGCCTCCAAGACCAATTCTCTGGTTAATTTAAGCTCTGAGGAAAAAGAGTCTGCTCAGGAGGACCAGGAGTCTCTACAGAAAGTGATTTTAGAACTGAAAAAGGAAATAGATGCACAGAGACAGGGTTATGAGGAACAGATCAAAAGGTAAGACATGGGCACAAGGTGGTACTTAGTGTTCACCAGGCTGGCAGTGAATGGGCTCTTTAGAAACCCAAAGAGCACTGCCATTTTCTAGAAATGATCTTTGGGGCATGACAGGCATGTAAACCACAACATCAGGGGCTAACTGCAGGAAAAGGTCACTATTATAGAATGTATATACTTCAAAATTCTGGGACAGCCCTAACTAGCAAATTTTGTACCTGAGGCTTGCTCTGCAAAAGTACCCTCAAATGGACTTTTTAAGATTAATAATATTGATAGTAGAGAAGTGATCTTGAGATATTCTTTTTCCCCTAAAAAGCTTGTCCTCTTCCCAAATTTCCTGTTACTGTTGAGGTCACCACTATCCTCCCAGTCACCCAGGATCACAACCTCAGGATCATGCTGGATTCCACATATCCATGCTGTTGCCAAATCTTTTAATGTCTACCTTTGGAAAGTCTCTGATACATGCCCTCTTTCCTCACTTTACACAGTCATAGTCCTTGTTCAGGCCCTCATCACTATAAGCTATTTTAAGGTAAATTTTATTATATTTCCTAATTGCACGTAAAATAAATTTTCAACATTTTTCTTTGAAATTTTGAATTCCAATTCTCTCTTTCCCTCTCTCCCTCCTTCCCTTCCTTCTTCCTTCCCTCTCTCTTTCTCTCTAATTCCTCCCTCCTTGCTTATATTTTGCTTCTTTAAGAGGGCTTTTCCAGTCCATCTGTTCTTCCTTTCACCCTCCAATACCTTCTCTTTAAGATAACTTTCCTTTTATATTATATCTATTTTATATTTATAATTTTTTTGCATGTTGTCTTTAATAGAATGTAAGTTCCTTAGGGTCAGGGATCATATTTTTTTGCTTTTGTGTACTAAGAACTTAGAATAGTTCCTGGCACACAATAAGGATTTAATAAATGTTTATTGAGTGACATGAAACCCTGAGATGAGGAAAAAGAAACTCTTTGGTACTACTTCTGGAAGAATTTGTTTGCATGTAGATATGAAATTAGGGTAGGACCATGCCAGAGAAAAGGAAGGATATCATTTGGCAGTCTTTTATTTTAATTAACTAATTATTTTTGCTATCTAGATTTTTAGCCAAATAGTTCTGCTTCTGCTGAAAAAGTGTAAGTGAACCCTTTAATTTTCAATGACCTGGGGACAATGCCTTAGTTGTCCCATCTTAATTATGGCTATTTGATTTTAGAAGTTCATGTATTCCTTCTCCCTATATAGATTGCATCCCCTCCTCAGCAACTTTAGTAGGTGGCTTTATAACAGGAAAAACAATCAGCTAGTGGCCCAGCTGCTGGTATGGAACCTCTCTGACCTCAAAGAGGCAATCTCTGAGATGACAGTTACAGAATCTATCCCCAGACCCTTACTTAGAACCTTTCCAGCTTGATAGGTCTTGCCAGAACTGGAGCACTGTTGATATAACTTCCCAGAATCCAGGATCACTGATATACTTTGGTGATATTCCAGAATACGACTTCTGTGCTGAAGACTATGCTTATGAAAATTAGGTGTTAATATTTCCAAATGAATATAGGAACTCCAACTAGGTGAATGAAGTCTTGCTAAGTGCTTGATAAAGTGTTACTAAGTCCTGATCCTTCAGGAATCTCTGTTAGTGATGTGAAAAGAATTATTTGCAATTGACATAGCAATTATGCATGGATATATAATTATGGATGAAAATTATCTATGTGATATAGAGAAGGGAAACTTTAGTTTGTATTAGCACCTGCTTATTGGACAGTGATATCTCCAATTGAAAATCCTATATGCATCTCGAAATAAGTATGACTATAACAAAACTCCTTCTCCTTACTTCCCCTACCATCCTCTATTCCTTATCCTTCTTGTTATCCTGTAGAACCATAGTTGATAGAGATAGCAGGATCTAGAGAACATTTTTTTTTAAAGGATGGAGGAGACTTGAGCATGTTTGAAGGTCAGAGTGAAGGAACTAGGAGATAGGGACATCTAAAGACTAATGTGATAACCTCTTTCTCAAGGATTTTTGAATTTAGTAGAAGAAAATACATGGAAAGAAATAACTATGAAACAATGGAGAATGAGATGAGTACAAAGGAGAGGTCTGGGTCAGGTGCTATGAAAATTATTTCATTCAGAAATCTTTGGGTAGAGAGATCTCAGGTAGTGTAGAGACAACTCAGCTGAGATATGTATATATAGTCGGCTTGAGACCTTGAAATATTGATGTTGCTTTAAGCAGTTAATCAAAATGATTATTCATTGAGAATTTACTATATGCTGGGTATTATATATCATTGTATTATTATTTGTTCTTGGTTCCAAAGATAGATAGGATTTGACAAATATCTGTTTATAAGAAGTAACAGAAGAATACAAGACCTGCCAAAATAGTGTAAAAAAGGCAATTGTTTTATGGACAATTAGGTTGTGAGTTTACAGGAGGGAGAGATTACTTTTTGTTGGATCATTCTGGAAGGGTTAGCAATCATAAAATATCAGACTTAGAAGAGACCTTAGGACATAGAATATAACATCTAACAATCACTTCTAGCACATGCTTAACATGGGGCTGAGTAAGTTCTGAGGATACAAGGAAAGGCAGAAAACAGCCCTGTCCTCAAAGAGCTCACAGTCTAATGGAGAAAGATAGCATGTAAATAATGAGGAAATATGAGATACAAAGAGTAGATCAGAAATAAAATCAGAGGGAGAGGAATTAGCAGCTTACTGCAGAAGGTAGAGTTTGAGCTGAAGAGAGTTAGGGAAACAAAGTAAAGGTGAAGAAATAGTATTCCAGGTATGGGGACATTTTTTTGCCAAGCCAAAAAGAAGGGAAGAGGGTCATATTCAAGGATATATAAGTAGGTTAACATAGTTTGATTCTATAGTTCATAAAAAGGAGTAAGGCATAAGGAAACTGAAAAGGGGTCAGATTTTTAAGAGCTTTGAATGACAAAAAGAAGAATTTAAATTTTATCCTGGAAGAAATTAGGGGCCACTAGAGAATAAAGGTAATATGGTTAAATGTATGCTTTAGAAAAATCACCTAGGCAGCTGAAATGAGGATGGATTGGGGGAAAAGAGACTTGAGGAAAGGAAATCAGAAAATGTTATTATAATAGTTTAAGCAAGAGGTAAAGGTCTGAACTAGGGCTGTGGCTGTGTGAGTGGACATATACAAGACATTTTGTGGAGATAGAAATGACAAGATGTGGCAACTGATTGGATATATTGGATGAGTGAAAGTAGGAAGTCAAGGATAATGTGCAAGTTTGTAGACAGAGGCTGAGACCGAACATGTAAATCTGGGAATTATTGTCATAGCGATAATGAAACTATAGGGACTGATGAGAGCTTCAGGTAAAATAGCATAGAGTAAAAAGAGAATTCAGGACAGTTTTGGGGAACTCACAGTTAGTGGGAATGTCAGAGATGAAGAACCAGTAACAAAAAATGAACAGTGATTGGATAAATAGAAGGAGAACCAAGAAAGAGCAGAATCCTGAAAACCTAGGAGGAAAGAATATCCAGGAGGAAAAGATGATTAATCATGTTAAATACTAGAGCTAGGTCAAAAAGTGTGAGGATTAAGAAAAAAGGCATTAGAATTTGGTAATTAAGAAATCCTTTGTAAATTTGTAGATGCAATTTCAATTAAATTATTAATTTAGAAGTCAATTTGCAGAATGTTAGTTTTTTTAAAAAATAATTTGTTTTTATAAGCATTTATTAACTTCCTTCTATTGTGTCCTCCCTCCTCCCCACCATTGAACAATTTACAAAAGAGAAAAATAAGACCTTTGTAACATGTATGCACAGTCCAGAAGAGATATTTCCTACACTGACCACTTTGAAAACCATATATATTATTCTTCATTTTAAGTTCATCATCTATATGGAAAGAAACAGTTGGCATATTTTACATTTGGTCTTTTGGACTCATAGTTTCTTACATTTATCAGAGTTCTTAAGTCTTTCAAAGTTTTATTTCTTTTTAATGTTGTCATTGTATCTGCTTACTTCTTTCTGTATCAATTCATAGAAGTCTTCCCAATTTCCTCTGAAATGGTCCATTTTATCATTTCTTATGGCATAGTAACAATTACAATCATAGACCATAATGTGTTCAGCCATTCCTAATAGATTTGCACTCTTTAAATTCTAGTTTTTGCTATAAAAAGAACTGTCATAAATGAATGAATGAAAATCCTTTTTCTTTGATATTTGGAGTACAGGCGAACTGGGACAGAAAGTAAGCACAGTTTAGTAACAAGTTCCAAATTGCTTTCCAGAATGATTGGACCAATTCAACACCACCAGCAATGTATTAATTCTCCATTTTTCCTGCAGTGCCTCTAACATTAATCATCTTTGCCAATCAAAGAGATGTGAGATGCAACCTCAGATTTTCTTTAATTTGCATTTCTTTAATTATTAATTATTTGGGACATTTTCCCCCATTTTGATGTTGATAACTGATATCTTCCTTTGAAAACTGCCTGTTCATATCTTTTGACCATTTACTGAGGGAATGGCTTTTGTTATAAATTTGAATCAATTCCTTATCCATCTTAGGTAGGTTGAAGTGAGAATTTGTAGTTTGTAGTCATCAGGGAAAAAACTAGTAAATAGGGAGAGGAGTGAAAATAAGAAAGGATGGAGATAATAGGGTAATTTGTTAGAGAGGTTGGGAGAGCATTTACATATTTTTACATACATAGATTAAATGTAATTAAATTCAAAATAGATACAAAATAATGAGAAGGGGTAGAGAGTTAGAACTGAGAGAATCAGCTATAGCTGGAGTATACTTTATTTAGAACATAAAGCATCAGACCCCAAAGGAATTTTAGAACATTAAGCATAAACTATTAGAGGGGGAAATGGACCTTAAAGATGGAAGAAACTGACCCTGAAAGAATGTATTTATGACCAAGAAGTTGAAGAGTTTGGATTTGTCCCCATACCTCCCTACTGTACTTGTCATGGGGGAGGAGGAAATTTAGCTAATCCCTGGATCATGGGTAGGATTTGGCTGGATGGACAGGGGCAGGAATAGATTCGACACAAATAGGATGGTAGTGGTACTGGTGTTGAGGGACTGGGAAGTCACTGATTGAACAAAGAAGGGGGCTTCTTGGGGAAGAGTTCAGGAAAAATACAGTGCCCCAGATTTCTCACTTCTTTCTTTCTTTCAATCTTCTGCAGCCTTGAGAAGGAGAACTATGACGTTTGGGCCAAAGTAGTGAGACTGAATGAAGAGTTGGAGCAAGAGAAGAAGAAGTTTTCTGAGCTGGAAATCAGCTTTCAAAGCATGGAACGTTCCCGGCAAGACATGGAGAAGAGAAACAAAGTCCTGGAGGAAGAGCTCAAAGAGTGCGCCAAATTGAAGTTAACAAAAGAGCCCAATTCAAATGCTTGATGTTGGAGAAGGTGGAGGGTGTTGATTTAGGCCACAGTTTGACTTGTGAGCATCTGGGATGTGATTGCAGACACAATTGCCTCTCTTTCCTGATAGGGGACTTGGAAGCAAAAATGGTCCCTCTTACAGGACCATTTGGGAAACAAACAAGCAAACAAATATCCTTCTCCCAGGAAGCTAATATGGTGGTCTACACAGGATGTGGCAAAAAAGGCTGCCACATGGATTTCCTTATTGGATAGTTTGTAAAGGGATAAGGCTTTTTCCTTTGTATACCAGGATGAATGAAGATGACATCAATTCTTCTAATAATGAGTGTAAAATGAAAATATCTCTGGACAAGCTGCAGTTCAGGAGAATTCAGAAAACCAGCTGGTTCTGGGCCATTGAATTTTAGTTTTCTGGTTCTCTGAGTTCTGAATGACAAGAGACACGCAGTGATAGTCAATCAACTCTTGTTTATCTGTAGTATGATTGGGATGCCTTTTGACATTCAGGTTTGAATTTCCTACCATTACTGCCTCAAAAATGAGGCAATGTGACTCAGTGGGACTCAGGACTTGGGTTCAAGTATCATCTTTGACACATACAGGTTATGGTGACTGAGCAAGTCACAATTTGTACTTGCACAGATGGAACTGATACATATTGATAAATTCAGTTTTCTCATCTAAGTATTCTTTATATCAATGAAATCAAAGATTTGGTTTCTGTCCTTGATAATACCTATCAAGAACCTAGACTACTTCCATATAATTCATTTATTATGTTCTCAAGAATTGGGAACTATCACAGAGAGGCAAAACTGGGATTTTAGGGTACAATTTATCATTTTACAGGAAACTAAGGCCCAGGGAGGGGATATGCTTTTTGATGTCCTATGTCGAGTTAGGAGCAGAACTGGGCCTAGAACCCTGGTCTCTTGGTTTCCCATTCAATGTTTTTTCCATTGTTCCACACTGCTTCTGTAAGAAGGAATCTGCTGGAAAAAATATAAACTATTTCAAAGCTAAAAAGAAACAACATTTGCATGATCTTTTGCTTTTATTTATTATATAGGGCACTGACTACTCGTTCATAATAGGGAACTGGCTTTGGCTCATTGTAAGGAAAAACTTAACTTACAAAGAGAGCTATGGAAAAAGACAATGAATTCCAGTCACTGGAGGTTTCTAAGTAGAAGCTGGATCACCGTTGTCTAGTTTTGTAGAAGGGGATTCCTATTGGATTAAAGATCTTTAAGAGAGTTGAGATACTCTGCCTCTACAATAGTAATATGCATATAAGGCAACAAACCTACTATGTGCCTGGCATTTTGCTGTACATTTTTTGGGGACATATAAAACCTAAACCAAAGCATCTATGTCTTTACCTTAACAAGCACTTATTAAGCATCTACTATTTGCCTGGTATTGTGCTATAAATATTTTGGGGATATATAACCTAAACCAAAGCAACTTTATCTTTGTGTTAACAAGCATTTATTTATTGAGCACCTACTATGTGCCAGGCACTCTTCTAAACATATTTTAGGAATGCAAAATCAAAAATATCTCTGTCTTCAAGTCAATAACCATTTTTAAGCACCTACTGTTTCAGATCCTGTATAAAGCACTAGGTACACAAAAGAAAGGCAGAAGATGATCTCTGTTCTGAAGGAGTTCAAAGAGGAGACAACATGCAAATAGCTATGAACAAACAAGTTATAGATAGGAAATAATCTCAGAGGCAAGTTACTAGTATTATATGTATTATATTCCAGCAGTTCCATGCCATTGTAGCTGAGGTGGCTGATTTGTCTCTGAAGAGGCAAGAGGAGTAAGGTTTGGGTCAGGGCCAGATGATGAAGTCTGGATAGTTTGTCTCTGGAAATTAGCCAGTTTTTTTTTTAAATCCAGCCTTGATGCCTCAGTACTCTTCGAGAATGAAAAACAGACAAAAACAGTCCATTGTAGTACCTACCACCTCTAAATCCACTGTACTTATTTTGCCTATGGAAATGTTTTCTTAGAAAATCATCTGATGTCTAATTGGGAATTTAGATACTTATACTCCTTTTCCTTTTCTACTACCCTGCAGGTGTTTGCATTTTTAGTCATATGGATTGTCCATAAGTCCCCTGAAAAGACTTCCAGGTTTTAAATGGGGGCAAAATGGGCTGAGAGAAATGGCAAACTCCAAATGACATTACAAAGAGCTGGACACAAGTGAGACAGTTCAACAACATATATATATATATATATTTGTATGTGTGTATATACACAAGTGTGCATGCCCACAAACACACACCTATACACACAGAGAACTGGGAGGCACATGGGATAGAACGCTGGCCAGGAAATCCTGAATGAGATCTGACCTCAGATACTTAGTAGCTGTGTGACCCCCCAGGTAAGTCACTTAACCCTGCCTGCCTCAGTTTCCCCATATGTAAAATGAGACTTGGAGAAAGAGATGCCAGAATTTTTGCCAAGAAAACTCCAAATGGGGTCATGGAGAGTTGGAGAAACAACTCAACAGGAAGCTAAAGGGATTGTCTTTGATCTTTCTGGCCCCATGAAGCTGAGACAAGAATCTGTCTCATCAGCCCTGGGTATGGCTTCTTTGTGGCGCTATTTCTAAGATTCTTTACAATTCAAGTTTTCTATGCCTCCAGGAAGGTAGCTGGCCTTGCTGCCCTATTGCCTCCTAGGCTGTGTTCTCCCATTGCTATTTCCCTAGATGGCCACCAGGTGTCAGCAGGAGAGCAGAGCTCTAAGAGGTTGCTCAGTGATGTGAGCCGTCTCCAAGGCAGTCACTAATGATGATGCTCTGCCATGTTCCACTCTGGGTTTTTCTTTGCCCTCTTCCTTTCCCTGTCCTTCTCTAAAAATCCCTTTTCTGGTCCTTCCCTCGCTAGAAGGCAGCTTGGCAGGGATGGGGTATTTACGGGCCTGAAATTACCAAGACCTGATTTCAAATTCCTTATCCGATACCTCTTGACCTCTCTCTGCCTCCTTTCCCAAATTTGTCAAATGAATCAATTGCATTTAATGGCTTCTACGGCTCTTCCTGCTCTAGTGGTCCTGAAATAAGAGTAATAATTCACATTTACACAACACTTTGTGGTTTATTAAGCACTTTCCTTGAAACAATTATAAAAACCTTTTTTCAGGAATTTAAACTAAAACTTGCCAACTCATGCTACTCTTATGGGAAGAAGAGTGGGTGACTGTTGTTTTTGTTCAGTCTGTCAACTCTCTGTGGCTCTATTTGGAATTTTCTTGACAAAGATTAGAATGGCTTGTTATTTCTATATTCTTTTTCTTTCTTTGTTTCTTCCTTCCTTCCTTTTCTTTCTTTCTTCCTTCCTTCCTTTTCTTCCTTCCTTTTCTTCCTTTTCTTTCTTTCTTTTTCTTTCTTTCTTTCTTTCTTTCTTTCTTTCTTTCTTTCTTTCTTTCTTTCTTTCTTTCTTTCTTTCTTTCTTTCTTTTTCTTTCTTCCTTCCTTCCTTTTTCTTTCTTTCTTTTCTCTTTCTTTTTTCTTCTTTCCTTTTTTCTTTCCTTCCTTCCTTGCCTCCTTCCTTCTTTCCTTCCTTCCTTCCTTTCCTCATTATAGATGAGAGTATTGATTGAACCAGGGTTAAGTGACTTGTCTAGGGTCACACAGCTAGTTGTATTTGAACTTAAGTCTTTCCAGCTCTAGGCCTGGCACTCCAAATAATCCCCATTTTAAAGGAAAGGAAATTGAGTCTTAGAAAGCTGATGTGATTTTCCCCAGTTCACTCAACTACTAAGGATTAGTCAAAATTTGAACTCAAGACTTCAGATTCCAAATCCAGCTCATTTTCCATTATATTACACTAACCTTTGCGTTTTAAAATGAATTTTCATTGATACATTTTAAGTCACTTATGCTTCCTGAAATAAGCCTATCTTTCTATGCCTCCCGGAGATCAGTCCCTTATAAAAAAAAGAATAAAAAAGAAGAGAGGAAAATGATTAAGAAAAATCTAACCATCATAGCAAAAAAAATTAACATTATATGCAGTATTATACACCTGTAGTCCTCTACACCTGTAAAGAAGTGAGTAGAAATTCCTTCCTATATATTTTCTTTGCAGTCAAGTTTAATCATTATGATTCTACAGTATTTACTTTCATTCTTATTCTTTTCATTTATATTCTTGTAGTCCTATATATTGCTTTCTTAGTTCTTTGTACCTCACTTTCAACAAATGTCTTCTCTTATTCCTTATTCATCATTTTATAGTTTCTTATAGCATAGTATTACATCCATGTATCACAAATTGTTTAGCTGTTCCCCATTGGTTGGATATCTCTATTTTTCTATAACTCCTTCAGCATTCCCTTCCTTCTTCCCTGGATGTGATTTTAGGCTATTGGGGGCCTAGGATTGATTCCTAGGATTGATGCTCCTAGGAACCCTGGGATGCCCCCAATAACCTAAAATCACAGCCAGGGAATCCTTTTTTTTAAAGCTTTTTATTTGTATAACATATGTATGGGTAGTTCCACAGCATTGATCTTTACAAAGCTTTCCATTACAAATTTTACCCCAGTCCCCTGGGGGAGTCCTCCTAGGGGAGGGGTCCCCTAGATGGCAGGAAGTCCACTACATGTTAATAATGTTGAAATACTTGACAAGTTGTGCAAGAAAAATCCTATCTACAAGAAAAAAAGAAAATCAGAGAAAGGAAACACAATGCAAGCAAACCTCAATAGAGAGCATGAAAATGTTATGTTGTGGCCCACATTTCACATCCCTCTCTCTGGGTGTATATGGTTTTCTTCACTGAACAATTGGAACTGGTTTGAGACAGTTCTTTGTTGCAGAGAGCCATGTCCATCAGAATTGATCATCATGTAATATTGTTGTTGCTGTGTATAATGATCTCCTGGTTCTGCTCATTTCACTCAGCATCAGTTCATGCAAATCTCTCCAGGCCTCTCTGAAATCATCCTGCTGGTCGTTTCTTACAGAGCAATAATATTCCATAACATTCATATACCATAATTTATTCAGCCACTCTCCAATTGATGGGCATCCATTTAGTTTCCAGTTTCTAGCCACTACAAAAAGGGCTGCCACAAACATTTTTGCACATGTGAGTCCTTTTCCCTTCTCTAAGATCTCTTTGGTATATAGGCCCAATAGAAATACTGCTGGGTCAAAGGGTATGCACAGTTTGATAACTTTTTGAGTATAGTTCCAAACTATAGTTCCAGAATGGTTGGATTCGTTCACAGTTCCACCAACAATGTATCAGTGTCCCAGTTTTCCCACATCCCCTCCAACATTCATCGTTATCTTTTCCTGTCATTTTAGCCAATCTGACAGGTGTGTAGTGGTACCTCAGAGTTGTCTTAATTTGCGTTTCTCTGATCAATAGTGATTTGGAGCAACTTTTCATATGACTAGAGATGGTTTTAATTTCATCGTCTGAAAATTGTCTGTTCATATCAGGGATTCCTTTTGATGGCAAAAGGGATTCATAAAGTCAGAGGTAGCTTGCTAAATTTGTAAGATACCTAAAGGATAGTTCAGTCTAGCATCTTCATTTTAGAGATAAGGAAAATGAAACGACAGGAAATTAGGATCAATAATAGCAATAATAATAACCAAACTTTATATAGTATTTACTGTGTGCCAGATATTGTGCTAAGTTCTTTACAATTATTATCTTATTTGACCCTTATATAGTCTAGGTTTTTGAACATGATTCTTTCTTCTTAACTCCAATTGCTTCAGGAAAAAAAAGAAAGTGGATAGTCAGAAAGCTCTTGTCTTCTTTAAAGTATGGGAGTGGGTAGGTAGGCACTGCTATTTTTGTAGCTCTTGAAATTACCTATCCAGTGGTAGTAGGTGATTGGTGGAGATGAGGATGGGGATGTACCCCTTCTCCTCAAGAGTTGCTCCCCTTGATGATGATGGCTATAGGGACCAGGTAAGAAGGATCAGCATCCTAAAAGTATGTCAACTCATTTGAGTACTCTGAATCACAGGCTGTTTCTATCAGAGTCTGAAGAAAAGGTAGTTGAGGTGCTGGTTGGTATTCTCACATAATAATCAGTCAATAAAAGGATAAAACACTGGACTTGGAATCAAGAAGATCAATGTTCAAAAGTGGCCTCAGACATCAGCTATATATGAATCTGTGACTTAACCTTATGTCTGCCTCAGTTTCCTCAACTGTAAAATGAGAATAATAATAGCACCTACATCCCATAATTGTTAGGATCAAATGAGATAATATTTATAAACTTTGCAAAATTTAAAGCATCATATAAATGTAGCCATATTATGACCTACTATTATATGCATGGCAAATGTTGCCTTCTGTCTCTCTAGACACTTTGCTATTTGAGTTAGGTTGACTTGCTTCCCTTCTTTGCTTTTAGCTTCCACCATTAGTCTATAAGCTCCTTGAGTACAGAAACTGTCTTTCTTATTCATATTAGTATCCCCAGCACTTAGCACAGTGCCAGACACGTAGCAGGCATTTAATAAATAAAATAAAATAAATAAACTTATCATAGACTGCCAGTTGGTCAGTGATGATGGGCTCTTTCTCCATAAGATCTGTTCCCCTCCATGATGACTGTGGGGGCCAGTTTAGGAGCAAGATTGGTAGTTGGGGGGTAGGGTGGGATGGGAGGATACTTCTCCAAGTGATTCATGTCATACTCCATGCATCCCTCTATGCAAAAAGTGCTCATGGGAAATTCTTTTATTTACAATGCTCCACAGACAGTAGTGAGCAGTCATGCATTTACACTAAGCTTCCACCAACAGGAGAAAAGTCGTCTCTTCACGTGCTCTACTTCATGTAGGGACATGAAGTTTTCACTCTCTCCCTTCTGAAGTAGAATAGTGTTGGAGACCACTTGTATTACAGAAATACAATGCTTTGTTTCTTTTGATGTACTTGTTTTTGACAGAAAATTGAGCCTCTCCATTGATATTTATGATAAGTTTTACACTGACCCAGCTCTGAACAAGTCTTTGCAATTCGTTAGCTCTCATGATCAACTTGTGAGTCACGAAGTAAAGGAAAGGTATGGAATACATTCCTGGACAGAAAGCCAGTCTCCCTTTGCCTTATTGGGTGAACTTGAAAAACCTAGGATACGAATACTGATCCATGATGTCAACATATTGACAAATGATTCATAGAATCTTGGATTTAGGACAAACTCCCAGGTCATCTAACCTGATGTGTTGTTAGTTGAATCTCCTCTTTACATCCCCAATAAGCAGGTACGTATCTTCTTTTTTATTTTATTAAAGCTTTTTATTTGCAAAACATATGCATGGGTAATTTTTCAACCTTGACCCTTGAAAAACCTTCTGTTCCAAATTTTTCCCTCCTTCCCCCCACCCCCTCCCCTAGATGGCAGGTAGTCTAATACATGTTAATTATGTTAAAATACATGACAAATTGCATATATGGATACATATTTATACAGTTATCTTGCTGCACAAGAAAAATCGGATCTACCAAAAAAAAAAACCTGAGAAGGAAAACAAAATGCAAGCAAACATCAACAGAAAGCATGAAAATGCTATGTTGTGGTTCACACTAAATCCCATAGGCCTCTCTCTGGGTGTAGATGGTTCTCTTTATCACAAGATCATTGGAACTGGCCTAAATCACCTCACAGGTCTATCAGAATTGATCATCATATAGTCTTGTTGTAGGCACATATCTTCTTGAAGATCTCCATTGAGGACTGATTACTTCCTGAGACAACCCATTCTGGTTTTTAATCCTGTTGAATTTTTCCTTGTATCAAGAAAAAAAATGACTAATTTTCACACGTTGTTCTAGTATTTAACTTTTATCATCAAGTAGACCAAGTCTTCTACATGACAGTAAGTGATTATGCCTTTCCTAGGTCTTCTTCAGGCTATACATTCTCACTTACTTATTCAGTCCTCATGTGATATGATTTCAAAGTGTCTTACCATCCTGATAATTTGTTCTGGATTCTTATTAGTTTGTTAAGGTCCTCCCTAAAAATGAAATTCTAGAAATTCAAATTCCAGATGATGCCTGATTAAAATAGGATATAATAGGATTCTCGACTCCCTAAGTCTGGATTATTTTTAGCCCAGATTGATCAAAGTAGCATTTTTTTATTTCCCTCCCACATTGTTGACATATATTCATTCATTTGCAGTTCAATCAAGTCCCCACCTTTAATTTTTTTTTTCATTTATCAAGTATTTCTCCCCTTTTCTTCTTCTACCACCACTGGGGGAAACCTCCTTACTAACCCTCGTAACAAATATGCAGAGTCAAGCAAAATAAGTATCTTGTTGTCCAGGTCCAAAAATGTATGTTTCATCCTGCAATTTAGCCCATCACTCCTTTTGTCAAGAAGTAGGCAATATTCTTCAATCACTGGTTTTCTGGAATCATAGTTGATAATTGTGTTGATCCAAGTTCTTAAGTCTTTCAAAATTGCTCATGTTCATAATTTTATACAAATAATACAGATTGTTCTCCTGGTTCCATTCATTTCACTCTGTATTAGTTTATACAATTTAGGTTTCTCTGAAACTGTCTTTTCATCATCATTATAGGGTCAAAGTATTCTATTATATTTACATGCCATAATTGATTCAGCCATTCTTAAACTGGAGCACTTTCTTAGTTTAAAGATCCTTGCCATTAGCAAAAGAGTTGCTATAAATATTTTCATATATTTAGGATCTTTTTCTCTTTTCTTGGGGATGAAGGCTTAATAGTAAAATTACTATATTAAAAGGTATGCCCAATTTAGTAACTTTGTGGGCATAGTTCCAAATTGCCTTTTAGAATAGCTGGATCAATTCATAGTTCCACCAATGTTTTTTGGAAGCTCCTCCAATATTTGTCATTTTTTTCTGTCACCTTTGCCAGTTGGGTGTGATTTAGAACTTCAGAATGGCTTTTTTTTGCATTTCCCTAATTATTAATGGTTTTTTTTTAATGTAACTGTAAATAGTTTTTTCTTCCCTTGAAATTCTTCCTTGGTAGTCTGTGTTCTGAGTTCCTTTCCAGATTTGACTTTCTATGTTTTAAGTTCTCTTCCAACTCTGGTGTTCTCATCTATGTTCTAAGGATCTTTCCAGCTCTATTAGATTATTTTCTTTTATAGTATAAAATCATTTTCAAAACTTATATTCCAAGGCCTGTTTCCAGTTGGATTCATCTGAGTGAAGTCCTCTAGTTAGACCATTCAGAGGCTCTTCCATTCCTAGAAACATCAAATAGGAAGCAGCTTAGCACTCAGGTCCCTTTCCAGAAGGAACAGTTTGGTGACAAGAGAGTCAGTTTTTGGAAGGCTTTCCAAGTCTTCTGAGATGTAGACAAGTGCACATTACCACAATATAAACTTCCACATTCCTTGACTTCCTTTGCAGATAGGAGCAATGGAGTTGTGTCCTGCAGCAACTATTTTCTGAGCAGCATAAAAAAGAGGAAGTACTTTAAGACCTCTTTTTCCCATTAAAGCAGAAAGGGTTTGCAAGAATCCTTCTAAAGTCATGTGCACCCTATAGAGCAAGATACTCCAGTTAACTCCAAATCCAGCTGACTATTTGAAGAAGAGGATCAAGATGGATTATTTTGGGACTTGGACATTGAGAACCAACAAAATTGTCCTAAATTGGGAAGCATGGTTCCTTAACAATTCTGGGCTAATTTTTAAGGGGAGACTTATTTAGGGAATTAAGAAAATTTCCAAATGAAAACCATTTCTTTTGCTTCACTTGTTTTTTATATTTGTGATCCCTTTTAAAATCATAGACTGATAGAGTTAGACAGTATCTCAGATTTCTTTAATTTGACAATTTAAAATGGAAATTTCCTTCCCTGATCAGTCTCTTCCATTTCTCAGCTCCTCCTGAACTCACTGTTTGTTTTTGTTTTTTGTTTTTATCATGATCTTTGGTTCCTCAAACCCTTTTTATTTTCTAAATTCATCAGATGTATGGTTAATTAAATTTCATTCAATTCAATTAAACAAACATTTATCAAACTCTTTCTATACTTACAGATCAGATACAGTACTAGTTATTGTTAATACCGAGACAAAACAACTACTACTACTACTACTACTACTACTACTACTACTACTACTACTACTACTACTACTACTACTACTA
>JAJPUD010001176.1:288018-309330 GCA_023553655.1 Myrmecobius fasciatus | reverse complement strand
TACTACTACTACTACTACTACTACTACTACTACTACTACTACTACTATTACTACTACTACTACTGCTACTATTACTACAACACACACACAAACACATTCAAATACGTTCCTGCCTTCAGGGCAGGTCTTATCAAGTCTTATCAAGAAGCAAGGGGTACAGAGTTAAGTAAATCCATCATTTATACAAGATATAAAATTTTGGCAGAAGGGTCATCATAAGATATAGAACTGGAAGGGATCTTATAGATATACTACTCCATCCCCTTCCTTTATTGCTAATGGAATTGTGATATAGACAAGTGAAATCACTTGCCCAAGGTCCACTGAGGCAGAATTGGAATTTGAACTCACATATTTCTTACTCCTTCAAATCCAAAATTCTTCTTACTATATCACAGCTCTCTCCCAAGATGGTACTTCTCTGCTGTTTTGTAAATGGAAAACACTGATATTCAGAAGAACTAAGTAGCTAACCACACATTGGTAGAACAGTTAACATTAATATAACCCTAAAGGTTTGCAAAATGCTTTCTACTTATGATCTCATTTGATTTTCACAAATACCTCTTTAAAATAGTGCTATTATTATCCCTATTTAAACTTTAGGAATTTGAAGATATGAAAAGTTGAGACCATTTTGGGGGGCCTTTTTTAGGTATCCTGAGCATTTAGCATAGTGTCAGGGACATAATAGGTCAAATCATGACATAATTGAGGTTTGCCTTGCTTATCCTTCCTTTCTCTTGCTTTTGTTTCTCTTTCATCCTTCTCTCCTCAATAACCCATTTATCCCTTGAATTCATTCTAGAAAAGGTGATCCAATAAATTAATGGGTTTATAGGAAACCTACCAATATACAGATGAGGAAATTGAAGCCCAAGGAAGACAAGTGAACTTAACGGTATAGGATGCACCTAGCAGAGGCAGGATGCAAATCCAGCTTCTCTCTCTCCAAAGTCACCACAGTGTACCACACCAATCACACTGTTATGTAACAGCCAAGGAGTTGGGGATGGCCTTTGCCTTTTAGAAGGCTTCTTATTGCCTACTTGTAAGCCTTCGTTTTGGATTTCTTTAGCTTCTCCATGATGCCCCCATGCCAGGTACCACTTCTTCCCCCTTTTTCTCTTTTCCTCTTTTTTTTTTGGTCTGTTGTTTTCCACTGTTAATTGCATGCATTTATTTGTATCCCCAGCAGATATCAAAGTGGTTGGTACAGAGTCGATGCTCAATAAATGTTTATTGTCCCACTGATTGGACACCAGAAGGGCAATGGTAAACCCAAAGAAGTGAAACTCTAATTGTGGAATTTCAGGTCATTTGGTAAAGGAAGTAACAGGGTCCTTCACAGCTAACCTGAAATTTCACCTTTCCCACCTGTGTGGGGGAGAATGGGAGTGGTGGTGCAGAAAGACATGGCGGCATTTGACCCAGAGTTGATTCTGAGCACACCATCCTGGGCACCATTAACCAAGGTACCTACTAAATATAAGTTGCAGAGAAACAACCTTCAACCTTATGGGAAGAAGAAAAGCTTTCTAATAATATTGGCAGGTTTTATTCTTTCAGTTAGAACTTTCTCTAAGTGGAATGGACTGCCTATTTACAACAATATTAACAACATTTATAAAACTCATTAGGGTTTTACATAGTGCCTTTCATATGTTATTTAACATATTTCATATGTTGTTGGATCCTCTGTTAGGGAGGTACTATTATTACATTTTACAAATGAAGAAACAGGCAAGGAGAGGCTGAATAATTTGTGCAGCACCACATATGGAATGGGTGTGAGGTAGGATTTGAATTTGGGTTTAGTCTCCTCTGGGACATAGGATTGGAGTCAGTGGGAATTTGAACCCTCAAGGAACTTACATTTTTATAGGGCTAGGTATGGGATAAGCCATGTAAGTAAATACAAATATTTAAAAATAAGGAAAATTGGTTGGGGGAGGAAATAAATTAAGGATGGAATGGCTTCTTGAAGGAAGTAGCACTTAAGGTAATTTGTGCTTTATCTGATCATAATGTTTTATTGTTCCATCTTTTTCTGTATCTTATAACATCTCACCTTATTCTTCATCCTCACTATGACTTTCATTCCCTCTATCTTCATCACAAGGAGCAGATGACCTGGATTGGGATATTTGGCTATTTTGAGTTTCAGGATTACTTTTGACAGAAAATTGACACAAACAAGACAGCTCTACCTCTTAGTCCCCACCTCAGAGAAAAGACTATATAGTTTTTTTCTCCCTAAAAATATTCTCTTCCACAGCATAATTAGATTTATATTTATTATTATATCATATATTATATTATATTTATAATTAATTTATTAATTTATTCACCTCCAGTTACTGCCCCATCTAGATGTCCTAGTTTGTAGCTTCCCCTTTCCTGGGACATTTTTAGTCAGAAGTTTGCTGGGGATATTGTAGAGGGGATCCTTGGTAAGGTATGGATTGGATTGGACCAGAAGACCTCTGAGATAATCATTCAACTTGAAGTCCGTGTTTCTTGCTTTAAGAATCACAGAATCTCACACTTCAAGTTCTCCTTGTGGCAGATTTAGTTTTAGTTTCATTAATTTAGCTCTGATTCAACATCTCCCAAGCCTTACCTTCACACCTTCCCATAGTTTTCATTGACTCTTTTTTTGTTTGTTTGTTTTCCTCTTCCTCTTCCCTAAATCTTGAGGTCCATAAAAGGAATATATTGCTCTGCATTAATGAACTCCCTGGGACTAGGGGGCTGAGAAAGGGCATCATTTCCACATCTTTCTTTTCTTCTTCACAAACCCTGTTCCAGAGCTCCAGAAGTTTACTAAGACCGGCTCTTCCTAACTGGTGAGTTCCTTTGAGCCTACATGGCTGCAATGGCTTTCTGTTGATATGAATCCTCTCAACAAATTGTTAGGGAAAACAGAGAAGATGGGAAGCTGCTTTCCCACATGACTACATTGGAAATAAGAAGGTCTTGTCTTAATGATCCATTTACACAGACTTGACCTTTTCTCCTTGACTTTTATCATTTGTGAATATTTTGGCTTGAAGACAAAGGCTTTTTTGCTCTTAGAAGCAGCTTCCATATGCCAAAAGGGGAAGGATGGTGGCTGTTGAGTTAAGTCAGCACGTGGGAACCCAGCACAAGCCCCTGTGAGGAATGATTTCAGTGGGACACCAGGGTGGATGTCAGTGGGAACTTGAACTGGGCCACAAGGAGCAGGTGGCCTGGATTGGGATATTTGACTATTTTGAGGTCCAGGATTACTTTTGATAGAAAATTAACACAAACAAAACAGCTCTACCTCTTAGCCCCCACTTCAGAGAAAAGGCTATATAATTTTTTTCTCCCTAAATAAAGCTTTTCCACAGCATAATTAGATTTAGTTTACTCACCTCCTGAAATTCTGGTCATTCAACTGTTTAGTACTTGTGAGAACAGGGAATTTGTGTTTAAGACTCCTCCCAGTTCTGGTCAAAATAATTTAGGCATCTATCATCAGTTCTTAACAGGTCAACAAGGGCAAGTTTACCTCTCAAAAAAAAACCCTCAAGAACAATTTCATTATAATAGGCATCTTTGCAAATATGTTTGAATGATTATGCTGGATGATTCATTTTTTGATATTATCTTTAATAGAAAGAAAAAATAAAGTAAAAGGATTAAATACTATCTCTAGTCTCTACATTCTGTCATTAATTAGCTTTTTAGAAAAAAATGATTTCCTTGATACCAAAGAAAACATTCAGGCCATAGCTATCTGATATCAAAAATAACTTGTCAGTTAGATCAGGTCAGTCAAACCAATCAATTCAGTGAAAATAAAATCAGTCAAACTATTGGTTCTGGCATCACTTGAATATAGAATGGAGCTTTAAATTGATCTATTTAGAGAGAATGGAGGAAATTCTAGATTTGGAGAAAGTAGATCTGAGTTTGAGTCTTGATTAAATTAAATAAATACGTATTTTTAATGATTTATTACTTACTAGTTCCTGGACTAGGTACTAAAGATGGTCCCTACCCTCAAGGAACTTACGTTTTTATAGGGCTAGGTATGGGATAAGCCATGTAAGTAAATACAAATATTTAAAAATAAGGAAAATTGGTTGGGGGAGGAAATAAGTTAAGGATGGAATGGCTTCTTGAAGGAAGTGGCACTTAAGGTCATTTGTGCTTTATTTGATCATAATGTTTTATTGTTCCATCTTTTTCTGTATCTTATAACATCTCACCTTATTCTTCATCCTCACTGTGACTTTCATTCCCTCTATCTTCAATTATTTCCTAGATCTAATTGCAGTAAAGCAATCATTCTATATCTCCCTAATGTATCTGATATCTCATTCTCCACCTCAGTTGTACCAATTCAAAAAGTATTTATTAAGTCTTATGTGTATTAGGAAATGTGCTAAGTGCTGGGGATACAAAGAAAGACAAAAAAAGATCCTGGCTTCATGAAGCTTACAGTCTAATGGGGGAAGACAACATACAAATAACTATGTATAAACAAAATGTATGCAGGATAAATTGGGGATAATCTTGGAGGAAATCTACTAGTATTAGAGAGAGTTGACAATATTTCTTGTTTTTATGTTTCTTCCAAACCTTCCTATTTTTCCTTTCCTACTTTATTGAAAAATTGAAGACCATTTGTGGAGAGCTCCTCTTCTGTTCTTCTCACATCACTTAGATGCCTTCTGCCAATATCTCCTCCTTCACTGATGTCTCACTTCAAGAGGTGGTCTTTCTCCTGGCCATGGCTAACCCTTCCATATTCCTCCCTTGTGTCTGTGGCTTCTTATCTTCTACAGCCAATTGATTCCACTATTATCTCCATTCTCTAATCGTCATTATTTCCCTATTTACTAGTTTCTTCCTACTGCATACAAATACCCCCATGTCTCTTTTATCCTAAAAAAACCCAAATCAAACAAAACTCTTTTTTGATTTTACCATCCATTCTAGGCAATTCCCTCTATCTTATCTCCCCTTCTTGGTCACACTGCTTGAGAAAGCCATCTACCTTCAATACTTCCATGTTCTATGCTCTCATTTTTCTGTTAAACTGTCTATAATTTGACTTATTATCTTATTACTCAACAGGAACTGCTTTCTCCAAAGATAGCAATGATCTCTTATGTAACAAATTTAATGATCTTTTTTTTTAACACTTGATACTGTTGATCACTTTCTTCTCCTATATATTCTCTCTTCCTTAGATTTTATAATTATACTTTTTCTTGATTTTCTTCTTATCTGACCATCTCTCATTCTCCTTTGCTTATCCTTCATATAGGTTGTGCCTAAATAGTATCCCTGAAGACTTTGTGATCCTCTTCTTTTAAACTTCTATATTAATTTACTTGGTGATCTCATCCCATGAATTCTTCATGTCCATGCAAATGATTCTTAGATCTATTTATCCATTCCTAATCTCATTCCTTCCTTATAATTCAGCATCTCCAACTGTCTATTGGATATTTTGAATTGGATGTCTTGTGAATCATAAATCCCAGACTTTACCTATTCTTTTTTTTGGAAGGAATGATTCCTTAATGTCCATGATATGGACATGTGGCAAGTGATATCAAATCCTTGCAGTTCACATTGAATCTTCTGTTGTAAGATTGTGATGACAAAGATTATCAGGGCCATAGCAGAGATGATAACATTTCCTGCCTAATCATCAATTCTTCAGAGTCATTTTCTAGTAAACAGCTAAAAGTTTATTAAACCTGAGATGGACAGTTCTCAGGATGGCAACCTGGTTTTCTAAGGGATCACCTTTCTTCCAGGTAAATTTAAGATCACTATAATTATGCAGAGAGTTTCTTCTACTTCTTTATTAGAAAACAGGTTACTTCCTGATACCATTACCCCATATTCTCTCAAACTTGTTGTAGGGAAAAGTTATATGAGCTATCTCAAAGAAAAGGAGACATGCTGATTTAAGTGGATCTGAGCTGTTCCCTCAGGGTATGTGGAACCCCCTCAGGAAGTAGAAACCCTGAAAAGATGGAACCAAGGAAGACCTGAGAGAGTCAATCAGAACTATATCTAAAATAAATCCATTCTTATCAGGAGAGTCTGGAAGGTGTAATACCTATATACAGTGGTCAATTGCATAATGAGGAGGCTATAGTTTGAGGAGTCCATTATAGCATTTGATGGTGCCAGCTGCATAAAAATGGTACAAAAAGAAAACCCAGTGGCAATAATGATGGGGGATCTAATCTTGAATATCCCTAGAGGTGAAGTTGGTAACTGATCAGAATTAAAGAAGAAGGGTCATAGATATGCTCTGTGAAAGTTTGATAGTGGCTGCCATGATAATGAATTTGACTGATATAACATCATTATCAATAGGAGACCAATAGTTTGATGGTGAGAGGCAAATCAGATGAAGGACCATGAGTTAATTGGTTTTTTCAGAAATGAATGAATGAATGACCCAATTGGTATAAAGAGCTTTGTTGAGCAAAAGTGGCTGCCTCATCTTTGGAGGGTTCCTGCATAGAGTATTGAGAAGGGAATGCTTGTCCCTGTGAACTATAAAGCCCAGGATGTCTGTCTACTCTGAAACCATTATTACAGTGAGATCACTGAGAAAGAAGAGACTGTTTAGGTCATTCATTGCCACTCTATTAGTGTAGATTTCATAAGTTTTTTTTTTATTGACCCAAGGCTCATTTACATTACATTGCATGGTGCCCAAATATCCTGTCTTGAAAGCTGAGGGTTTCAGATGTCTGCCCTAGAAGCAAGCAGTTTAATTGCATGATGTGCCTCTATCAAAGGATTTAAGGTGAGGGAAAGAAAGGGGACTTTCATCCTGATCACTTTCTCCCAGCTAATGCCTGACTTTGACTTTGGGGAAAACGAAGAATGAGGGAAGTTGGAGAGAAGTAAAAAATTAAAGAAGAGGTAAGAAAAATAGTTTGGACTAGTTCTGAAATTTGGAGTTGAATCAAAGTTAACCAAATGATATGAGCACCAAGTTGAGTTAGTGTTGTTCTTGTTTTAAAATTGTATTTGTTGTATTTTTAATTCATGGAATAAAACAAGCATTTCCATAACATAGTATAATAAAAATGATTGCAAAAAAGTAATTGCAAATCTATTATGTACAACTTGTTATTCCTTCTACATATATATTTATGTAAAGCTATTATGCAAATTTATTTTTTTCCTTCTTTTTGTCCTCCTTCTGGAGATGGCTAATCTTAGATACAAATATGTAATTATCTTCCTCTTGTTGCAGATGGCATCTTCCTTGTAGTTAATTTGGGTGTTTATAATAGTCAAAATGACTTATTTGCTCAAAGTAATCCTTAAAACAATATTGCTATTACTGTATACAATGTTGTCCTGGTTCTGTTCTCTTCAGTCTTCATTATTTTGTGCAAGTCTTTCCATGTTTTTCTAAGATCAGCAAGCTCATCATTTCTCATAATGCAGCAGTATTCCATAATAATCATAGGGTTTTGTAATATAAAGGTCACTGGCTCTTGGATCTGAGGACCTGGGCATGAATTTCAGCTTTGTTCTTCTACCTGTTTGACCTTGGACTATGAGTTTCAGTTTCCTTGTTTGTAAAATGGAGGCATCTCAATGTGTCATTTGTGTGGTACTTTCTGTCTCAAATCTTGATTCCGTGAGTTTTAAGCTTCTGAGGACCCCAAACAACAAGGCTCCATTTAATAAGACTTTACAGAATCTCAGAGTTAGAAGAGGTCTCTGTCACTTTCCAGTCCAACTCACACCTAAAGAAAAATTGCCTCTCCAACATGTGGTTTTCCAGCCATATCTTGAGGACCTCCTAAGGTCAAGGAATTCACTCTCTTATGAACAGGATCATCTCAGATTGGGACAGCTCCAAATGTCTGGGTCACAATCTGCTTCTCTGAGACTTACATCCATTGATTTTAGTTTACTCCTTAAGGTTTTCATGCTTGAGACCAGAGCTGGAAATCTCCAACCAGGCATAAGACCCTTTCTAATCCTGCCCATGTTTTATATGGTAAGACACTTTATATGAAGGACACTTCAGACAAAATAATCCATTATTGGTCCTTTTCCTTTGTTCAGGCAGTTCCCCAGGGCTAGAATGCCTTTAATCTCCTCACTCTACCTTTTAGGATGCCCAGGTCCCTGAAAGATGACAGTTCAAGTGTCACCTCCTACATAAAGTCCTTCTTGATCCCTCAACCCCATTTATCTCTGAATTATTTTTTAAAATAAATTTTGTATTTATTTATCTGCCTACATGTTCCTGCCCCATCACAAGAGAATACAAGCTCTGTGCAAATGCACAGAGACTATTAAATTTTATCTTTGTATCCTGGAAATCTGGCAAATCTCTGGCATATTGTGGGCATTTCATCAATGCCTTTTTAATGGTACTGAATTTAATTGTACTGAATTTGGGAGAAGGTAGGACTGGGAGGGGAGGAGGATCATGAGCAGGGAATGGCAATAATATCATCAGTGGCTGCTGGTCCGGCTTGTGAAAATGTGTTTTATCATGCGTAAAAACATGATGTGAGATTTCAACCCTCTTGACACAATGTACGGATAACAAGCCCTAGGGATGAGGGAATGTGCCTGTAATCACTTCAGTTGGCTGGGTGACACCATTCCTGCCTACTCTCTTCCAAAAGTTATTTTCAAACCAGGCACTTAGCATGGCCGGAAACAGCTGGGAGAGCCAGGCTTGTGTTCAGAAACTTGACATGAAAGTTTTATTTTTCAAGGTTGTCACAATATAAAGAAATGCCTTTTAACCAGTAAAATGAATAAAATTACTTTTAATTAGAGAGGGGTGGTGGAAGGAAGCAGTTTCCTTATAATGAAAAAAACATTGAGCTTGGAGTCAGAGATTAGAATTTAGTTACTGGTTCTAACACTTTTCTGCTCTATGACCTCAGGCTGGCCATTTAGCTTCTCTGAATCTTAGTTTTCTTATGGATAAAATGGGAATAATAATATTTATTCTATAGACTTTATAGATATGTATGTAACATGCCATATAAATTTATAAAAAATATATATATATACATATATAATATATTTTATACATTATGGAAATACATATTATATATGTTTATAACTTTTAAACATATAAATGTAACATACTATCAATTCTCAAAATAGTCTTTTAAGATTATACAGATAGGACTGGTAGAGACTTTTAAAATTATCTGCTCTAACTCCTTCATTTTATAGGTGAGGAAACTGAAGTCCAGAAAAGTTAAGGCAAGGAAACAATTTTTTTTCTATTTTAAGCGTTTATTAAACACTTACTATATACCAAACATGGTTCTAAGAGTCGAGGATACAAATGAAAGCAAAAAAAGAGCTAAAAATGGGAGAAAAAATGAGAGGATTCATTTGGTGGCATTTGATGGTCAGAAATATGACCAGCTGAAGAATGGTTAACACAGACCTGATCTCACTTGGAAGTCCCTTGGAAGGATCTCAAAAGTGGAAGAAAGGGTACAGTATGGCAGAGAGATAGTCAAAGATGAGGAGGCAACTGAGTCATGGTAACAAAGCCTGAACAGTCAGAAGTCCATCCAGGAGGGGAATAAAACACAGCTGTCCTGGATCCATCCCTCAAATGGAAACCCTCCCTTCCCAACCTCTCCTTCCCCTCCTTCCAAGTCAGTCAGTCAAGAAACATTTATTAAACACCTTCTATGTATCAGACATTGTCAGATGGAATAAGATTAAAATGACTTGGTCTAAAGTTACACATATAAAAATGATAGGAATAGGATTTTAGCTTATTTCTTCTGATTCCAAATCTAGGGGTCTTTCCATTGTACCACCTAAATATTTTATACTAGAGAAAATAGGAAAGTTAATGCTCTGCCAAGAGCCTAATTTAAAATGTTGTACCCCCTCAATTCTCCCATCTTATTGTCATTATTGCTTCTTATAACTGTCAAATAACCCTCCAGCAAAATAGAGATTTCCCTTTTTCCTTGAAGGTAGTGATCTTTACTTTGTAAAGAGCTTAGCTACAAGAATTTAAAAAAATATCTCAAACATCATCACAGCAGAGAACTCTAATAATACCAGAAGTAAACAGGTTATTCTATAATTTTAGAGCTAGAAGACATTATGGCTCTGTCTCTTCTAAATCACTTAACTTTTCCTTACCTCAATTTCCTTCTCTGTCAAGTGAGAATATCAATGCCTGCTCTATCTCCTACTCTGGTGTGTTTTGTGGATCTCATCAGCATATCAACCTATTCCAACAATACAGGATGTAACTCATCCATGGCTACCTGACCTATGTGACTCTTGTTTATGTCCTACTGAAAAATTCACTGCCAGGAATCTATTCAACATGTTGAGAACCTTGTTCTAGTTATCTTGACATTGCCTGGGTATCAGTGGAGTACATGCATAAGTTATACATTATCTCTTACTTTTACTATGTGGCCAGACCATCCCTTTCTCCAATCATGCATTTCTTTGAAGACATTTGTTATTCTGCTTTTTCCATGTGATTCTTCATTTGCAAAGTTCTGCAAGCTACTCACTCACAATATATCTTTTCTGGTTGCCTTTTTGGGTTAATTCTGCAGAGGCTAATTAATACAATATCTCAAAAGCCACATGACATTATTAAAAGCACACTGGGATTCAAAATTTAACTCATAGTTTGGGGAGAAATCAAATGTAAGGGAAAGTTCATTTTAAAATTATCTTTTCTAATAATGTGAATTTAACAAGAATCAATAAACGTGGAAAAAAAATCAAAAAACAAGGAACAGAAAAGACAATTGTATACGGAACTACAAAATTCAACTGTGTACTTTTTGTGTATATGCACATATATGTGTACATTCATAAACACACATTATCTATATCTATATATGTAGTACATTAATAACAAAATGATTTTGCCTGTCCTTTTCTGGACTTTTGTTCTTCTGTGTAATTTTTAAATGTTTCATTGATGCTCTCTAATTTCTTCTTCTGTCACTATTTGTACCAATTCTTCCTAACTCTTCCTGCTTGGAAATTCTTTTTTTATGTAACCAATAATTGCAGTTAAATACAACTAATTATGACATTGATTGCATTTGTTTCTGCATATCTCTTCCAAGGATTGGGAAGCATATTTTAATATCGATCTTTCGAGTCCTAATTAATCACTATATTAATTAGTGAATTGGCAACAAGGTAGTGCAGTAGATACAGTGCTGGATCTGGAATCAGGAAGACTTTTTTTTTAATGAGTTCAAATCTGGCTTCAGACACTTACTAATTATGTGACTCTGGGCAAGTCACCTCACCCTGTTTGCCTCAATTTCCTCAACTATAAAATGAACTGGAGAAGGAAATGACAAACTACTCCAGTATTTGTGCCAAGAAAACCAGAAATGAAATCACAGAATCAGACATGATTAATATGGCTCAACAACATTGATCAGAACTTGTCTGTTAAATTTGTTTTCCTTTTTATTATTATGCTTATCATGTAAATAGTTCTGATTCTTTTCACTTCACTATGGATCAGCTCGTGAGAGGTTTCCCAAGTTTCTCAGATTTGATCATATTACCTATTTCTTATGACATAATAACCTTTGATTTGTATACAATATTTTCTTCAACCATTCCCTAATTGATGGCATATATTTTACTGTAAAAATATGATTCTGTACATTCTTTTTTGTACATTTGAAAACTTTCCTTATGTATGTGATTTCTTTGAGGTCATATATATATAAATATAAATATATGTATATATATACCATGTAGTGGTATTCATGAATTTGTGTGCATAGTTTAATGACTTTTGGACCATAGTTCCAAATTATTTTACAAAATGGACCAAGTCACAGCTCCAGCAACATCATATTAACATGATTGTCTATCTATGACTGTCTATCTATAACCTTTCCATCAATTACTATTTTTCTTTTTTGTCCCTTTAGCCAGTCTGATGGGTGTAAGAGAAAACCTTAGAGTAGTTTTAATGTGCATTTCTCTTATTATTATTATTAGCTTATTATTAGCAATTTGGATCATTTTTTCCATAAAATTCTTGATATCTCCCAGGTCTTACCATTGTCATTCATTGCAAAAACTACTTATTTCAAAGATCCATGGGTTCATGTGTATTGGTGCAGCTCTCTGGAGATGAGTATCTCTGCACCTGCTAGACTGTCCTCAGATAATATACCAAATGTCCACTATTGGTAGCCCATTAGCCTCTCTGCTCTCAAAGCATAGCTTTCAAGAACCAGTGGTAACATCTATTCCATGATAAAACACCAGATGACTTTAATAATGGATGTTACAGTGATTATTACAATAACCTTCCTGCCTCATGTCTTTTCCATTCCAATTCATCCTCCAAGTAATTTTCTTAATGCCTGTACAGGTTTGATCATTTAATAAACTCCAATGGTTCCCTCTTACCTTTAGGGGCAAATGAAAAATCATCTGATAAATCTTTTTATAACCTTCTTTCCACCTATCTTTTCAGTCTTCATACTTACTCTCCACCAAGAACTCTTTGATCTAGTAAAAACATAGACCTCAGTCAAAGTAAAAGCATGGACCTCAGTTTCCATATCTGTAAATGATCTCTGAAGTCTCTTCCAGCTCTTAAAAACATTAAAAAATCCTCCTAATTTTGACAATCTGTTTTCTAAGATTCTATAATTTTATGACTATTATATCATCATACTCATCAATAACAGGAAGCATATCCTTCATGGGGGAAAAGAGCTTACTATTGAGGCAGTTGGAGAGCAGTAGGAAGGGGGAGCAGATCAAGTAGCTTAATCCTTCAGTGTTTATTCAAAGACACATAAACATATAGTAGTTTTGTCATAAGGTCAGCCTTTTCCTATCTCTGCAATGTCTATGAAATATACACTTCTGTAGAAATTTCCTTTTGTAAAACTGGATGAGTCAGTTGGGAAGAATGCATTACTCATAAATCAGCTGACACTCAACCATTCATTTGGTCCTTCTTCTCATCTCTCAAATGACATGGAAAACGAAGTTCTCCAGAGCCTGTGGGGGATGCTCTTTGAGTTCCATAATATACAAGAATTGTTGTCCCTCCCCTTCTCTGCAGGAAGAAATGAGTGCCTTTTGTTTAAACTGTCTTTTGGGTATCGGAGGCTAAGCTCATTAGTGGGGTCCAGGGAAATAACTCCATGGAATCTCCATGCATTAGATCACGTAGAAAATAGAGGAGGTGACCATATTTATATTATATTTCCTATTTCGATAAGAGTAGAGGTGAAAGGCCTAAAGCTATATATTCAATCACCAGAACCCAGCTAAATGTAGCCCTGGGACTCCCTGCCCCTGGGTAGTGACCTAAGGTCTTTTCCCCTACAGAGTCAATATTTGAAATCTATCTCCCTAAGAGGCAGTGTCTTGGACCTATCACAAAACTCTCTAGGAGGGCCCTGTTAGGTTCTCCTCTTCCCACCTTGCCTCCAACATGGTTGGGGTCTAATTTTTAGAATACACATGCTCACACACAGATGAAATATATCTTTTGTTTTTATATCACACCCATTTCTAAATACATTCTTTACCCTCCCCTACACAATGAGTCATCTCTTAAACAGAGAACAAAAAAAAATGAAAAAAACCAGTTCAGAAAAACTAATAAACAAATCAGTCATTTCTGACAGCAACATTATTCACCCATAGTACTCCATCTCAGCAAAAAAGGGAAGAAGGTGCATTTTCTCAGATTATCTCTGGGGTCAAAGTGGGTCATTATACCAATTTATTTATTTATTTATTTATTTATTTATTTTTTTTTGCTGAGGCAATTGGGGTTAAGTGACTTGCCCAGGGTTACACAGCTGGGGAATGTTAACAAAGTTGGTCATTATAATTATATAGCATTTAGTTATCAATCAGTAAACTTTTATTAAGTATCTACGATATAACACAGACACTGTGTTATAAGTTATATTTTCTGTCAAAGAGCTGGGACTGATCACAGAACTCCTAATTACTTGAGCTTACCCAACCTACCTGATGAAATTACAGTCATCAGAGAATAAGTAACAGAGACATACAGTGTAAGTGCTCACCCTTTTTATTTTTTAATTTATTTTAAACTGAAATAAAAAATAAGAAAAGAAAAAGAAAACAGTGCCATGTATACAGAAGAACATAAGGTAAGATTCAATATAAAACAATAAATTTCCATTTTAAGAAAACCTATGTAACAAATATTATACATTGCTTTCAAATCGGTCCAGCTTTTCTTTGGTTCTTTGTAGATTTTCTTTTGTTCTCATATATAGATATAAATATAGATACATATATACATACACATATATACACACATATACACATATACCCACATATGTGTTCACCCCTTTTAAACGCTAAAGTGGTTCATTCATGAATAGTTTGATTCTTTTAGACCTTGATTAATTAGTGAAAAAAGCTCTCTTTTTTCTCTCCCTTCCATTTTTTCTTTTTCTCCAACTAAACCAATTCATACAGCAATGCTAAGTTCTGTGCTCAGTGAATAGCTACAGAATTAGGTTGAATTTCAGAGAAGAACAAGTCCAGAGATTCCAGTGACCTGCCCAGCAGAGATGTTATACTCAGGAGCAGTAGTGTGAAGATATAAGAACAGAAAAGATTAATTTTCTGCAGTGCTAGTGATGTGAGTAGTCTTAGCCATGTAGGTTTCCTAAATGTATGACTCTCTACAAATATATTCTAGATGGCTGACTGAGAGTATATCCATGGCTAGGAGCTTTTGAGCTACAACTTGAATGGGTAGACTCAGATGATATCTTGAACATGGGGATACTCATCCCCTGAGAATCCCAATTTGTAGTATAATTTGTGAGGATAGCCTAAAAGGTTACATTTTTTTATTTGTTTTTTTTCTATTTACATTATTGTAGTCAATGTGTATATTGTTTTCTTTATTCTGCTTAGTTCATTCTGTATCATTTCATACAAAATTTTCTATACTATGAATTCTTCCTATCTTTTATTCTTATGGCATAGTAATATTCCACTATATCCATATACTATAATTTGTTTAACCATTCCCTAATTGGTAGGCATCTACTTTGTTTATAGTTGCTTCCTCTTACAGATTGTAAGATCCTTGAGGACAGGGACTGCTCCCCCACTTTTTTTGTTTGTTTTTGTATCATCAAAACCTAGCTGTGGCTGACACATAGTAGGTCCTCAATAAATGCTTTGTTGATTGATTGCTTGGTTAATTAAGTGAATTTAGGTCTTGTGCCTCCAAATTCAGTGTTCTTTCCTCACACTATATTGTCT
Source organism: Myrmecobius fasciatus (assembly GCA_023553655.1). Lineage (NCBI taxonomy): Eukaryota > Metazoa > Chordata > Mammalia > Dasyuromorphia > Myrmecobiidae > Myrmecobius > Myrmecobius fasciatus. The sequence continues at coordinate 294,012 of JAJPUD010001176.1, read as the reverse complement.
TCATTTCTGTCCTTTACAATTACTAGTATCCAAAGTACCTCTATTATAGGGGACAGGATTATTTATCCAAACCAAATATATCCAAGAGCACCCTTGATTCCCCAGAGAGAGAGTTCAAAATAAAACCAAAACAAAAGGGAAAGCAGAACAAAGTTAGCTTCTTTTCCATCTGTTGCCTACTTCTCAATAGAAATTCTCCCCTACCCCTTATTTCTCTCAGTCAGCATGAGAGCCAGTATTTATATTTTATTTTTTACTAGAAACAGCTTGAGCAAAGATTCTGGCCCAGATGACAACTCTCTTGGCAGCAAATGACTATATACACTGACCCTATATACTGACCTCTGGTTGTGTTTCATTTGCTCTTGGGAGAAAAAAAAGACAACATCTGTAGACTTAAGAGGATGTAAAGCTTAGTGCTGTTTGAATGCACACCAAGTTTATGTTCTGGAACCTAAATTGGGCCCTCACTCCTGCATAACAATCCTTTCCCAATTATCTCTCATTGACAATCTCTCATCTCTTTTTATCACATTTCCCACAATGGTTATTATAAATCTTGTCCCCTTCTGCAACTCCAGAGATCAATCACCAATCTGCCCAGGAAAGATGCTGCACTCTAGAGGAACAGTATGAAAACACCACAAGAATAGAGAAGATATCTGGATTCTGTGGTATATTAGAGATGTGAATTATCTTGGCCATATGTGTGGTCCTACCATTCCTCCCACTCCCCACCTCCACTCTCAGGAGATGACCTCACCCACTTTACAGAGAATATTGAGAGAATCTCATGTGAACTCTTTCAACTCATGTACTCAATGATTCAAAACCTTTATGTCTTTATTAATTATCTCCTCCTTAGTTCTAATCTATCATTCTAAATTTCACTTTTTCACTGTTAATCTCCCAGAAATAGTCATCTTTACTGGATTTTTCTACTTGCTCATCATCTGCTTAATCTTCAACTCCTACCATAAGGATATGACTCACAAGTCACTGGATTTAAATTAAATGACTTTTTCTTATCCACCCTCTTCTTGACCTTTCTGCATATTAAGACTTCTTCCCAAATACCCTCTATTCCATTATTTTCTGTGGTACTTCCTCTTTTTCTGTTTTTCTATTTCCTGTCTGACCCTTCTCTAAGTCTCTTTTACTGGTTCATTGTCATTATCATTCCCCTAGTGATGCACACAAGGCTCTTTTCTTAGCTCCAGTCTCTTTTTTTAAAAATATTTTTTCACTTCATTACCTTATCTAGTCCTTTGGGCTTAATTATCACCTCTATTCAGATGGCATACTTGAAATGTAAAAATAGACTTGCAGGAAGGTTCCCACACTTTTAATAGATTTTCTTTGGAGGATATATGGAAGAACACAGAAAAAAATTGAACAAGATTAGTAAGCATAATTGAGTTGAGATAAGGATAAATGGAAGGATTACCTATATAAATGAGATTGTATCTTCATTCTGACATTAAAGTAAGTATTAAATAAGCAAGTTTCCTCAAAAGGGAACCACAAATGCAAAAATATTTATAGCAGCTGTTTGTGGTAGCAAAGAATTGGAAAATAAGCAGATGCCAATCAAATGTCTGAACAAGCTGTAGTATATGAAAGTAATGGAATATTATTGTTCTATAAGAAATGATAAACAAACTGATTTTAGAAAGACCTGGGAAGATTTACATGAACTGATGCTGAGTGAAACAAGCAAAACCAGGAATGCAGTGTACATAGTAACAGCAAGAATGTGAGATGATCAACTATGAAAAGCCTGGTTCTTCTCAGAGTGAGCTAAAGCAATCCTGATAGACTTTGGATACAAAATGCCAACTCCATCCAGAAAAAGAACTAAGGAGATTGAATGTAAATCAACACATGCTATGTGCACTTCTTTTTTCTGTTTTTTTTTTCTCTCCCATGGTTTTTCCCTTTTGCTCTGATTTTTCTCTCATGATTAATAAAGCAATGTGTATTAAAAGTAAATAAATTTACTAAAAAGTTTCCTCAGTTTTAATATATATTCATATTTCACACATTTATAGAGACACACAAATATCCAGATGCATTCACTCATACACAGTCATTTACACAGGCACTCACCCTCTCCCTTATTTGTATATCACAAAGGAAAGCGGAGTGCTATTATAGTTTCAGTGGAAGAGATGGGGGGCAAAATGTTCAGCGACTTCTACTCTTTGTGCATCGGATTGCTCAATGGATGTCCCATTTCATAAGAAAGGTTGCTCCGGTTTAGTTCAATCAACCCACCCTTATTTGCATTTTTTGTCTTTATATACTTTGGGGTAATGTGGGAGGATAATGAGTCATCTCAATATGCTGCCTCAGATGTGGCCATAAACTGGATTGGACCCTGACAGGTTACATAGTACTCATCCTGGGTGGAAGTGTGTCTTTGTTGAATTTAAAGTCTTCTTCTTTATTTTAGTGCAGTTTTCAGAATGTTATCTATTTCCTGGCAATTTGGATAATTTGATAGCAAACATGAACCATATAGTTTAACTTAGAAATCTCTAGCTTAGTACCCCAGGGAATCTATGCTTGCTTTGCCTTATGGTATTTAACATTTTTATAAAAGTCTTGCATAAAGATGGAAAATATATGCTTATCAAATTTGCAGATAACATAAAGCTAATAAGAATATTTAATTAATTGGAAAATAGGATTCCAAATAATACTGACAGGATAAAACAATGGCTTAAGTCAACTGAGATGAAATTTCATAGGAAGTAGTTCATCTGGAAAAGATGTGGGGGTTTTGGAAGACTGTTAGCTCAATATAAGTTAAGAGTATTATACAGTAGCCAAGGAAGCCAATGAAATCTCAGATTGTGTTAAGAAAGACACAGCTGCCAGGAATAGAGATAATACTTTGACTATTCTCTTCCCTAGTTAGATAACGTCTGGAGTATTGAATTCAATTCTGAATGTTGCCTTTTAGGAAGGACATTGAAAAGCTGGTGAGAGTCCCAAAGATCACTAGAATTAGGAAGTATCCCAAACTAATACTATATGTGTTGGTTGAAGGAACTGGGAAGTTGACTTAAGTTGGATGTGATCCCTGTCTTTATATTTGAGGCAGAGAAAGAATTGGTGGTGTTCTTTTTGGATCCAGAGGGCAGAGGTAGGAGCAGTGGATTGAGTTACAAAGAATTAAACTAAGGACTGATGTTAGGAAAAACTTCCTAATCATTAAGAAAAATGGTGAAGTGGGCTGCCCAAGGAGATAACAGCCTTTCCTTTTTTTTAAGTGGAGGTTAAAAATCTTGTCGAGGAGTTTATTTTTCAGTTATGAGTTGAACTGGATGACCACTTTGGTTCATTTCAAGTCTCTAATTTTTTGAAATGTTTGAAGTATTGCCATTTGGAAGCATTATTGGAAATTGTTCTGAATTTCCCTCTCTCCAGGACAGAACAATGAGCAATGTCTAGAAGTTGCAAGGTGGAATATTCTTGTGCAATGTAAGGAAAATTGGGAAAAAAAATTTTCTCAGATAAAGATCTCATCTCAAATATATAAAGAATTTTGTAAAATTCATAAGAATACAAGTCATTGCCCAACTTATGAATGATCAAAGGATGTGAACAGGAAGATTTCCAATGAATAAATCAAAACAAAATATATTCATATGCAAAAATGCTCTACATTATTGATTAGAGAAATTCAAATTAAAACAACTTGAAATTAGCTAAAATGATTGAAGGAGAAAGTGACAAATATTGGAGGGGATGTGGAAAAATTAAGACATTAAAATTAATTGGAAAAATTAAGTGGAACTGTGAAATGATTCATTTATTTGGATATATTTGTTTGAATTGAGGAATATTGGGAATTTGTTTGAGTTGAAATTGAGACATAGAAAGAATTAAGATTAAGTCCAAGGTTCTGAAGTTGAAGCCCAGTGTGATTTCTGCTCACTATACCATTGCTGTCTCTTGCCATAGAAACCTCTGACCATAGCCTACTATCTTTCCACTTTTCCCAGTCACTCACTCATACTAATCCTCCTCTTCACTCTTGTGTTCATCAGTCCCTTGACCTTTCCCCATTCTTCCAGTCTATCTCCACCACTCTGGCATCACTTATCTCCCTATCAAGCCTTGGCCATGTAATCAGCCACTTCAATAGTTTTTTAGCTACCACCTTGGAATCCCCAAACCCCTTGACCTTCAACTATTCTCACCTTCCTAAATGTCAATTCTGGATAAGTTCCAACCTCTGATTTCTCTTATTCTTCCCCTGGATTGCTGACTATTTTTGGACAAAATCATGCAATAATTTTGGCTGCATTCATTATATCATATGCTGTGGGATCTTAGCGGTCACTCAGCAACCCTATTATTGAACTTTTAGATATTTCCAACCACACTATAATGGTTCCAAACTTTTCCCTCACTATTCAGTCACTTATTAAGCACCTACAGTATATCAATCATTTGACTCTGAAAGACATACAAGAAGTCTACCTTGGGAATGCAAACAGCAAATTACATCAGCTCAGGGTGGGGCTGGAGAGGTGCCATCATTCTTGACATATTCAAGGTTTCTTGAACACTCTGGATCCAGTATTCTTGGAAAATATAGCAACTCAAAAGGACAAGTTCAGGGGATCCCTTAAAACTAAATCTTGCTAATAAAAATACAAAAATGAAATACTATATGGCCCCAAGAAGCTCACGTTTTACTGGAGTGATATAATATGTTCAGACAATCAGTAAATACAGGTTAGTAAATACAGTAAATATAAATTATGTACCAAATAAATACAAAGTGGTTTAGGGAGCACATGATACTACTACTGAGATTCAGGAATACTAAAAATTCCTTTAGTAGGATGAGCATTTGAGCTGAGCCTTAAAGAATATTAACACTCATCGGGTGGTGAGAAGAAAGAGTGGTCCAATTATGAGAAACAGCTTGTATAAAGGCCCAGAGATAGGAGATAATGTACAGATGTTTGAAGAACAGAAAGTAGGTCAAAGAATAGGGATTCCTGAGTCCTGATTTTCAAAATGAATGTCAGAAGTTACTGAAGTTTAGTGAAGGGGATATTTCTGAAGAGTTTGAGGATCTACTTTCTAGGATGGAGGAAGAATTGCAATTCTAGAAGAACTGGAAGACATATATTTTCTAATATACTTTGTTATCCTGTTAGGAATTATTAGATCATTTTTTACATTTTTATAGAATACACTAAGAAAGTTTTGTAAGATTACTAGGCTTAATGTATTTAGTATAATATCATTAGCAGATAGGTTCATTTGTAGAATCTTGTCATCATTAGATAATCCTTTTATTTAGATTTTATGTAGTATGTCTTCTATGACCTTGGTAAAAACTTTAGTTGAATTAATTTTAGAAGTACAAAATACTTGAGCTGAAAAGGATTTTAGAGATAATTTAACCTAACCTTATTTTGTGTAAGAGTATGTGGAAGTTGAATGGGAGAGGTGAATTGTTCAAGGTCACATAGCCTGTGTTTAAGGTCATATAGTAGGGTTAGGCCATGAGCCAAGTCTTCTAACCAGGTATAATGCTTAAATGCTTTCCTTTAAGCATTATGGCCACAGTGTCTCATAAAACAAACTCATTGTCTAGGGTTAAAATTAATTATGATAATAATAACTCTAGAAAATTCAAACTAGTTGCAAGCAAGAAAATATCTTGTGCTCACATTCAGTAAAGTAGCAATGTAGAAAATCTAAAAGAGCACCTTTGTTTAGAGTCATTATGAGATAAATTCTCTTAAGCACTTTGCATTTATTTGATATTTATCCTCTATATGTTTATCTATGTATTTTCTGTTTTCCTCAATGGAATATGACTACCTTGAGAGTAAGGAATCTTTCTTTTCTTTTTTGTTTTCCTTCCTTCCTTCCTTCCTTCCTTCCTTCCTTCCTTCCTTCCTTCCTTCCTTCCTTCCTTCCTTCCTTCCTTCCTTCCTTCCTTCCTTCCTTCCTTCCTTC
>JAJPUD010001176.1:220824-287918 GCA_023553655.1 Myrmecobius fasciatus | reverse complement strand
CCTGAGAAGTGCTTAATAAATTGATGTTCATTTATATTGCCCTCCTCCCCTCAGCCCCAATAGAATGTAAATTTCTTGAGAGTAGGAATGGTGTAATTTTTTTGTATATTTGTCTCCAGGGTTGAACCTAGTGCCTGGAACATAGCTGGCAATTAATAATACTTGCTTCCTTGAAAATAAATCTTAAAGTGATTTAGAAATGGGTTATTTTTGAGAGAAAAAAAGGTGCCTAGTGATCATTTAGTCCAGGGTTTTTAAACCATTTTTTGTGTTATGATCCCCATTGACAATCTGGTGGAGTTGATTAACTTTTATTTCAGAAACAATTTTTTGTTTGTTTGTTTTTTAATGGGATTACAAATGAAAGCAATTATATTGAAACAGCTATCAAAACATTAAAAAACAAATGAAACAAAACCAAGTTAGGGGACTCTAGGTTAACAACTTCTACTCTATTCTAACCCTTTTCTTTACAGAAAAAAGACAATGCTTTAGAGACCAGTCACAAAGTAGTGTGAAGCAGAATCTGACTCTTTTGCTCCAGAGCCAGCTCTCTTTCCATTACAACAAGCTATCTCATTTGGGGAAGCTCAGCTGTAGCTTGTTCTGCCCTGGGAACAAAAGTGGAACAAATTTCCTGCAAAAATTTTTGTTTTGAGTTCCAGTGTGTAAACCCACCTTTAGTCTAATTCCCTAAGTTAAAGTATCAGTTTGGGTCTTTGTCCACCTGTTGAGAAAACCCCTTCCCAAAGTATCAGTTACTGATCCAGAGCATTTATGGGAGAGAAATAGTTGCCACAACAAAACCAACATAAATCCCAAAGCCCCAGGGATCATGGGACTGCTGTTCCTAGTCAGATTCTGCTCTGACATTGCAATCCTAGTCCTGTACAGAGCCTTATTCACTTAGCTCAACACATGGCTTTTTAGCACCATCTTCATGCAGTGTTCTGCTTAACCTCAGGCACACTTGGCTCCTCATTTGGAACTTCCCAAACAAATGTCATTCAGCCAAGTTTGATTAGGTCCCTGCCTACTACAAAGTGCTGTTATGCCTGTAGCTACTTGCCATGCCTACATAAACCCCCCTGAATTGTGGCTTCCCTGTTTGTAAAATGAGTGGGTAGTATCTGCATTTTGTACCTTGTTATTGTGGAGAAATCACTTTGTAAAATGCAATATGGAGGTAAACCTCCACCATCACCACGACCATCGTCCACCTCATTCTCATGTTTTAGTGGAGTTCAGATGGAAATGATCCTGAGACTACTAATCACTAATCTGTTATTATTCTTGTACATTTAATCTTCTGGGGACTATTGCTTTGGTGGCTAAAATAATTGCTTTTTATAATTGAATAAGAATAATGGGATGCAATCTCATCTTCTTTAGGTTTAGTGAAAGATTTTTAATACAACTCCAGTAGCAGACATGATGACAGTGATGAACTATACCTATCCTGTTCATGGTTTAATTTCTTCCTCTAAAGTAACTATTTTGAAAGCTATTCATTTGATATTATTTGGAAACAATTGAGTATTTTCCGTTGTGATATTTATTACAATTTTCTTAAATTTTTATAGGTTAATTCTATGCATAAGTAGTTGTGAGCAATGGTTCAATCTATTATGATGCTTTGGATTCAATATAGTTTGATGAATTCTCAAAAATATTTTGAAGTTTGGGTGGAATGCTATCCAACTAGCCACCCCTGAAGAGAAGAGGAGGAGCACCTGGACCTGGCAGGCCCCAGGAATCCAGCCAATAATGCCCTTTTTTTTGTCCCCGGTTCCTCTGCAACATCCCTTGGAGCTGGTAAACTTTCTAGCCTATCCAATACCTGCTCTGACCTCTATGAATTTCACTATTCCTCTTCCTATGCTGGTATTATCTAATCACTCACCATTAGGAGAAAACTGTCCTCAGCTTCCTCCTCATTTTCTCATTATCCTTATCTCTATCAATTGCACCCCATCCAAATCCCAATCCAATCCAGCCCATCCTCTCCACTGTACCCTCAGGAATTCCCATTCCATAACATCATCCTGGACCTCTGTTTCTTAAGACCTGGCTCACTTCTGATAACACTGGCATCCCTGAATTTGGTTGTATCTTCTCTCCTAACAGTCCTGAAAGAAAATTTGGAATACTACTTGCTCCTTATTTCACTTCTAGACTCTCTTTTTACTTCCTTCATTCAGTAAACTTTCTTCTTTCGAAGTTCATTCAGCATGTAGATGTTCCCCAAACTCTCTAATCTTACATTTCTTCAGTCTCCTTAAGCTCCATGACTTATCCTTTTATTTTACTTCAGGCACTCTTAAGGATGATGATCTACTACAGCTTGCTCTTATCCAATAGTTACTACTTTCTTAATGGGAAAAGTGGAACCCTTGGGGATAATGGCAAAATCTAGTGACACTACATTACATGACTATTATCTATCTTCACTTCTTCCTTTACTTCATTTTTGTTATATGTTTTCTTTGCCCTCATCAAGACCTCTAAACCTTTTGTTCCTTAGAACTTTCTCAGTACTCATACTCTGACTTCCCTTTCTCTTTAATCTCAACCCAAATGTTGAGCCATTACAACCCGATATTGCCCTCTAACCTGGAATTCCTTACTCCCTTGTCCTATTGCTTTTCTCTTTCCAAGTTTCAGTCCTGGATTCTTCCAAGTATTACCTGTCCTCTGTTCCTACTACAAAAAGCTTAAGGTATCCTCATAACTTTTTTGAGGGAGTACATCACAAATTGATACCGTCTTAACTTCACCTGGATTCTTATTCCTCCCTAACTCCTCTTTCTCTCAGAAGCATTTCAATATTTTCTCTTTCCTTCCCAAGCCACTATCCTCTCAATCCTTCCTTGTCCCTCTCCACAGAAGACCTTGCTTCTTACTTTACTGAAAAAAATTGATGCTATTTATGTGAGCTCCTTCTTTTCTCATTCTCATTTTCTTCATCTCAAAACATGATCTTTTACTTTCTTTTCTTATTCCTTTGATCTCTGACCAAGAGTTGAATCTTTCCCTTTTCAAGGAACTAAATATTTTACATAAATATTTATTTAAATATTTTATTTGTGTACTTCATTGTATCCCTTCTTGCCTTCTCCAGCAAATTGCATCCTAAATTATTTCCATCCACCACCCCAAATAGATTTAACTATCATCTATGTATGTATATCATGTTTGTAGATGATTTCTAGATCTACATTTTTTCATACCTAGACCTGGTATTTTCCCTGGTCTAGTCCCACATTATCAATGGACTATTAGACATTTCAAACATTATATCTCAACATGTTTAAAACTGAACCCATTATCTTCTTGGAATACTACTTGCTCCTTATTTCACTTCTAGACTCTCTCTTTACTTCATTCAGTAAACTTTCTTCTTTAGAAGTTCATTCAGCATGTAGATGTTCCCCAAACTCTCTAATCTTACATTTCTTTGTACTAAATCCTTTGGTCTTCCAAAATTGTCCTAACCAATGAAAGCACCAACCTCATTTTAGTCTTCCAACTTCAGAATCTTGGCATTATCCTTGATTCCTCATTCTCTTCACATATTTAATCAGTTGCCAAATTCTGCTATTTCTATCTTCACAACATTTCTTACATCTGCTCCCTTTACTCCATTCACACCATTGCTGCCAAAGTTCAGACCCCCATCACTTCTCCCTAGATTTTGCCTCCTAATTGCTTTCCCTGTCTCAAATCTCTCACCATTCTAGTCTATCCTATGAACAGCTACCCAAAGTAATTTTCTTTAAGCATACATTGGAATATGTGACTCTCCTACTTAATCAGTTTCAGTAGCTTCCTATGACATCAAGGATAAAATATAAACTATGTTGAGTTTTTAAACCCCAAACAAAACTGGCACTAATTTGTTTTTTCAGATTGATTAGACTTTTTCTTTCTCTCATACTCTATGATCCAACCAAATTAGCCTTCTCTATTCCTCATGCATGACATCTCTGTGCCTTTGCTTTGTCCATCTCTCATTCTTGGGTGCACTCCTTCCATTATTCTGCCTCATTTCCTTGGTACAGCTCAGCATCAACTTCCCACTCTTCCTCACTCTCAAATTACTTTGTATTTAACTACTTTGTGTACATTTGTGTTTATTAATTTTCTATTTATTATATATATATACATATCTGTGTGTGTGTGTCTTTGTTTATACTTTCTTCTCCTCTCAGAATGCAAGTTCTCATTGAGTAGGGATTATTTCATTCTTTGTACTTATATCCCCAGGACCTAGCGCAGGGCCTGGTTCATATTAAGTGTTTGATAATTATTTATTGATTGTTTGAAACGCCTTAAAATACTATAAAAAGGGTAGTTGTCATTTAGTTATTTTAGAATTCAGTGAACAGGATTTTTTTTCTTGGCACAGGCCATAGATCAAAAATTTCACTCAAAATAAATTATGCTAGTGCTAGGTCCTCCATCTTTTCTGGAATTTGCCAGTGTGTGTGTGTGTGTGTGTGTGTGTGTGTGGGTGGGTAGAGGGCAGGAAGGGAAGACAGAAAGAGGGGAAACAAGAAGCTGATATCCATTTGGTATGTAGACCATATTGGAAACACTGAATTATCAAATTTTGTTGGCTTATACATTTCCAGTGAAATGCTTGGAATCATTAAACATATATTATAACTCATGATCACACTGGGAGGGAAACTTATTTTCAATCTTTGGATGTAGATTATCTTTGCATTGTGTATTTATTTGTTTCAACAGTTATCTATTGACTTACCTTTTAAAAGAGCTGTGCCAACCTTAAAGTGGTATATAAACATTAGCTATTATTTTATCTTTGGACCATTAATTTTAGAGATGCAGGGTGGATTGTGGATGTATAAGAGGAAAGAAAGTAAAACTTGGTGAAATCAAAACACTTGTTTTAGACACTTTCTACCTATTAGATTGTGGATAACTTACTTCACCCTGTGATTCTAGGATCAGTCATCTGTGAAATGGGAATACTAATACTGGTGCCACCTGTCTAATGAGGATATAATATCTTACTATGTCAACAACTAATAAAAAATTCTACTTTTTATATAAGGTCTTTTCTGAGTACCTCATCCTGAGCTGTTAATGTCTACTTCCTACCACCAAAATGCTTTGTATTGTCAAGATACTATTAGGAGATACCCTGTTTTCAAGGGCTTAAAGCCTAGGAAACAGACTGTGCCCTGAGATTGGTATAACAATAATCTTTTGTGCTCATCTTCTGGAGCTAATGCTTCCTAAGCTCAGACAACCACCAACAGACCCAGACAGCAGCCCTACTCTGAATGTATTTTTTGTCCCTAGGCAATCTTGCCTCACTGCTGCTGTTGTGCCTTACCACTGTTGTTACACTACACTGTTTTGCTCTTTTGTCCAGCCACAAATATATAAACCAAGGTTCGGCCGCACTAAAGTAGATTTCCTCCACTAGGGGCATGGCCCTGGTATATGTGTCCTTGCTTGCAAGCCATTTCCTTCACTTTGAAATTAAACTTCTGTTTGATTCCTGACTCTCCTTTCTCTAGCCTGTTTGTCTCTGGCTATCCACAGGATAGAGGCCAGTTTGATCAACTTGACGATATGTAGCTTGTATATATTCTGTCTATATTTATATATGTATTTGTTATATCCTCTGATAGAATATAAGCTTCTTGATGGCAGGAATTGTTTCATTTTCATTTTTATATCTTTAGTGCCTAGTACAGTTTCTGGCATATAGTAGGTAATTAATAAATGCTCATAGATTTTGCAGACTCTTTACGATATCACACAGGCTGTCCTTACCAGTTGCCAATCAAGAATTTTATTTTAATATGGCAATTAAATTGGCAATCAAAAAATTATTTTATTAAGGATTAGCGAAATAGTTCCTGTCCTCAGGAATTTACATGCTCTCAGGAGAGAAAACAAGCACATAGAATAAATAATGAAGTATCTTTAAAAAGTAGAGCCCACTCTCCAAGGTGGTAAGGAAGATACAGCTTCTGCTCTCAGGGAGCTTTCCATCTAATAAGGGATAAAACACTAATACAGTAATGCTGATACACAATATGACACAATCAATACATTGGAGAGGTGTACTTCTAGGAGTCTGAGGGGGAAGTTCATTACAAACTGGAGGGATCAATCAGAGTTTGATTTCCTTATATAATTTCTGGAGTGAAAGCAGTGCTTTGTCAATCTTTAAGCATGTTAGAAAAGTGAATTATTAATATTCATAGTATGAGTAGTATCCATGATGGTGGATAGAGCACAAGGCCTGGAGAGTATGTACTTGGAGTTCAAGTTTAGCCTCAAATATTTGCTATTTACGTGATTCTGGGCAAGTCACTAATCTTGTTTGCCTCCGTTTCCTTATCTGTAAAATGGAGAAGGAAATGGCAAAACACTCCAGTATCTTTTCCAGGAAAACCCCAAATGGAGTCACAAAGAGTCGAATAAGATTGAAAACAACTCAACAATAATATTCATATTACTTAACAGTAGAAGCAATGTTAAAGGTCATCAACTCTGATTCCCTAATTTTACAAATGAGCAAAGTGGAGCTCAGAGAGGTTAAGTGACAAGTCTGAACTCACAAAGAAGCCGGAGGCTGGATTTAAATTTTGTCTGCTGACTTTAAGTCTAGCATTCCCTCAAAATCTATGGTTTTTAAAATCTGTAGGTTTTTCCCTTAAAACAGTCATACTGAATGAACAAGGCCTGCTGAATCCCTGATTATTTCTATTTTGGGGCCCAACCCTAATGAGTGAATCTTCACTCTTTCCTGTTCCATGTCCATTTGGGGCCCTACTTTGTTTTTCACTTTTTAGATGAACAATAAAAACATGTGGTAGTTGTAGGAGAAGATGTCACAGAAGCTGGCTTTGGATAAATATTATGTTAATTAAGACAGATGGGTCCAAAGTGTAAACACAACATCTGCCTGGGACGGGGAGGGCTGGTTTCTGTTTTCTGGTCATGTTTCTTAATTTAGTAATCCAGCATCAACACAGTTCCCATCCTGTTAGCATTGCTCACTTAGCAAACATTGAGCTAGGGTATGAGGAAGTTTAAATTACCAATGATTGAGGATGTATTTTCTAAACACATGGAACAGAAGGCTAATTGCCTGAAAAAGCTTACTTTATGCTGAAGAGTAGAGTGTTCGGTTGTGTTGTTCCTGGAATGTGATAAAGCAGAGCAACATGGTGAAAAAATCCTTGGATGGGAATTTAGAAAGCTATTGTTCTGATCCCATGTCTCCTACTTACTCTTTTCCTTTTGTGGACTCAGTTTCCCTATTTGTAAAATAAGGAGGTTGGAATAGAGAGAAATAGATGGTCCAACTTTAAACCTTATGTGATTCAGGAAGCACCAAATTCTAACATAGACACTTTGTAATCCTTGGAAAATCATATAAACTCAATAAATCTTAGATTTCTCATCTGCAAATTAGGGATGATAATAGCAGCTACCATACCAAGTCAAATGAGCTTCAAACGAAATAATATACAGTAAAATCACTCAGTGAATAATTTTCAGTGCCTCCTGAAATCCATCTCTTGGAGCCCATGTCAGGACCATCAATGAATCCTAAGATGAAGAACCATTGGGAGGCACAGGAATCAGAGGAGCTGTATTCAAATCTTACTTCTGATGTTGAAAGAAATTAGGGATTCTAAAAGACAGCTATGAGAGCGATTGAGTTTCAGATGTGAAGGCTGCTAAGGCAAAAGCATAGAAATAAGAGATGGGAATGTTCTATATGGAAGAGTTTTTTTTTTTAAGCCAATTTGACTGGACCATGAAGTATGGATAAAGGAGGCTTGAAATTATGGATACTTGAAGTTGGAAAGTCATAATGATAATAATCATCCTCACATATACAGTATTTAGGGCTCTACAGCCCAATTTCTCAAACTGTGGTTCATGACCTTAAATAGGCTCTCATAACTGAATGTGTAGGGGATATCCCAAAATTATTATTTGTTATCAGTAGATGTTTGATTTGTACACCTATTTTATATACTTATATTCCTGGAATCATGCAAAAACTTCTCGGGTGAAAAGGGGTTGTGAGAGAAAAAAAGTTTAAAAAATACATCTCTAGAGGAGAAATTCTTAGTTAATTTTGTGTCATGAACTCTTTTGGTAGTCTGCTAAAGTCCATAGATGTCTTCTCTGAATAATATTTTTAAATACATACTTTAAAATACAGAAGATTATAAAAGAAATCAATTATTTTTAAAAACCATTATGAAAAAAATTAAATCAAATACTTGGACCTTGGGTTAAGAATCTTTGCTCTATTAGCTTGCTTGCATTCATTACCTCACTTGATTTGGTCCCAAAAAGAAATAGAAAGGGCAGAAATGACTATATTTACTATATGTGACCCAAGTGACATAAGACATTTATTTCAATAGCTATTACTTATTTTATTGTTTTCCCATTCCATAAGAAAGAAGAATAAATTTGTATCATGAATATTGTGCTCATATTATATTTATGATAATACTGAAAATGTTGGGCAGTCTTATATTTTTCTTCCTTTTTTTGCTTTATTTCAAAAATTATTCATAAGTACCTAAACATAATTATCAAAGATCATGAAAACAACATTTGATATTATCCAAGGTAGAAAAAAAAACTGATTTCAAAGTAAGAAGAGCTGAGTTCAGTGGCAGTTAGGTGGCACAGTGGATAGAGCACCAGCCCTGAAGTCAGGAGGACCTGAGTTCAAATCTGGTTTCAGTCACTTAACAGTCTGTAGCTGTGTGACCCTGGGCAAGTCACTTAACCTCAATTGTCTCAGCAAAAAGCAAAAAAAAAAAGGGCTGAGTTCAAATTCTGATTTTTCCACTCTTACTACCTGATTAAATTAGGGTAAAATCAGTTCCTTTCCCTAAATCTTAGTTTGCCCATCTTTACAATGATGAGGTAAGACAAGATGATTTCTATTGCCTCTTCCAACTCTAAAATCCTAGAGTATAAAAGAAACAAAGAAAATTTACTGAATAGTAAAATCTCTAATCTCCAATCCATGCAAGTGTTTGCAGACCAGAAAGCTACCAACAATGGGAAAGTATTACACCAGATAAAGAAGGATAGTAGCTGCCCACATGGATGATCTCAACGTTCAAGGTTATCAATTATCTGTTTCTTTAAGTTATGTTTTGCTAAGGGTTTGAACTGAAATTAGTCATTGAATTTCATATTCTGTTCATATTCTGTTGATGAGAGAGGTAACAAAATGGACAAAATTAGAAATGGCTTTTAAAGTTAAATTAAGCAGCAAACAACATTCTCTGAAATACTCTGCTTTGATATTTTTCTATAAGATTTTTTTTCCCTGACTGCACATATTTGGTTCATTAACATGGGAAGTAGAAACATATTTGCAATAAAAACAAACAAACAAAAACAACTAAATCTTGTAGAGTTAGTTCTCCTTGGGATCAAGAACTATATTCAAATCTACTCCTGACACATTCTAGCTATGTTATCATGGGCACCTTAGTGCCCAGGTAAGTTCCAAATACTATAATTTAAAGACAGATTCCATTCTGCATAAATAGGAGTTTCCATGTTGAAAGTTCACTGTACTGATAAATTCATCAGAAGTTCAGCCTATAAACAAAACCAGAATGATCTGACAATCTTTAGTTTCAGATATGTACAGAGAAAGTGGATCTCATATTTTGAAAATAAGTTATTTTCAAAGTATCATATTCAACAAAAATTTAATAAGAATTTATTGTGTGAAGGACACAATCAATGTATCAATTCAGGGAGATACAAAGTCTAGATAAGATAGTCTGCTTTCATGGAGTTTACACTTAGTAGTTATTCATCTAAGAAAAACTTTTTTTTTTCTCATTGCCTGTGGTATCTATCATATGTTACTTTCTTCTACCTAAGGCATTAATGAGAAATTTTCTTGGTTGGAGTAAAAAAAGTAAACTAGCAGAATTTATGCCATGGAGTGTTTTTTTTTTCATAGAATATAATTACTTGTAGAAATACAAGACTAAATTGAAGGGATGGCTAATTATGTGACATGATTGATAGTCTAAACCAAAAAAAATAGGAAAAGTAATATATTAATCTATAACTGGCCAATCTTTATAATTGATAACTAATGATCGTTAATCAATAAGTATTTATTGGGTATTTACTATTTGCTAGTCACTTTGTTAAACTCTAAGAAAAGGATTAAAAATAGTCCCTGACCTCAAGGAGCTCAAAGAATTCCTTAAGGAGAACTGTCTTTTTCATCAGCTATTTGAAGGATTATTATAGGAAGTGTAAATAGGCTTGTCCTGTTTTATTCCAGAGGGCAGAATTTGAAATAATGGGTGAAGATTATAGGAAAGTAAAATTTGCTTTTGTATAAAGAGGAACTTCTCAACAACTGACATATCCAAAAGGAGAGCATGGGCCTTGGGAAAGTATGAGTGCCCTAACAGTGGAAATATTGCACTAAAGGTAGTTGACTACCTGTCAGGGACGCTGTAGAGGGAATTCCTGCATTATGTTGGCTATAGAACCAGATGACCTAAAAATCTAGTATTCAATTCTCAGTGGGTTTTCCATAAATAATACTTCCAGTGCAAATGATGAATCCTGTAAGGAACAGTATATGATGTCTTAAAGGATAAAGATGAATTCCACTTATATACCAACATCTCAGGAGTGATGTTTTCAGTGAAGTTTTTTCCCAGGGAACATATATAAGTTCTGTCCTGAGAGTAAATCAAACATGTTGGGACTCCATCTATATGATGTCACCAGATGAGTTATTTTGACTATTCAATAAAGGCCTGGGTTGATCCAGTCACATCTGAATTGATCAGCCAGTTCAGCAAAATGAGGAAGAAAGCATAAACCCTTTGAGGGATTGAAAGAATCTACTAAATATTTTTATTAGTCAGTGAACAGACTGATGGCTACTCACTTATACACTACTTTCAAGCATCAATAATCTGCAATTTCACTGATTTTCTCCACCCATTCAGATTACAGCCCCATTTATGACTCAGTCGATGGTCTTCAAGAATTGCTATGTCTGAATAATGCATCATCCTTCAGTCAATTCAGTGATAAGTCTCTTCCAAAGGATCCCTAAAATGTTTGTCTTTTCTTCTGGAGGTGTGTTATGTGAGCAATTACACTGCATCACAGACAAAACAGTATAATAACATATAGGTATGAGACCATAGCACAATCTGCATTTATTTTGCTAATCTTTTTTATAAGCTTCCCACTTGAGTTAAATTTGCACCATTTAAAAAAAAGACAAATATTTCAAAAGAATGACAGCATGCAAAGTAGATGGTATGTTGTTTGCCAAAAATATGAATCCAAAGTGAGAAAAGATGAAACTTTAGGCAACAATGTGCTATAAATGAGTCATCATTCAATGGGGAGAGTGATATCTGAAAAGCCTAGTATCTGATCTATTCCATAAAAATTTTTCCACAAGTGTGAATTACAAACAAAACAAAACAAAATAAACAATTTAGTATTCTACAGTATATTACAACAATAAATATATCAATAAATAGTGGGGAGAAGAGAAGAATTCACATGGATGTTTTAGCCATTGGCTGATAGTTTTTTTTTTAATATAGATTCCCATGATGGTTAGAATTAGCCTTTTCAGAGACAGTTCTTTATCACTTCCAGGGAAGATAATTTTACCTTAAAAATGTACAGCGTATGCATGGATGCATGAAGTAGGAGTTGACAGTGACCAGAGAAGGGATCATCAGGCAGTTAAACTTTCCCAAGAATCTGACAAATTTGCACCTTAGTATAAATAAAGTGAAAGGTATATTGTTTTTCAGCTCTGACACCTTCTTATCATTTCCATTTGTTTCAGAAGACTGGTGGAAACATGGCATGTGATACCACTACATATGGGGTGGGGGTGGGTAGCAGGAACTTCAAAGATATTTCCATTCAATATATATGCGGATAGCACTTTCCTTTTCTCTCTCCTGAGAAGTCATCAAACTAACAGAAAAACAGGGAAAAGCTACATCACAGTTCACTAGAACCCTCAATAAATTATACTTTTCTGCATTTATTGTTTACCAGAAAGAGGAAAATTACATCAAAAAACTTCTAGAGATGTCCTGGGTTTAGCTAACCATCATGTAAATTTCCCATACCTTTGTGAGAGATTCTACCTTTCCTAATCGGTCACCTTACTGGAGTGGGAGGGAGGGTCTCTGGCACAATTCTACAAAGTAGCCTAAAGACTATTCCCATAAATGGCCACCTCATAGTTTAACCTACATTTGAGTTTCTCCAGTTCATAATGAAATGCCCAGACAAACAGATACCAGACAGGGACTCTCGTCTCCTGGGATCATGGAAAACAAAACACATTTCCTACTGGGCCCATGGCCCTGGGAATGGGTTTTGGGCTCTGAACATTTGCTCCAGGTTCTTTCCTTTTTCCTTATGTTCATTAAATGCTATCTTGTCAAACCTACCCATTACTTCTTCATTGCTGTAGTCAAGGGATTTAGGCTAACTCGCTAAGTCAAGTGACTTCCTTTCAAACACCACCTCCCCAATACAAATAATTAGCATTAGCACTAGGCCCTTCCACAAGAGGAAAGGACAAAAGAATAGTGAAGAAGTTTTCATTTGAGAAAATTAAAAAAAAACCCTACATTTTTCATCAGGGATTAGGGTGTTATAATTTTATACTCATTTTTTTCAGTACCTATCTGTATTAGCTTGACATTGAGTTATTAACTGTGCTCAACTATAGAAACTTTTTAGAGTATGTGTACATCTATACAATATATATGTATATATAGATATAATTACCTTTATCTATATGTAGATATATATTATATTTGGATTTTCTTGGGGAATTCATTTAACCTCTCAGGCTTCTGTTTTCTCATCTGTAAAATAGTTGATTTGGATTACATGGTCTCTAAGGACCTCTTTCATCTGTGATATACTATCATTTTACTATTTTGGTGAATGCATTTGTATATAAATCCATATACGTACCATATGCATACAGATAAATTGGTCACTGTAATCACAATCCTAGTATGAAAGTACCTTTGCATTCTTGAAGGATACAGAACACAATTGTTAACAAGTACTGCCAAACTGATAATCAGTGATGAACTCTGACTGCAGTCCAAGGACTAGACTAGCTAAGTGGCTGGAGACTCAATACTAGAGAGTTAGACACCAAATAATGAATTTTCTTGCCCATAGCAATTAATAAAAACATCTCCTAAGGTGTGGAGGCATTTAAGATCTTTGTAAATGGAGGGAACAGACTGATGGAGTCATGATGTCTTGAAGCATTGTGACATTTACATATACATACAAGTGCTCATGTATATATATGTATATGCATGTGTATGTACATATTAGCTTTATTTTTGTTGTTGGAGAGCCATTTGTTATGTGAGATACTGCATGGAGGATGTGTAGAAGTTATTATTTGGATGTGCCATTTTAAATTATAGATTGCCTGGAAATGGCAAATTACAAGGAAATCCTCCCCAGAAAGAAGCAGGTTGAATAGCAAAATATACATTTTCTACAACCCACCAACCTACCTATTCTTCTGAGGCAGTCCCCTTCGGTTTTCTGTACATCCCTCCTTAAATAACATTATTAAATAGGCACTTCAAATGTACAAAATTTACAGTTTTTGAATATTCTACCCTTGTACATTACTCCTTTCTTTCTTTTTGGCTATCTGCAGCCACATTCTGACACAGCCATGCCTTCATATTTAAATTTATAGGTGACAACCCCTTTGTCCAAGTAGAGGATGGAGATGGGATCCAGTTTAGTAGGCACACAGCAAGCCTTGGCAGCTTTCTGGGGATTCTTCAGGTGGACTAGTGCTTGGATGATGGCATGCTTTGTGGGTGTGAGGTGCTCTGCCAGAGGATAAGAACAAACTCCTCGGCACTCATATGCTTCATATCCTGGAGGAGCTATGATCCAGGAATCCCAGCCAATTTCCTTGAAATCAATATAGAGTGGTGTCTTTTTGCAATAGTTTCCCTTGGCATTTCTCCTGATCCGGGCAGTAGAGTCATAAATAATATTGGATCTCATCTGCAATAGAGCTTCTTCTCCAGGTCCATCATGGAAATTATCAGTTTCTAGGTTGTCCAGTTCCAGAAGGTCCTCATGATCTATCATTTCATCCAGTTCCTCTTTTTCCTCCTTTTTGTCACTGCTTTGGTCATCAGAAAACACAATGAGTAAAGGAACATGTTTGTTATGGTCACTGATGTCTATCTCCAGCTGATCTCTCACTGAAGACCCAGTCTCCTCATTTCTGCTCTCTATGTGGACCTCTAGTCGGTGGGTAGTAGAACCTGACTTTCGCCAGTGTCTGATGGCATCTGTGACATCAAAAGCCTCCCACTCATTACTGATTCCATAAATCTCTCCTGACACCAAAACCAACATTTTTCTTTCTTCTCCTTCATTTTCTAGCACTTCGAAAATGGTTACTTTTCGTTCCACTTCATCATATAGCAGGTGATTCCTCTGGGTCAAAGCATAAAGCCTGAGTTCAGCCATGATGATCTCTTCATGGTGAGGGATGGACACGTTGAAGAGGAGTTGATATTTTTGGAGTCCATTAAAGCTGGTTGGTTGAGAAAATAGATCTAGAAGAAGACAAAAATCAGCTTTTAAATGGAAGGAATTACTTCAAAATAAAGCAGAATCATTGACCACAAATAAGAAGAAAATTTACTGATTATGTAGTTCTATATAGATTAGATGTATATGCTTTCCTCATATATTCCTTGCACATGCAACAGATATTTCAAAATATACTTATTCAGAGCTTCCTGTATACAAAGCGCTGTACTAGGTTTGGAAAATACAAGGAGAAATCTTTGTATCAGCTTATAATTCGAGAATGGTAGGGATGACATGGGGTTAGATATTGGTGAGTAATTAGAGGAAAGGACAGACACATGGATAATTATGATTTAAAGGAAAATCAGATAAATGCAAAGGATAGATACAGGCAAAGTTCTATGAGAAATCTGAGGTGTAATATATCTCTATCTATAGAGTTAGTATTGAAGAAAGTGCAATGGAGGAGATGGCACCTGAACTGGACCTTAAAAAGATGGACTTCAGCAACTAAAGATATGGGTTGGAGAGTATCAAGTAGTTCTTTTCAGGCATAGAGAATTGAGAGCAAAGGCATGTGGATTAGCATGAAAATGGGGAATGAAGAGTATTTCAATTTGGCTGTAACATAAAGCATCAGAAGAGGAGGGGGAGGTGATAAAGCTGGACATGTAAGTTGAAGCCAGAGTGTGACGTGCCTTCAATGGAAGAGTCAAGTATTTTTGCTTTATTTGGTAGCAATGAGGAGACATGTTCATAGCTCAGGAATGTTCCTTTTGTTATGCTCATCCCATCCTCATGGAGTCATTTCCTATATTTTAATTTTATCATCCATGAGTTTTAATATTGCACTCAATTCTCCATCCACAAAGCCAGAGAATCATGGCTCATGTGAACTTTCTGGCTTAGATAAACAGTTCTAATGGGGCTAGATGATTACATTCCCAGGAGCCATTTCATTCATGGAGTTCTCTTCTGCCCCTGCATACTCTTGTCACCCTCTTGCCCGGTCCTCAAGGATGGGCAGCAACCAAGGTCTGGTACCCCTGGTCTTTGCCCTACAACTCCACCCAGTGGGGACTGTGGGCAATGATACTTAACTCCTACCCATTACTACCTCTGTGGACAGAAAATTCCCACCATCTTTAACTCTCTTTTCCCATATTGCTCAATTATGTCATACCTAGGAATAAATTATCCCTAAAAACTAACTTCCTATTCTCTCCTTATCTTCATCAACACTATACTGCTCTTGTTTAGTTCCAGTTTTGCCTATGCTTCCACTGAGCCCTCAGGAATTCCCATTCCATGATAAATATACTATTTCTCTTCACTCTAGACGTCTTTGTCTCATATTCCTTTCATCTACTTGCTCTTAGAGATCTTCCTTCCTTCACATGAATCCTTGATCTTCCCCTCCAGCACTGACTATAGCATACCTTTCTCATACATTTTTCCAAGACACTGGAAGAGAAGTCCCAATATCCCTTGCTCCTCATTGACACTTTACAATCTTTATTGTTCTTCACTTTTCTGCTTCATTTGAAAATTTTGATCCATTCTTCCTGGATACTCTCTCCATTATGGGTTTTTGTGATATTATTTTCTTCTGGTTCTCCTACCATGCCCAATCTTTCTCTTTCCCTCTTCCTCTCCTTTTCCCTCCCCCTCTTCCTACTTTTCCCTTCTTTTCTCCCTCCCTTTTCCCCTTTCTCCCCCCCCATATTCACTCTAAGCTTTTGCATCAATTTCACATCTATCATCCTTACCTTTCAAACTGGATGTTTATGAATCATCTCAAATTCAATATAGCCCAAGCTGAACTCACTGTCTTTCCCCCATGCCTCTTTGAAGCTCTCCTATTTTGGCATTTCCCACATTCATTCTCTTTAAGAATACATCTGACCATGTCAATCCCCTAGTCAATTAACTCTACTGGTTTCCTATTGTTTCTAGGATAAAATAAAGACTCCTGTTTTTGGTTTTTAATGTCCTTTATGACCTTGTTCCAACCTATCTTTTCAGCCACATATGTATGTGTGTATATGCATGTGTACATATATGCACACACATGAGTGTATGTATGTATATATGCACACATATACACATACATATATACATTTAATATATGTCTATCCTTCTGCTATACAGTACAGTCATATTGGTCTTCCATTTGGTGCTCCATATCTGTGACTTTTTCCACTGGTTGTTCTCTGTGCCTAGAATATGTTCTTTTCTCTCCCCATTTCATTAAATCTCATTCTCCCTCAAGATACAGCTTAAGAATTATCTTCTATACAAAACCTCTCCTGATGTCATCCTTCCCTCCCCTTCTCCCTGCCAATGTTCTACTTCCTATTTTTATGTGTACATGTTTTCTCCCCTGATAAAATGTAAGCTTTTGAGAATAAGGATTGTTTTACTTTTTGAGTATCTGCATCCCTTAGGTTCTATCATAATTTCTGTCACGTAAGAAGTGTTTAATAAATGTTTATTGAACTGTGAAAACTTCCCCACTCTTCTTAGTAAGCCAAAATGAAAGTAATAGGGTCAAGTTACATTTAATTCAATTTGACAGTTATTATCTACCATGTACAAGGTAGTGTGCCTAAGTGACCCTAAGACCTCCCAAACACGGGTAGTTTGTTAGGTGGGAAAATTTTTGGCAATTGACATTCAACCTCATTAGAACTAGAGACTTATCTTCCTCATCCCCTTAAGCACCTTAAGTTTTCTACTATATCAAGAGTATAGGCTGAAATAATCACTTAGGAATATCTAGAGTTTTCAGGATTCCTAGTTCTAGTCCAATTCCATCATTTTAAGGATGAGGAAACAGATCTAGGGCAGTAATTATCTAAAGGTCATACAGTAACTGGTAGGATCAGGATTTGAATCCATATCCTTTGAATTCAGTCACTAGTTGTTTCCCTACTTTAACAGTCTATGGTCTTATGATTATATGAATAAAAAAGTAATTTTAAAGGCATTGTGGGGACACAGAGCATAGACACTGAAAGGCTTATTTCAAGAATATGCATGAGTGGGATATATCACCATATACATCTCTCTTTTAGTTGGGGCCCTTAATGTAACAAGAGCTTTGGATTGGTAATTAGGAAACCTGGGTTATGGTACCAACTCTGCTGCCTACTCTGGATGATCTTTAGATAATCGTTTTCCCTAACAGGGCTTTTCATTTCTCCTCTATAAAATTAAGGAATAACCCAGAAGATCTCTAAGATTCTTTTCCACTCCAAACACTAAGAACTAAACTGTGGCCTCAACTCATGTCTTCCAACTCTAATATTATATGGTTCTATGCCTTTTTTTTTCCTGAGGCAATTGGGGTTAAGTGACTTGTCCAGGGTCACACAGCTAGGAAGAGCTCTATGTTTTTAAACATGTTATTAACAGAAACTGAACTTCCTCTGGAGCTCTTTCAAATTAAAAGTCTTTCTCTGATGCGCACCTTGTGTGGTGTGTAGGTGACCTCCAAGTCTTTAAGACAATGCTAGCAAAGGGCATATATGGCAGAGCCTATCAAGTTGAATGGACTGAATCTGTGATCTGAGACCTAACATAATGAATTTCACCAGAATAAAGAATGGTTTCCCATTAAACAGATTCTTAAAGTATGTATGTAAATGTTTTTGTACAATTATGGGGTTGTATTAGGTAACTGCTTAAAGATAATTGCTTTTAAGTCTTTAGACCAGAAAGGACTTTATCTAATCTAACCTCTTAATTTTAGAGTGGAGCTGAAAATTCTTGTTATTCTAAATGTCAATAGAACCCATGCACACTTTACTGTATTATAGCCTAGACTTCATATCAAATAGCTGTTATATAGTGAGTTAAAGTCTCCATGCCCTTATCTGATAAAAATAACTTTAGATTCATGATATATAGAAAGGCTACACACACAAACACGCAAAAATATTTGCTTAAGTTACACTTTGAAAACTGCTTCTCTGTCTTATCAATTCATCTATGAATCAATGATTGATATACACTTTTTATCTTAATTTAAGATAACTCAAAGTTTACTTAACTATTTTCAGCATCAGTGAATGAGGGCTTTGGACTATCTTGTACTTACCCCAAGACAGACATTCAGATCAAATTAAAGCATGAAGAATTTTGACATTACTATATTCTGAGGATGTACTTGGCACAGTAGATAAAGTGTTGGGCCTAGAATCAAGAAGACTCGTCTTCCTGAGTCTGAATCTGACCTCAGAAATTTACTGTGTGACCCTGAGAAAGCCCCTTCACTCTGTTTGCCTCAGTTTCCTCATCTGTAAAAATGAACTAGGGGAAGAAATGGCAAAACATTCCAGTATCTTTGCCAAGAAAATGCCAAATGAAATCATAGAATCAGACATGGTTGAAAAGACTCAAAAAGAACAGTATAATTTTTACAATTAGCTCAGCCAAAATCACAGAATCTAATGAATGCAATGTGGCTAACTTCAAAATAGAAATTTCTTCTATGATATAACTGACAAGTATCACTTGGAGATGTCCAGTAAAGGGGCTTTATTGTTTTCTAATGCAGTCTATTCTATTTTCAAATAGCTCTAATTGATTGGAAGTTTTTCCTTAAATTAAAGCCTAAATCTATCTCCTTGTGATTTATACTTATTGCTTATTCTGCTTTTTCAACCCTTAATAGAACAGGTTTTACCCTTGTTCAGAACACAGACTTTCAAATAATTGGAGACAATTGCTATGTCCTCTCTAAGTCTTCTCTCAGATAAATATCCCCAGTTTTAAAATTTTCTCTTTTTGATTTCTTTTTGATTATTTGCTTCTTTTGTAATGGTTTTTGTCTCCTATTACTTTCTACTTCTATTGCTACCATCACAATCAATCTCATTCATTTCACTTTAATTTAATCCTATTTCTGCTATTTAGTACTTCTGTGATCAACGCTAAATTATTTTGCCTTGTCTAGATTTTAGTTCCTTATGGCAAAGTGGAAAGAGCTCTGACTTTGGAGTGAGATTGCCTGGATTCAGACACTACTTTTGTGACTTACCATGGGTGATCCTGGCCAAGGCATTTACACTCTTCCAAATTCAGTCTCCACCTCATCATAAAATGAGGTATTGGGCTAAATGGTTTCCAACATCCCTTCTGAAGAGCTCTAAATATATGATTCTATTCAATTCAGTAAGTATTTATTAAGTGCCTTCCCTGTACTTGGTACCATGTTAGGCAATGGGCATAGAAAAACAAGTGAAACAGACCTTATCATCAAGGAGCTTGTATTCTTCTAGTTTTTGTCACCTTGCACTTACGCTACTCTGTAGCCTTATATTTGCTCTATCTGCCTCTAATCTGCTATTATATTCATTTTTAAGAACTTTGCTTTGATGAATATGATAATAACATATTTACATAGGAATAACACAATTATGGAGCACTTTAAGGTTCATGAAAGTCTTTCCTTATGACAACTAGGTAAAGTGGCTAGTGCAAATATCCACTTTTACATATGGTGAAACTGAGACTCAGAGAAGTGAATCGACTTGATTACATAGCTAGTAAGTATTGGTACTGGGATTAAAATTTAGGTCTTGTCTTGTTGCTCAGTTGTGTCTTTGTGACCCCATTTGGGGTTTTCTTAGCAAAGATAATGGAGTATTTTCCATTTTCTTTTCCACCTTATTTTACAGGTGAGGAAACTGAGGCAAATAGGGTTAGGTGAGTTGCCCAGGATCACACAGTTAATACGAGTCTGAGATTGGATTTGAACTCAAGAAAATGAGTCTTTCTGATTCCAGATTCAGCACTCTATGCACTATGGTGCCACCTACCTGTCCCTAGGTCTTCTTACACTTAATCCTCCTTATTTAAAACCTTTTGGTGGCTCCTCACCAATGAATAATCCAAACACAATCACACCCCCCACATTATATCCTTTCAAGTTTATACCTCACCCTTCTTTGACATGAGATTCCTGCTCCAAATGTCTACCTATTCCCTAACATATTTTTTTTTTTGGTATTCTCTTTTTGCTCAAGCCATTTCCCTTTCTTGAAATGCCCTCCCCTCTCCTTTCTGCCAGTTTAAATAGTTAATCATCTTCAAGTCCAATCTCACGTCCCACTGATATTCAATGAAATCTTTTCTGTCCCTTCCCTTTGGGAGTTATCATTTTCTTAAATTCTTGCCACTTATTTGTCATACCATGGATTTCCCATTATTATTTTCATGTCTAGCTAATTTTAGAAAAGCTCAGCATCAGATTGATCATAGAGTGACTATCACAGGATGGTAAATTTGTGTGTCCATAGGATCATCTTTCCAGGATCATCTACCAAACTGTTTTATTAAATTAATTATATTATATTAATTATGTTTATATTTATTAAATTAATTTATATGCCATATCCATACACATGCAAATCCAAATTTGTTGGATTGAATCATTGAAGAGAGGAGTTGTGAATTGCACTGGTGGAGAGAATACCCACACAAACCACATTATAATCTTGGAAGGATTTGAACACTATTTATGGTTTCCTTCTCCTTGACAGAGAAAAGTTTCTTAAGGACAAGAACCATACAATAATTTTAGGAATTTTTGACTCATAGCTTTAGATTGGGAATAGATCTTAGAGCCCATCAATTCCAAACTCTTCATTTTACAGAAGAGGAAACTGAAGCACACACAGAGAGGGAATGAAAGATTTGTCCAGGGTCACACACCTGTATATGTACAAGGAGAAATTTGATCCCAGAAGTCCCTCACTCCAAGTTCCAGTATCTGAGTCACTTATTTCTGAATTCCTACTGTAGTCTGGAACTACATCTCACATAAGACACTGGCCTTATAATCAGAAGATCTACATTTGAGTTGTGGATCTGACACCAATTAGGGGCAAGACCCTGGGCAAGCCATTATTTCTCTTCCATGAGTCAAAGTTTTATCATTTATAAAATGGAAATGGTAATAATAATAATCCCTACTTCAGAGGGTTGTGGAAAAAAATTGTGAACCTTGGAGCCCCATAGAAAAGAGCTCTGATTACTATATTTAACAAATAAATCTTGATTGATCAATTCTAATCCACAGGCCAAATGCTTCTACTGATTGATGAAACACCATGTCAATGGATACATATCAAATTTAGTATTAAATAGGTGAGTCATAGGATCTAGGTTAGAAGTAATTTAGAAGTTATCTGACCCAGTGGTTCTCTAAGGTGGCAATATAATTCAGGCATCCTGTGAATTGTACAGAACTTTCACTTGTAATCATATACATAGTCTTCTTGAATTGTCAAGAATTCATACTTGTTATTACATGCCTACTCAGGAGTCCACACTGTACCATGATTCTTCATGGCAAGAGATACTACTGTCCTGTGAGCAAGAAAAAGATTAAGAACTAGTAATCTAGGCTAACCCCTTTATTGTACACATGAAGAAAGTTAAATCCAGAGATGGGAAGTTACTTGGCTAAGGTCATTCTACAAAGGAATAGTTGGCCTGGGATTTGAACTCAGTTTTTTTGATTCCTAGCTTGGAGCTCTTTCCACTGGAGCATCTGAGAAGTAGAGATGGCTCTGCCCTGAAGTTTCCTACTTGCCATAATATCATAAATGGTGATTGTATGAGGAGGATTGAGTAAGGAATGTGAGGAAACCTTTTTTTTGTATTAAAAATATTTGAGATTCTCTAGGTATGCAAATAGAGTAAATATCTAAGTTTTACAAGTAACCACAAGTATATATGTATACATATACTATATATGTATATATGTTTATATATATAGAGAGAGACAAAGACAGAGAGACAGAGAGACAGACACACAGAGAGACAGAGACACACACAGAGAGAGAGGAGAGACAGAGAAACACAGAGACAGAGAGACACAGAGAGAGAAAGACACACATACATACACACACACAGAGAAATTAGGATAGCATTTGTATTAAGGAGCTCTAAGGGCTGGGGAGAGGATTCTACAACTACTACTGCTAATAATGAAAATAATAATGTTGATAATAGGTAGTATTTTATATGGCATTTTAAGGTTTGCAAAAAATGCTTTTTTAAGGTAGATGGTATTATTATCTCCATTTTACAGATGAGGAAACTGAAGTGGTAAAAGATTAAGAGATCTGCCAAAAGACAGCCAGGTGGCACAATGGATAGAGCCATAGGTCTTGAGTCAGGAGTACTTGGTCTTAGACACTTACTAACTGTATGACCCTGGACAAGTCACTTAGCCATGTTTGCCTTATTTCTTCTTCTGTAAAATGGGCTGGAAGGCAGCTAGGTGTCTCAGTGGATAGAGCACTGAATTTGGAATTAGGAAGCCTCCTTTTTTGAAATCTAGCTTCAGACACTTACTAGCTGTGTGACTCTTGAATAGTCACTTAACCCTGCTTGCCTCAGTTCCTCTCTGCAAAATGGGGTGGAGGAGGCTATGGCAAACCATTCTACTATCTTTGCCAAGAAAATTCCAAATGGGGTATGGAAAGCCAGATGTGGCTGAAACAACTTAACACAGCAAAAATCTTTCCAGAAGAAAGAAATAGGAAACCATATCAGTATCATTACCAAGAAAAACCCAAATGGGGTCACAAAGAATTAGACAAGACTGAAGTGACTAAGAATAATAATAGCATCTGAACTGGATTTGAACTCAGATCTTCCTGGCTCCAAATCTAGTGCTTTTACACACTAGCAATTACATAGTAACATTATGATCCCTATTTTACAGATGAAGAAACTAAGTTTCAGATAGGAAGTGATGGGACCTAAGTTTGCACAGCTGGTAGGTTTAGAACCTTCTACTCAAACTCAGGTCTCTTCACTACACACATGCTCTGTCGTCTCTTCATTGCATTACATTGCCACCCACTGCCGGCGCTTTATTTTTCTCCCACTGCTTCCTGTGGTTACACTCTAGCAGCATCAGAATGTCTATATTCAGCTATCTACTCTCTCCTTATCATGTCTGACTTTGGCCAAGTTGTTCCATTCCTGGGGACTCAGTTGCCTCATATGTAAAAATGAAGGAGTTGACCTTCATTAGTTCTGGACTTTATGATCTTCAGTCCCTTGGGATGGACTTTGAATGTTTGATGCACAAGCTGAGTACAGTTCAGTCTGTATTTGTTATCTTTGGACAATTTTGCAAGATCATCAAACTCAAAATCTTGTCTTACTTCTATAATAGATAAATTTTTACATGAATTATATATACTTTTAAACACTCAGTATGACTAATTAAATTAACTTTGCAATTATTTCCATTGAAATAAATGAATTTAAATACATAAAATGTCATAGCAATCCAGTTTTGTTTTATAGAAGGGACCTTAGAGATCATTGTCTCCACTCCCCTTGTTTTACAGATAAGGAAACTGAGAAAAATGAAGTGATTGACCAGGAATTATCAGTGGGAGAACAGATTCAAACCCATGTCCTCTGACTCCAAGTTCAGAACATTTCTTTTACACATCTTCCAATATCCCATTAATGTTCTTTATCCATTCTTTCTAATATGCATTACTTCTTTTATGCTCATAAAAATGTTCTCCACTTGCCTGGTTCTCCTTTCTCTCTCCACTCTTTGTCTTGATTCAACAAATTTCTTCCAGATTCCTTTGCACTCCTCACACTTATTGTTCTTAATTATGCTATTTCACTCAATGAATATATCACAATTTATTTAATCATTCTTTCAATACTTAGACTTTGAAACTGGTTCTAATTTTTCACTAGAATGTCATAGCTAACAATAAGAATTGTGGATAGCCAACGGAGTCTTTTTCATGCATGGATATGAATGATGGCACTCTCCAGTCTCTCAACAGATCAGGAGTCCTTAGGGATAAGCATGGAGGTATGCAGCAGCACTTCAGAATAGGTTTTAGAATGAGATTACTACTGAGTTTGAACTTGCCTACTTAATGTGTCTGTAGATATAAATGTCATTTGTTTTCTTTCACAAATCAGTGAATGCTACAATTTTCCCCTTAAAACTTTAGCAAAATTTAAAGGCAGTTAATAAATACAATGCAATGTGTATATGCTGTGTGCATGCATGTGTGCATGTGTGTGTGTGTGTGTATTTGATGTGTGTGTAATGTTTTGCTGACAATCTGGAACTTAAAATTTTAAAAAATAAACATATATGAGCTTAATCAATAAACACATTTGACTCACATATTATCTGGTTTGATAGATATATGAATATAGGTCATAGAGTCAAATATTTGGTGCTGGAAATGACCATTGAGAGATCATCGGGCATAGTGTGCAGAGGGCTAGCCTTGGAATAGGAGAAGAACTGGATTTAACTTTTGTTTCTGACAAATTCTATCTAGTAAGTTCATGTATATGTAAGCTACTTAATTCTCTCAATTTTCTAGGCAACTCCATAGCAGGAATGTGTTGGAGCTCAGCTTAAACCTACTAGACTATTGTTAAAAATCATCAAACCCTTCCTACAAATCTCTGATTGATTTATTGTTTTGTGGATTATCTAGACTTAAGAAAGTGATGGAGAAAATATTAGTAGTGCAGATTAAAAGTAGAAATGTGTGATGTGCACATTTTCGTTTTTCCCAGAACTGGTTATGAAATATCTACCATACATCGTTATCTCCAATGTATAAATGATTTGCTGATATACATTGGTTTTGAGAGTTTTCACATCAAGGAGTTCTCTACACCAGTGAGATTCCAGACTCAAACAACAACAATAACAAAAATGAAAAGTTATTCCTAAACTATATTGTGCACATTAGGCAGAGTCCATGTGGTAGAGGAGGAAAGAACCTTGAACTTGGGACCAGAAGAATCTGGTTTCAAATCTTTGCTCCATGCCCTTTTACTTCTGTGACTTTCTGCAAATCTCAGCCTCCTGCTTCTCATTTACAAAGTGAGGAGAGTGGATTATGACATGATCTTTAAGGTCCTTTTCAATTCTAATTCTATGATCTATGAAGAAGTATATACAAAGTGAGCAAATTATAGCTCAATTTGGGATGGATCATTAATATTGAAAAGCATGAGATTGCTACTGAATCTAGCAGTCTGGACAAAGCCATGTTAACCCAAACTTTGGTTTCTTGTCCATTACCTAGGAAACTCTGCTAGATATTAAAATTTGTAAATAATAATAATAATAATAATAATGTTTCATACAGGTCTAAAAACTGTAAATAGGATTTGAAGGCCCTGTGATTCAATGAACAGTTTTCATTTCACTCCATTCCACAAATATTTACTGAATGCTTACTATGTGCCCAAAAAAGCCCTGGTCCTGAGGACAAACATAAAAAACCCCAGCACAGTCTCTTGGAGGAATTCTGGTAAAGTGGAAAGTGAATTAGTGTTTGAATGAGAACACCTGGGTTCTTTCTCAGCTATGATGCTTACTACTTTTGTAATCTTAAGTGAATCATTTAATTTCTGTGGGCCTCAGTTTACTCATTTGTAAAATGAAAGGGTTGGACTAGCTGGCCTCTGAGGATCCTTCCAGTTCTAGATGGATGATTCTATGGACTTTTGAGTAGCTTATTGGAGATACTGAATGAGCACAAATAAATGGCATGTAAGGTAGATTATAATAGAGGAAAAGGAGATAACAAATTATTACCAAAAAAAATTTGAGGAAGGAGATAGCCCATTCTGCATTGGCTGAATCATGGGGAAGAAAGTTCTTTCTGATGTATGTGAAGACATCTTATCCCTTTACTGGCATATTTAATAAAGTAGCCCCTTTCATTTCTATGCTTTTTAACTTTTCTTAATAAATATACAAAATGAGACTGTTCCCTAGAAACTGCCTGTCACATTATCTTGCTTTTTGTCTGCTTTTAAAAAAGAATTTCCTTCCTATGTTACATTGACAAACTGAAGCCAATAAATAAGCTTGACTTGTCAGGAGAGCTTATAGGCAGACTAGTAGGCAGGATACAGTTGGCCGATCTGCGTTTTAAGGTATCCAAACAGAAAATGGTGATCCGAAAAGGAGAAAATGAGCCCATTTCAGATGCAGTGCTATTGTGTCAGATAGAAAGGTCTATTGGGACATTTCTGCCAAGATCTAAATAAAAGCCATACCAAAAATTACTGTAAATTTTTATTGGCATTGTAAAGACTTGCATATGTATTTATATTATATATAGACATCAATATCTATATATATAATCTATATATATACTATATATATATAGTGTATATATACTATATATACACTATAAATATATAGTGTATATATATGTACATATAAAAATAATACACATGTACATATATATAATATATATAGTATGTTTGTAGATATGTATATATACACTGTATATATACCATACCAAAAAATACATATGTTCTCTATATAAATTTATGTGTTTTATATATATACATATACATATACATACACATACAATGGGCATATATATGCATGTGTTTATAATGTATACACACATATTCATATATATAATGTAATGCATACACATGGTATATACAGTGCCAATAAGAGCTTATAGTATTTTATATGGCTTTTATTTACATATAGTTTATACACACATATCTATAGATGTCTATAATTAATATAATTGCACATCCAAGTCATACGGTTCCAGAAAGAGTTCACAGTATTTTTTCATGTTTAAAAATTTATATTCATTATATACATACATGTTAATGGTTACATATAAGTGCACAATACACATGTGCACACACATATATGTGTATACACATGTACTGGCTTAATGGATAGAAAACCATCATTGGAGCCAGGAAGGTTTGAGCTGTGTGGCCCTGTACAAGTCACAATCTTTCAGAGCACTTGGCACCTTTCTAAAAGTCAATTGCAGAGGAGATACAGAACTCTATTGGTAGAGAGTTTTCTCTCACCTGGGGAATTCCTTGCACCAGTGAAATGCAAGGCCTAATGGCTACCACAGTCCTATATGTGTGAATTTATACATATATAATACATAAATATATGTATATATTATGCATAGAGATTTTTGTTTTTTGAAAGTGTAGCTGAATTTATGATAACAAAAGCCCAAACTTACCTTCATTTTTGAAACTTCTAATGATATTTGCAGATGGCATTGAGGTTCGATCAGTTGCAAATCTATTATATAGTTCTAACATGTACTCTGGTGGGTCGACCTTGGCCGAATTGGGCAGGGGGATTTCAGACAGGTTCAATGTCTTCAGAAATTCATTTTTCATACTTTGTAGCAGAGTAGTAAAGTCAACGCCATCTTGCTCTGAAAAAACATCATCCAGCAGGGGCAGATCTTCTTCCAGGGAAGAGTCCTCCAGGCTCATGATGGGGTTGCCAGATCCCAAGGAGGCTCCCAGACAGAGAATTACATACAGCTGGAAGACTTGGGAGCCCATGGCTTTGCTTAAGCCCCCAATCCCAGTGAAGTTTAGGTGTCAGTGGTTCCAGTGGTCCGAATCCTCTGGAGAGGACTTGACTTATGTCATCCGGAGTTGCCAAGTTTGGAAACTCTTTCAGAAGCATTCCCTCACTCTGTCTCTTTCCTTCTGTTCTTCCTCTGCCCCCAAAAAAAGCCAGGTTGCAGTAATTGGACAGCAGGATCGCCTATGGGAGCCTAGCCTTCCTTATCTCTCTAGTGTAAACTTGTGCACCAGATTTTGTAGCTATCTCACAATTCCTTTTTCTTTTAATGAGCATTTTGTAAACACTTCTACATTCTGACACTGGTGAGAAGATAGGACAATTTTCTTCTTGAAAGGGCTCTGTCTTGCTTCCTTTCAAGCTGCCTCTCTCAGCGGACATGGACACTTTTTTGATCTTAAACATTTCTAGCTCACAGGGAAGAATGAGTAGTCAATCACAAAAACATAGGAGGTGTCAAAAATTAATTTATTCCTTATTTCAATACTTCTAGGAACTGTGATTCCTACATATCGACACTGAGAATATTGATAACAGATGTTGACCTATTTATGACTTAGTAGATTTTTTTTTTGCTGATCATCTCTTTATAGCTAATTGTCTGTTGATGAGCTTCTCCACAATTACCAGGGCTGATCTCAAGTATACTTAAAGCCATTGGCTTGGCCAGTGATGGCCAGAGTTTATGTACTTGGCCATGGAGAGCCCAGGATAATCTCTAAACCACAGTGAGGGATTAAGAAGAGAACATTGGTGGATGCTGTTCACCCTTTTTTAGCTCATTATATCAAGGATCCAGGATTTTGTTACTTTAAACCCCTTTTCTACTGGCACAATTCCCAATTCCTTCATGCCTTAGTCATTGCCCTTCATAAGTTACTTGGTCTAAACAGAGTCAACACCACATACAAATTCATTTTTAAAAATGGTGACCCTTACACATTTCTGAAAGATCGCCAAATATCCATCATCACTGAGCTAATGCAAACTTCTTCATTTTTTTTTAAAGTCAGCTAGCTTTTTAGGTATAAAAAGAGGCTTGAACTCAAAAATCAGAACAACTTAAAATTAAGTAGCACTGAAACACTCACAAATACATATTAGTATTTGTTTGAATTGAAGTTTTATTACCTGCCTACTAGTCAGTCAACAGACATTTTTAAAGTCCTTACTATGTGCCAGACACTGTGCTAAGCATTAGAGATACAAAGAAAGGCACAAACAGCTCCTAAGTAGGGGAGATGACCTGAAAATATCTATTTACATATAGGACATAAACGGGATAAATAGGAGGAAATCAGAGGAATTAAATGTCCACTACTCAACAAGAAAAGATTTTAATCTAGCTGAGGTACATGTTTACAGAATAAAAATGGAATGGGCTAGGGCTAATTCAGGGGGCCATGTCTATAGTGGTGTTTGGGAGCCCTACTGGGATGTCATTTAGCCAATGATGCTGAACAGAGCTAGGAGTATAACTAGAGGAAAGATGCTGGACTAGAAGAAAACATCAGTTCTGATCCTGTAATTTCTCTAAAATCTTGACTGACTTGTAGATTTAGAGTTAGAATTTATTGGATTTAGAGTTGGAAGGGAACTACCTTAGAGAACATCTAATCTAGTGCCCTCACTTTACAGATAAGGAAACTGTGAGAGGGGAAATGACTTGTAGAAAGTCATACAAGTGCTATATATAACAACCTGGATTTGGATTCAAATAATTGAGTTTCCACAATACTCCATTGCCTCATATAACAGGGTCCAAACAATAGCTTAGGGATAGTAGCTTTGGAATCAGAAGAATGGGTTCCAATCCTACTGCAAATACTTCCTAAGGAACTTTGAACAAATTATTTAACCTTACAAACCTCAGTTTCCTAATATGTAAGATGAGGGAGTTGGATATGATGACTTTAAAGACTCTTTTCAGTCCTAAATCTAAAATCTTTTGATCTCCCTGAGCTTATGTTGAAAGTCCATTGGCTATAATGAAGGCAGGGGGAAAAAGGAATTGCATGATTGAATTGTTTTCTCCCTTCTCTCTCTCTCTTAGTCTCTGTCTCTGTTTCTCACTGTTTCTCCAGTTTCTCTCTGTCTCTGTCTCTTTCTCTAATCACATTTCCCATATCTCTCCCTAGTCCCGAACTCTGCAGGCCTTTTTGATGTCTTCTCATAATATTCTAGAGGGTATCTGTCCCTTGAGATAACTTACTATATCCTTAGTACTTGTAGATATTGTTTCAAATGAGATTCTCTGGTGAAAGTCTCTTCAGTAGCCTTAGGCCACAATCCTGTAATTCCTACTTAAAAAAAAAAAGGCTAGTCAGTTATTGGTTTCCAATAGGAGGGGCTCAGAATAGCCACACTCCAGGGACCCCGGACTGGTCCTGCTTGCAGTGGTGCTAACATTAGCTTAGCATGAAGCTTTTTGACAGCACACTAGCCAGGCCTTCATTATCCTGCTCTGCATCAAAACAAGCATCCATCTCTCTTCAACAAACAGAGGCATGTCAACACACACTTCAATAAGCTGAATGGCAGGCATAAGCCTAAAGCCTCCACGGGACAGATGTGTGAGGGGCTCTACTGCAAAGTAGAGCAGGCTGTCTCTCTGGATCAGGAAGAGAGAGAGAGAGAGAGACAGAGAGAGAGAGAGAGAGAGAGAGAGAGAGAGAGAGAGAGAGAGAGACAGAGACAGAGACAGAGAGAGAGAGAGACAGAGACAGAGACAGAGAGACAGAGACAGAGAGACAGAGAGACAGAGAGACAGAGAGAGAGACAGAGAGAGAGAGAGAGAGACAGAGAGAGAGACAGAGAGACAGAGAGACAGAGAGAAACAGAGACAGAGAGAAACAGAGACAGAGACAGACAGAGATAGAGAGACGGGGTGACAGAGAGGCAAAGATTGAGACAAAGAGAGACAGGTTCAGAGAGACAGATGGAGATAGAGACAGAGAAACAGAGAGAGACAGAAAGATGGAAAAAGAAAAAGAGAGCTGGAGACAGAGGAACCACAGAGAGAAATATATATATAGAGAGATAGATACCTAAAGATAGAGAGACAGAGACAGACGTGCAGTGAGAAACAAAGCCAGAGACAAAGAGACAAAAATGGAGATAGAAGCAGATGTAGAGAAAGACAGAGATAGAGAGACAGGGTGACAGAGAGAAACAGAAAGATGGAAAAAGAAAAAGAAAGAGAGAGGTTGACAGATAGAGACAGAGGAACCACAGAGAGAAATAGAGAGACAGATACCTAAAGATAGAGAGACAGAGACAGACATGCAGTGAGAAACAAAGCCAGACACACAGAAACAAAGATGGAGATAGAAACAGAGATGCAGAGAGAGACAGAGATAGAGACAGACATGGAGTGAGAAACAGAGCCAGACACAGAGACAGAGATAGGCAGAGATGGACACAGAGGTAGAAAGGAAGATACACTGATATCCCAGACTGCAGAACAAATGCAAGCTGATCTTGTGAGGTTCATTTATTCTTTATGGTTTGCTAGCATAGTGTAGGCAGCAAAGCATTGTGGTGCAGGAATAAGAGAAGGGCCTGAAACTTAAGTGATTGATCTAAATTCATCAAATGCTTCTTAAGAAGCTCTGTGCCAGATACTGGGGATGCTCAGAGCCTTCTCTCCAGGAGTGCCAAGGTTATTTCAGCCTCAGTCACATCATCTGTAAGGATGATAACATGAACGTTCCTTATCCCTAAGGTTTTTGTGAGCAAAATGCTATGCAGGTTTTCAAATGGCTATAGAAATGTAAACCTAAATTTCATTATTTTATTATTAGATTAAAATCTGGGTCACTTTCTGAAATATGTAGCCCAACTCCCATCTAACAAATTTTAGCTAATTAAAAAAAGGTAGTTGGCTATATATACATACACATAGTTATCCTTTCCACAAAATGACTTTCCCCATCATAGTTTCGATATATTATAGTATGGCAAAAGAAATGATTGTAAATGGAAATTTTGGGGGAATTTTGCAGAAGCTTCAGATGACACAAAAAGGCCAGTAGACTACAGAGAGAAAATTTAGAAACTCAGAAATGCTTAATGCAAATCTAATAATAAAATATTGTAAACATCCATAAAAGGACAAAAACAAATTAAGACTTCTCTGGTATGAAGAGAATGTCAAAAACTTTTACATGGATTTTCCAGATCATGGGGACACTGTGACCCTCATTCTTGCCATGTGGAAGGTATAATTAAATAAATATGAGCCTATATATGTATATACATATATACCCTCTTCTGTAAATGAGAATGATAATGGATTAAGATTATTTGCCCTTTATCCAGGTCCTATCTCTCACCTAGATTATTACAATAGCCTCCCTGCCTGAAGCCCCTGCCCTTTTCCTCTCCTCTTCCTACCCCTATCATAAAATTCCATAAAGCTACAAAAGAACAATTCCCAAACTCAGGACTGACCATGTTACTTCTTTCCTCAAATTATAGCGGTTCTTGATTACCTCTAAAGTCAATTTGCTTACTATTTAGAGCTTTCCACAAGCTAATTCCAATCTATCTTTCCACAGTTTCTATGCATTTTTCTCCGTCACACATAGTCTAGTCAAATTATTACTCATCCATAGTGCTCTATCTCTTGTAACCATGGCTATCCCTCATGCTAGAAATACACTTCCTTCTCATCCCCACTTCATAGAGTCCAGTGTCTCTCACTGTTTTGCTCAAGAGCTCTCCTGACTTCTCTAGCTACCAGTGCCCTTTTCTTGCCTTTTCCTTCTCCCTCTAAATTATATTTGTTAACGTGTATTTTAGATTTATTAATATTCCTATTTTTTACACCATCGTAACCCATGTATTTTTCCTCCCTCTCTCCCAGAAAACCATTCCATATAACAACACAGTATTTTAGAGGAGGAAAATAATGTGCCAGGACAATCAAGCAATATATTGAAAAGGTCCTCAAACATGTGCAATGTATAACACTTCCTATCTCCATGAAGTGATAGGTTACAGATGTCCTTTCACATCTCTTCATTTGAATCCTGCTTGATCTTCATAATTTTGGTACATTTATATATTTATATGAAGTTTTCTTTGCTTTACTAATTTTCCTCTGCATTAGTTCACATAGATCTTCCTATACTTCTTCACATTCATCATACCCATCATTTCTTACAGCACAGGAATATTCCATTACGTTCATAAGCTGTTTAGCTATTCCCCAATTAGTAGGTCTCTACTTTGTTTCCAGTTTTTTTTCTTAAAGCTTTTTATTTGTATAACATATGTATGGGTAGTTCCCCAGCATTGATCTTTACAAAGCTTTCCATTACAAATTTTACCCCCAGTCCCCACCCCTCCCCTAGATGGCAGGAAGTCTACTACATGTTAATAATGTTGAAATGCTTGACAAGTTATGCAAGAAAAATCCTATCTACAAGAAAAAAAGAAAATCAGAGAAAGGAAACACAATGCAAGCAAACATCAATAGAGATCATGAAAATGTTACGTTGTGGTCCATATTTCATATCCCTCTCTCAGGGTGTGTATGGTTTTCTTCAGTGAACAATTGGAACTGGTTTGAAACAATTCTTTGTTGCAGAGAGCCATGTCCATCAGAATTGATCATCATGTAATACTGTTGTTGCTGTGTATGATGATCTCCTGGTTCTGCTCGTTTCATTCAGCATCAGTTCATGCAAGTCCCTCCAGGCCTCTCTGAAATCGTCCTGCTGGTCGTTTCTTACAGAACAATAATATTCCATAACATTCATGTACCATAATTTATTCAGCCACTCTCCAATTGATGGGCATCCCTTCAGTTTCCAGTTTCTAGCCACCACAAAAAGGGCTGCCACAAACATTCTTGCACATGTGGGTCCCTTTCCCTCCTCTAAGATCTCTTTGGGATATAAGCCCAGGAGAAACACTGCTGGGTCAAAGGGTATGCACAGTTTGACAACTTTTTGAGCATAGCTCCAAATTGCTTTCCAGAATGGTTGGATTCGTTCACAGTTCCACCAACAATGTATTAGTGTCCCAGTTTTCCCACATCCCCTCCAACATTCATTGTTATCTTTTCCTGTCATTTTAGCCAATCTGACAGGTGTGTAGTGGTACCTCGGGGTTGTCTTAATTTGCATTTCTCTGATCAATAGTGATTTGGAGCAACTTTTCATATGACTAGAGATGGTTTTAATTTCATCATCTGAAAATTGTCTGTTCATATCCCTTGACCACTTATCTATTGAAGAGTGGCTTGAATTCTTATAAATATGAGACAATTCTCTATATATTTTAGAAATGAGGTCTTTATCAGAACCATTAAATGTAAAGATGATTTCCCAATTTGTTGCTTCCCTCCTAATCTTGTCTGCATTTGTTTTATTTGTACAGAAACTTTTTAACTTAATATAATCAAAATTATCCATCTGGTGTTCAATTAGGAGTTCCAGGTCTTCTTTGGACATAAATTTATTCCATCTCCACAGGTCTGAGAGATAAACTATATTACATTCCTCTAACTTGCTTACAAAGTCCCTCTTTTTATCTAGATCCTGAACCCATTTAGATCTTATCTTGGTATGTGGTGTTAGGTATGGGTCAAGCCCTAATTTCTTCCACACTAGTTTCCAATTTTCCCAGAAGTTTTTGCCGAATAGTGAGTATTTATCTCAAAAGCTGGGGTCTTTGGGTTTATCAAACACTAGATTGTTAAGGTTATTGCCTAGGTTGTCCTGATAACCTATTCTGTGCCACTGATTGACTGCTCTATTTCTTAGCCAGTACCAAACGATTTTGATGACTGCTGCTTTATAATACAGTTTTAGATCTGGTACAGCGAGGCCACCTTCATATGCCTTTTTTTTTCATTAATCCCCTTGAAATCCTTGACCTTTTGTTCTTCCAAATGAACTTTGCTACTATTTTTTCTATATCTGTAAAATAGTTTCTTGGGAGTTTGATTGGTATGGCACTAAATAAGTAGATTAGTTTGGGTAGTATTGTCATTTTTATTATATTCGCTCTGCCTACCCATGAGCACTTAATATTTTTCCAATTGATTAGGTCTGATTTTATTTGTGTGGAAAGTGTTTTGTAGTTTAGTTCGTATAGTTTCTGACTTTTCCTTGGCAGATAGATTCCCAAATATTTTATCCTATCATCTGCTATTTGGAATGGAATTTCTTTTTGTATCTCTTGCTGCTGAACTTTGTTGGTAATATATAAAAATGCTGATGATTTATGTGGATTAATTTTGAATCCTGCCACTTTGCTAAAGTTGTGAATTGTTTCTAGTAGTTTTTTAGTTGAGTCTCTAGGGTTCTCTAAGAATACCATCATGTCATCTGCAAAGAGTGATGATTTGGTTTCTTCATTACCTACTCTGATTCCTTTTATCTCTTTTTCTTCTCTTATTGCTAAAGCTAACATTTCTAATACAATATTAAATAGTAATGGTGACAGTGGGCAGCCTTGTTTCACTCCTGATCTTATTGAGAATGGTTTTAGTTTGTCTCCATTACATATGAAGCTTGCTGATGGTTTTAAATAGATGCTACTGATCATTTTAAGGAAAAGCCCATTTATTCCTATACTCTCTAGTGTTTTTATTATATTGGAAAGGGTGTTGGATTTTATCAAAGGCTTTTTCTGCATCTATTGAGATAATCATATGGTTTTTGTTAATTTGGTTATTAACATAATTAATTATGCTGATAGTTTTCCTAATATTGAACCAGCCCTGCATCCCTGGTATAAATCCTACTTGGTCATAGTGTACTATCCTGGGGATGACTTTCTGTAATCTCATTGCTAATATCTTATTTAAAATTTTTGCATCAATATTCATCAGGGAAATTGGTCTATAGTTTTCTTTCTCTGTTTTCACCCTACCTGGTTTAGCTATCAGCACCATTTCGGTCTCATAGAAGGAATTTTGCAGTATACCTTCTGTCCCTATTTTCTCAAATAGTTTGTATAGTATTGGAATTAATTGTTCTTTGAATGTTTGGTAGAATTCACATGTAAATCCATCTGGCCCTGGAGATTTTTTCTTAGGGAGTTGGTTAATGGCTTGTTCTATTTCTTTTTCTAATATGGGGCTATTTAAATAATTTATATCCTCTTCTGTTAACCTGGGCAATCTATATTTTTGTAGATATTCCTCCATTTCATTTAGA
The DNA here is from genome assembly GCA_023553655.1 of Myrmecobius fasciatus. Classification (NCBI taxonomy): domain Eukaryota; kingdom Metazoa; phylum Chordata; class Mammalia; order Dasyuromorphia; family Myrmecobiidae; genus Myrmecobius; species Myrmecobius fasciatus. The sequence continues at coordinate 251,663 of JAJPUD010001176.1, read as the reverse complement.
TTATCAAGCTTACTGGAATAAAGTTGGGCAAAGTAACTCCTAATTATTGCTCTCCTCTTCATTGGAGGAAAGTTCTCCCTTATCATTCTTGAGACTAACAATTTGATTTTCCTCTTTCCTTTTTCTTATCAAATTAACTAAAGGCTTATATATTTTGTTGGTTTTTTCATAGAACCAACTCTTAGTTTTATTTATTAACTCAATAGTTTTCTTATTTTCAATTTTATTAATTTCTCCTTTTATTTTTAGAATTTCCAATTTGGTATTTAATGGAGGGTTTTAAATTTGTTCTTTTTCTAGTTTTTTTTAATAATAAGCCCAATTCATTGATCTTTTCTTCTCTATTTTATGCAAGTAAGCATCTAGAGATATAAAATTGCCCCTTATAACCGCTTTGGCTATATCCCACAAATTTTGGTATGTTGTCTCCTTATTGTCATTCTCCTGGATGAAATTATTGATTGTGTCTATGATTTGCTCTTTCACCCATTCATTCTTCAGGATTAGATTATTTAATTTCCAATTAACTTTTGGTTTATTTTCTCCTGGCCTTATATTGCATGTGATTTTTATTGCATCATGATCTGAACAAGATGCATTTACTATTTCTGCCTTTCTGCATTTGATTTTGAGGTTTTTATGCCCTAACATATGGTCAATTTTTGTATAGGTTCCATGGACTGCTGAGAAAAAAGTAAACTCCCTACTCTCTCCATTCAACTTTCTCCATAGATCTATCATACCTAGCTTTTCTAACAATTGGTTTATCTCCCTAGTTTCTTTCTTGTTAATTTTGTGGTTTGATTTATCTAATTCTGAGAGAGCAAGGTTGAGATCCCCCACTAGTATAGTTTGGCTGTCTATTTCTTCTTGCATCTCTCTTAATTTCTCCCCTAGGAATTTGGATGCTATTGCACTTGGTGCATATATATTTAGTATTGATATTGCTACATTATCTATGGTACCCTTTAATAAAATATAGTTTCCTTCCTTATCTCTTTTGATTAGATCTATCTTGGCTTTTACTTGATCTGAGATAAGGATTGCTACCCCTGCTTTTTTTTGTTCACCTGAAGCATAATAGGTCCTGCTCCAGCCTTTTACCTTCATCCTATATGTGTCACTATGTTTTAGATGTGTTTCTTGTAGACAACATATTGTGGGATTCTGGTTTTTAATCCAGTCTGATATCCGCTTCCGCTTTATGGGAGAGTTCATCACATTCACATTCACAGTTAGAATAACTAATTCTTTATTTCCTGCCATCTTATTTACCCAAGTTATGTTTTCCCCTTTCCTTTCCCCTTTTTCCCTTCCCCCCCTCAGTACTTTGCTTTTGATGACCCCCTCCCCCAAATAATACTCCACCCTTTAGATCCCCTCCCCCTGCTTTTACTCCTTTCCCCTGATTCTTTTATTTTCCCTTCTATTAGTTTGTCCCTTACTTTTCCTCCTTTCCCTCCCACTTCCCTCTAGCAACAGACAAGTTTCTATGTGAAATCAAATGTCTGATATACACTTTTAGAGCCCAACCTGATTAGAGTAAGATTTACACAATGCTCATCTCCCTCCCCTCTTTCTCTCAATTATATTAGGTTTTCTTTGCCTCTTCAAGTGATTTTACCTTGTTTTTACCTCCTTTTTTTTGATCTTATTTGACCACTTTTTCCCTCTTTTCCCCAGTATGACAACCTTTCCCCTTCTAGTTCTCTTTTTCATATTATCAAAGTAATATCTAGTTAATTATACCCCCAAACTTTAAGTATCCCCCTAGTAAAAATAAAGTTCTCAAGAGTCCTTTCCTTTTTACCTTTTTATGCATCTCTTGAGTTCTGTGTTTGGATGTCGAATTTTTTGTTCAGATCTGGTCTTTTCATTAGAAATAGGTGAAATTCACCTATATCATTGAATGACCATCTCCTTCCCTGGAGGATAATGCTCATTCTAACTGGATAAGTTATTCTTGGCTGTAAACCAAGTTCCTTTGCCCTTCGGAATATCTGGTTCCAGGCCCTTTGATCCTTCAATGTGGAGGCTGACAGATCGTGTGTGATTCTAATTATTGATCCTCGGTATTTGAATTGTTTCTTTCTAGCTGCTAGCAGAATCCGTTCCTTGGTGCTATAATCCTGAAATTTAGCCACGATATTCCTTGGGGTTTTAATTTTGGGGTCTCTTTCAGGAGGTGATCAGTGAATTCTTTCAATGGTGATTTTGCCTTTTGATTCTACAATCTCAGGGCAGTTTTCTTTCAGGATTTCCTGGAAGATAGTGTTTAGATTCTTTTTTTCATCATGGCTTTCAGGAAGTCCAATAATCCTTAGATTGTCTCTCCTAGATCTATTTTCCAAGTCAGTTGTTTTTCCTAGGAGATATTTCATATTTTCTTCTAATTTTTCATTTTTTTGTTTGACTGATTCTTCAAGTCTTAGTGAGTTATTCACTTGCATTTGTTCAATTCTTATTTTTAAAGTATTGTTTTCTTCAGTTACCTTTTTAAGCTCCTTTTGTAACTGGCCAATTTGTTCATTGCACTCTTTTTCCACTTCAATAATTTTATTTTTCAATAAATTGGTGTCTTTTTCATATCTTTGTTGCAGGGCATCATATCCTTCTTGCACTGATTTCAGTTTATTTTCCCATTTATCTTCCAGCTCTCTTTTGAGGTTCTTTATGCAATCTTCCAGAAAGTCCTTTTGAAAAAGTGACCAGTGATGGTCTTTAATACCTTCTTCTGGCATTTTGTCTAAAGGAACCTCAGGATCTGGGGTCATGGCTTTGTCTTGATAAAAGCTGTCTATGGTGAGAACTCTCTTTTGCTTCTTCATTTTTTTTTAGACAGCGTGGATATCTCTTTAAGGTAGGGAAAAAAAACGGTGGCTGAAAGGCGGCTGAAATTCTATGCCCTGGGGCACTTCGGCGAATTAACTTAAGGTGCTGGGCTGGTGGGGGCTAGGACTAAGTCCGAATTACTCCTTAAACAGGGCAAGTCTGCCAGAACACCTGCCCCCAATCAGGGCAGAGTGTCCCGAGTGCCTCAGATAAACTCCAGGTGTTTGGAATTTGGAGTTTGGAGTTTGGAATTTCTGCCATGATGAGCTGAGCTGAGTCCCACCCTCACTTCCGGCCTACACAGGAGTCCTCTATTTATCTCTCTGTCTGAGTTAGACAAACCTGATATGAAGTTCTTCAGAAAAGTGTCCAAATATTTCTGAGTTCGTTAACTTGAAGATCAGTTCAGAAGCTTATTTTATTGTTGATTTGACAGAAGATCGGAGGAGAGGCAGAGAGTCACCTTTTCACTCTGCCATCTTGACTCCGCCCCCTCCAAATCTTTGTTTCCAGTTTTTAATCATCACTAATAATGAGGCTATAAATGTTTTGGACTTTTATGAGATTTTTTTTCTTCTTTTCAAGAGATTCCTTGTGGTTATAAACTCAGTAATGCAATCTCTGATTCAAAGGATAAGGATATTTTAATTACTTTTTTCATAATTCTAAGTTGCTTTACAAAATGACTAACATTTCAAAGCTTCACCAACAATGTATCGGTGTGCCTATCTTTTTACAACTCCTTCAATTTTCACTTTATGTCATTTTTGCCAATTTACAGCGTGTAAGGCAAAAATTGGGGTTGTTTTGATATACATTTCTTTTATTATTGGTACTTCAGAGCAATTTTGAGAAAACTTTGTTCAAATTTTTTGACCACATCTATTGTGGAATGACTATTAGTTTTATACGCATTTATTAATTGTTTATATATATTGGATAACAAACCCTTTTCAGAGAAATTTGATTCAAAGATTTTCTTCCCTTTCCACTACTTCCCTTCTTCTCTTAGGCATATTGAATTTGTGCATAAGCTTTTCAGTTTCAAATAATCAAAGTTATCTATTTTATCTTTTGTAATTGCTCTTTTCTCTTATTTGGCTAAGAATACATATCTACTCATAGTATGAAAGGCATGTGATTTGTTTCCTCTTCTAGTTTTAAAGTTACATATATATTTAGAATGTATTGTGGAGCATGGTGTAAGATGATGGGCTAAGTCTAATTTCTGCCAGATTGCTTTACAGTTTTCCAAGCAATTTTTTAAATCAAAAATTGAGTTTTTTCTAGGTTACTTATGTTTTCCATTTTATGAAACAGTAGCTTGTCACTTAAATCTGTTTTGTTTAGTCTGTCTGATTGTTCTGTCTATCTATTTTTAGCCAAATAGAATATTTTTTTAATGACTGTTGATTTACAATATAGTTTGAAGTTGGGAGGTACAACTTTATCTTTTATCCCTACCTTTTTTCATCATTTCCCTTGATATTCTAGATTTTTTAAGATCTCTATTAGGTGTGGGGAAATACAGTTAGGAATAGTAATTGTAAAAAAGAATTTTGAAGCAAGTTTCTCTGAAAAGGCCTCATTTCTTAAACAAAGAGGGAGCTGTATTAAATTAAAAAAAATAAGAGCCATGCCTCAATTGATAAATGATCAAAAGATATGATCTGTGCCCAAAGGGCTATAAATTCATGTATATGACCTAACAACAGAACTACTAGGTATGAATACTGAAAGAGATAAAAAAAGGAAATTGACCTATATGCACAAAAAATATTCATGGCAGCTTTTCTTGGCAAGGCATTAAAAGTATAAATTACTTTTAGAAGTACTGCCATTTTTTTTTTTGCTAAGGCAATTGGGGTAAAGTGACTTGCCCAGGGTCACACAGCTAGGACATGTCTGAGATCAGATTTGAACCCAGGTCCTCCTGACTTCAGGGCTGGTGCTCTATCCATTGTGCCACCTAGCTGCCCAGTACTGCCATTTTTATTATATTGTCCTGGCCTACCTGCAAGCACTGATTACTCCTCCAGCTATTTAAATTTCTTGGATAAATTACTGTGGTCTGTTTGACAGGATTTTGTTTAACATTTTTTAAGTCAATGTTAATGATATTGGTTTATAATTTTTCTGTGTTTTATTTTTTCCTGGTTTAGTCATTAGGACCAGAGATGCTTTCTAAGTTTTTCAGAACAATTCATAAAGTAGGAGTACAAGTGGTTTTTATGATTTTGATAAAACTGTCCTTTTATTCCATCTTAATTAGAAGTTTTTTTTATTCCCCTTTGGAAGTTTGTTTATAGCTAGACTCTTTTCCCTTTTCTAGAATGGGTCATTTAAGATCCCTATTGGGTTTTCTGATAATTTGGACATTTTATATTGTTGAATATTTTTTTTTGCATAAATTCTATGATACATTTGATTATTTTTTAAAATTCTTCTTGATTTACTGTGATTTCACCTTGCTTATCTGATATTTTGTCGATTCAGTTTTCTGCTCTCTTTCATGAAATCAGATTAGCTAAAGTTTTTCAATTTTATTGGTCTTCTCAAAGAACAAGCTTTTTGTAGTATTTATCATTTCCATAGGTTTTTTGTTTTTGATTTATCAATTTCCTCTAATTTTGTTATCTCTTTTTTTTGCTCATCTTAAGTTTGTTTATTTCTTGACTTTCAATTTTCAAAAATGCATATATGGCTTGTTAGTCCTCTCTTTTTCTTTTTCTTCTTCTTTGTCCTCTTCTTTTTCTTCTTTTTTTTAACTATATGTTTGTAAGGATATGATTTTCCTTCTGAGGACTGCTTTAACTGTATCCTAGAAATTTTGATTGGTCTTTGGGAACAAAAGACAAACAACAAGAAAAATTTTCGGTATACTACATCATTTTAATTTTTAAAATTGTAGTTATTGTTTCTATGGCTTTTTAAAAAATGAATTTATTATGTAAAATTTTATTAATTCTCCATTTAGTCTTGTGTCTTTTGTCTGTGGACTCTGAAGTCATCACTATTTTTATTGTATTGTGGTCTATAAAGGACGTGTTAACTATTTCTATCTTGATACATTTGTTTGCAATATTTCTGTGACATAGTATGAGGAAAATTTTTGTAAACTTCTATGTGGTGCTGAATAATATGTAAATATTCTTTTGCTATATCATTTATTCAAAGCCATAAGCCTTTTACCTGATTTTTCCAGAAATTTTTTCAGTTACATATTTTCCCTTTTATTTATCTGTTAGACTTAACCAAAACTGAGAGAGTAATATGGAAACATTCTGTTACTATGGTGTTCCTGTCTTTATCTTGTAAAATATTTCCTTTATGAATTTCCATTCTAGGGCATGAGAATTTCCTTTATTAAATGTATAACTTCATTACCACCAATAATTTGCTGTCTGATTCCTTTCAGCATAATATACCCTTATTATTTATCCCTTTTTACTTATTTTTTGAATATTTCTTTTTGCTTTATCAGATACCATGCTTGTAAATCCTACTTTGGGGAGTTCATTTGATGCATAGTAAAAAATTTTTTCCTCATTCCCTCATTTTCATTTTTGTGTATGTTTTTGTTTTAGAAATGGACTTCTTGGGAGGAATTTATGGCCAGAGAACTAAAGAACATTATGAAATGCAAAATGGATAATTTTGATTATATTAAATTAAAGTTTTTATATGAACAAAACCAATGCAGCCATGATTAGAAGGAAAGAAGAAAGTTGAGAAAAATTTTTTTACATCTAGTCTTTTTGATGAAGGCCTCATTTCTGAAATATAAAAACAATTGATTAACATTTATAAGAATATAAGCCATCCCTCATATGATAAATAGTCAAGGGATATGAACAGATAATTTTCAGACAAAGAAATTAAAGCCATAGCTAGTCATATGAAAAAAATGCTCTAAAACATTATTGATTAGAGAAATAAAAATTAGGGCAACTCTGAGGTACCTTTATACTTCTCAGGTTGATTAAGATAACAGGAAAAGATAATGATAAATGTTGGAGGGGATATAGGAAAACTGGGACACTAATATGTTGTTGGTCGAGTTGTGAATTGATCCAACCATTCTGGAGAGCAATTTGTAATTATGCCCAAAGGGCTATCAAACTGTGCACACTCTCTGACCCAGCAGTGTCTCTACTGGGTCTGTATCTCAAAGAGATCATAAAAAAAAGAAAAGGGCGCACATGGGCAAAAATGTTTGTAGCAGTCCTTTTTGTAGTGGCAAGGAACTGGAAACTGAGTAGATGCTCATCAATTGGATTTTGGCTGAATAAATTATGGTGTAGGAATGTAATGAAATATTATTGTCCTATAAGAAATGAAGAGCAGACTCATTTCAGAAAAGTCTGGAAAGACTGTATTCCTCACATATTCAAGACTTCTAAGGTACCCATTCTAGTCTTTCTCCTCTATGTAGATTCTGCCACTTCCTTATAGAGTTTGCTCTGTGGATTCCCTCTTTCCCTTATGCCTTACTTAGAGAACAATGCCAATTATTGGAAGTATCAGAAAGAACATTGAACCATAGTAAAGCCCTCCCCTACCACATCCCTGATTAAAAAGCCAACCACTGAGCTATTTCTCTCACTGATTTCCATTTTATCATAAGTTGCCTCAAAAATCTCTGTATCCATCATATCCCAATTTAAATGTGAATGGATAAAATAATCTAATGAAATGAATGAGTGGCCTTTTGGATAAGAAAAGAAAACTTCAATCTGTTTTGCACATTAAAAAATCATAATAGCTGAAACATATGAAATTATATACCAGTCCCCCTATGTTTTAATTACCTTCAGGGATTTCAACCCCTCCCTTCCTGATAAAGGATAAGTTGACTTTTCAAGCATCATTCAATTTAATATCCCTGTCTTTCTTCACAAATCCCCTCTTTTCAATCTAGGAACATTTGCCAATGGAATCTTCTTTTTCCCCAAAAGTGAAGCCTCCTTTTTTTCTGCTCACTTTTTAATTCTTTCCTCCATTCCTTCTCTCCCACTCCTTTATAGACTCTTTTTTTCTCCTGAGACCCCAAGAGTCACTTTTTTTTCATAGGTAGTTTTTGATTTGACGCTAGTACATTACATACTTCTTTCTATTCCCATGTCCTCCTTTCATATGCTTTTTCATGTTGTAATGTAGTTTTCCACAAAATTAATTATTAATAAAATAATACAATATAACAAATACCTTAAGACCACCTAGTCATTGTTACCTCCATCAAATTTCCATTTTCATTTCTGTCTCCTTGTATATATTTAGAAAGCAGTTTTTTTATTGATATTTTGTTGTCACTCTGTTGTTGCTTCCATCCTTGGTTGCTTCATTTATTCATTTCTGCATTTCTATTTGGGGTGTTTGAGGGTTATGGTTTCTTTCTGAAGCTGTCTCCAACTCTTCTTTATTATTGAAACTCTATCTTTTATTATGTATGATTAAGCTACTGTTTTCAGGGTATGTCACTCTGGACTGTACTCTGAGCTTCATTGTTCTTTGGGACACAATATTTGATTCCTTCATATATTTTCTGCTGGGTACAGAATAGTCTTGCATTATCTGAATTTCCTTTCCTTTGCATTTGAAGATCTTCTCTTGCTAGCTTATAGAATTTGTTCTTCTGAAATGAATTGTTAAATTAACAACTATATAAAATTTGAAGTCTTGATTTTTTTTTTCTGGATGTGATCTATGAATTCTTTTAATTGGTCCTTTGTTTTCCATGGTCAGAAGTTATAGTCAATTTTATTATTTTTCCTTCATTATGGTATTAAGGTTTTTGTACTGTCATGCTCTTCAGGGAGACTTATGATCCTTCCAGTCATCATGTCTTCAAGATCAGTAAGTTTTGCTTTTATGGTGAGCATATATATTTTTAAAAATTGCTTCTCTTCTTTTAGATTGCCTTTCACTCCTGTATATTTGTATTGTCAATTTTAGTGCTTTCTCTTTTGTTTCTTTAGTGGACTTACTATAGAAGATCCCAGGTTTTCTATTCTGCCCATTATTTTTGTTGTGCAGTTCATAAATTCTGCTCTCCTCATTCTCATTTCTCTTCTGAAACACTCAGAATTCTGTAATTCCATGTTCCCTACATATTCCACAGGATTTTCTGTCTCATTAAGTATTGAATTATTTACTTTTTTTTTAAAACAGTATTTATTCATAGATGCTTGAATTTGTTTAGTAGAGCAAAAGGATCATATTTCCTTCTGTTATTGCTGTTTTCCCTGTTGATTTATCTGCTTATGATCAAGTTCTTTGAATTTTCTTCTTGTGCTCTTTGGTGATTTCAGTCTTCTTCCCTCCCCAATTTTCCCTATTCACTTTCTGACTCTGTCACCTCTGATGGTGCTTTCCCTGAGGGCTGTATTTCTTTCTTTTCTTCCTTCCTTCCTCCCTTCCTTCCTCTCTTTATTTCTTTTTCTTCTTCTGTCCTTGCCCGAGGTCACACAGCTAAGAAGGGTTAAGTGTCTGAGGTCAAATTTGAACTCAGGTCCTCCTGACATCAGGGCTGGTGCTCTATTTACTGCACTATCTAACTGCTCATGGAGACTAGACTGTATCTCAAAGAGTATGAGTTTCCTTTTACACTGGAAAATTCCCATTTGACCAGACTAAGTCTTTATCCCAAGTGACTTTTGGGTCATCAGAACTGATCCCAGCTTGACTCTATGCTCTTTCCCCCAGGCATAATGGAATACTGTACTTCTCCTTCCCCCATTATACATACAGTATTTTCAAATCCTGTTGATCTGTTTCTCAGTTCTCTGCCCCATCACAGGCAGCTCAGAGCTTTGCAGCACTGATGCTACAGGTTGTGGTCCCTAGCAGGCTTTTGATCCAGAAGAGTTATAGCCATTTGTCTGTCACTGAGAGAAAATTTCTACAGCACAAATCTGGAATTTCTATAGCACTGGAAAGAAGGAGGAGGGGTGATTGAGATGTAGTTGTTTTGTCTTTTGAGCATAATTCATGTTTCATAGCATTTTGAGAGGTTATAGGAGTCAGAGAGAATGTCTAGTTCTCCATCTTGTTGCTCATACAACTCAGGAGATGTATTATTAACCAAACATTGGGTAGAGGAATTTATAGAAGATAAAATAGATAAGTTTATATGAAATTGAAAAAAATTGAAAATCACCCAGGATTAAGCACCCAGGATAAGAAGGATAGCACTCAAATTGGAAAAAAATCTCTGTATTAAATCTCTCTGATAAGATATTCAAGATATTAAACAACTCATATATATATATATGCATATATATGGGGATATGTATGCACACACACATATATATATACTTAAACATATATACATATAAATTTAAACATTTTTATGACTATATAAATATATGATCAAAATCATTCTTTAGTCCATCAGTGGTAAAAGGATGTAAGTAGTTTTCAAAAGAATAAACAATTAACCACATCAAAGGATATCCCAAATAACTAAAAATAAGAAAAATGTAAATCAAAACTATCCTGAAGTTTCACCTCATGCCCTGAAAATTGACAGAGGAAAAAAAAGATGAGAATAATCAACATGAGAATATTTGCAGAAAGATAGCATGCTAGTTTATTGTTGATAGATGTGCGAGTCAGTACCACTATTTTGGAAAACAACTTGGAATTATGCAAATAAAATGACTAAAATGTTCATGCCTTTTGACCCAGGGATGCCATTATCAGGCTTATACCAGATTTATACTCCAAAGAGGCTCTTATTAAGAAGAAAGTACTCATAAACAACAAAATATTTGTAGCAGAACTTTTGTGGTAGCAAAGAACTGGAAACAAAGTAGTTGCTGGTCAATTGGTGAATGATTACATAAACTGTGGTATATGAATGTAATATAATATTATGCTGTAAGAAATGACAAATATGATACAGAGAAGCATAAGAAGATTTACACAAACTGATGCAAAGTGAAGTAAGTAAAACCAAGAAAACATTATATACATTAATTGCAACATTGGAGATAAAAAAATCTTTGAAAAATATAAAAAGTAAATGTAGCAAAATGATAAAGAACAAGTATGTCTTGAAAAAAAGAATTGTAAGAAGTCATTCCCACTCCATACCTTTGAAGAAATGGGAAGCCTATAATTTAAGTACATATTTTCAGAATTTTTTGATTTATTGGTCAGTTATTGCTGATTTCACCCTCTTCTTTTTAATCTTGAATAAAATTGCTGTTTGTTATATGGAATAGCTCTCTAGGAAGGGGAATTAAAGAGAAACTGGGAAGAATTATAGAGATATAAAAAACAAAATATGTGAACAAAACATTTTAAAGTGAGAAAAAGCTAAACATAGGAATTTGTATTTTATTACAGAGGCAAAAATTGGTTGAATTGGAGAGTCAGGTTGTGAAGTCTTACTTAAGGCAAATTATTCTGACAGCAGTGTGTTACATAAACTTGAATGGTGAAGGATTAGAATCATAGGCCAATTAAGAGGCTGTTGCAATAACATAGACAAGACATGATGATGGCCTAAACTAAGGTGGTAAGCTTGAGTGGAATGAAGGGCTTGGATGAGAGAAATGCTATGGAAGCAAAAATGGCAAAGTTTGCCAATGATTGAATATTTGGATTGAGTAGAGTGATTTGTGAAGGAAAAAACTGAGGTTAACAATCTGAGAGATTGGAAGGATATTGGTAATGTTGATAGAAAGCTTTTTTGAGGGGAGGAAGATAATCAGTTAAGTTTGGGACACATTGAAATTGTGATGTCTCTGGAACATCCAAATTGAAATGTGAAAGAAGAAATTGGTAATGAGGGACTGAAAGTATGGGAAAAAGGCAGGGGCTAAGAGTGGAAGATATAGCCAAAGTGAGTTGGCACATTAGAGAAGTTGACATATGGGGCAGAATTTACATAGTCAATAGCAAAGAAAGGAATATCTAAAATGATGCTGAACTTAACCAAAGGGAAATAGTTGTGTGCATATATGTATTTATTTTTAATTAATGATTAATTTTTAAAATTTAATTTAATTTATTAATTTTAATTAACATATCACCACTCCTCTATAGAAGCCTCCTTTGAAACAAAACAATTCTTAACATTGTTAGAAAAGTGACTAAATTATTCATGTTCACTGCCTTATCAATACCATCACTGATCATTTACTTCAAAGAGGACAAAGACCAGAATATTTATAGCAGCACTCTTTCGTAGTAATAAGAAATAGAAAACAGAAAATCAGCATTATGCAGTGGATAAACTTAGATTTAAGAAGAGCTGGGTTAAAATGCTGTTTCATCTACCTACTTGAGTTTGATCCTGGGCAGGTCATTTAGCGCATTTGGACCTCAATTCTTTTTCTGTAAAATGAGAGAGTTGGATTAATTGACTTCTAAAGTCTTATTTAGCTCTAAATTTATGATCCTATGATTTAGTAGGGCAGCTATCTAGGGCACATAGGAAGTGCAATAAAAATACTGTAGGGCTAGAATCAAGAAGACCTGAGTTCAAATCAGGTCTCAGACTAGCTATGTAACTTTGGGCATGTTATTTAACTTTGTTTGCCTCACTTTCCTCATTTGTAAAAAGAGGTAGAGAAGAAAAAAGGCAAAACACTAGTTTCTTTGCCAAGAAAACCTCAAATAGGGTCACGTGATTGAAATGACTTGACAAAAACAACATAATTGATTAGGAAATATCTAGACAAATCACATTATATCAATATGCTCATTGTAATATTATTGTGCCAAAATAAATGGTGACTGAAGAATTCAGAGAAAATTGGCAAGATGTATCAGTTGATGCAGAAAGAAGGGAATATCTATATGTATGTAATATATGTATTGTGTATACACACATGCAGACACATATATATTATACAATATGAAGGAAAAAAAACATCAAAAGACATCATAGTTCTGATCAATGCAATGACCAATCTGGACTCAAGAGGGCTAATAATAAAATATATCTTCTTCCTCCTCTAAGTAGGGAGGTGGAAAAATATAGGTACAGAATGTAGTATATACTATCAGATATGGTCAATAAGTTTGTTTTACTTAACTGTATATCTTCTTTCCTTAGGTGAGGGAAGAATATTGGAAAATACATCATTTTCATTATACTACTTGTTGTATTCTCTAGAAGAGAGGTATTTAACTTTACACTTCATTCAATTTCAATAAGCTTGATCCTATCCTGCACTATCTCTTTGTCTCCCACTAATCATCTGTTCCTAAGGTAAGGATTGGAAGTAGAAGAAAGCAGTCTGACAATTATAACTGAAGTTATTTCTCCTAATAAGCCCTGTGTGTGAATTAATATATGTATTACTCGTCAAAGCCTTAGCAACCTTCCTGGAGAGGACCGAACTATCCACCAACCTGCTCTTGTGCTTATTAGAGGTGTGTGACAGCCCCATTAAATTGTAAGGCAGAAGCATCAGACAAAGAAGTAAACCAGGGCACTCTGCCATTAAATTCAGATAAGTTAAGCTCTTTAGCACCAGGGACTGCTAAGAGTTTATTCCATGCTCTCAAAGAGATAAACTGCCATTCACGCCTCACAAGACACTCAGATCTGAAAAGCAGCTCTGAGAAAAAGCTGTAAGATGGGAATAAATGACTGTTACTAGGAACAAAATTTTTCCTTTCCAAACTAGTGTGGAGTCTGGCTTATAGAGAAGATGATGTTGTTGTTTTAGAACTTGAAAAATTAGATTTATTCGGAGAAAACGAAACAAAAAACCTGGAGGATAAACCTCACCAAATCCCGCAACCCGAAGGACTTTAAAACAGCAGATTCTACTTACAAATACAATGGGATCACTTTTATTATCCTAATGTTGGGAGAGGAGACAAACAATTTATAGAGTAATTAATTATATTGTAACATGTTTATATATTGTTGGTTACTGAATATTTGAATCCATGTATTAATAAATAATAAAAATAACAATGATAATAATAATTCACATTTACATAGTACCTGAAAGGCTTTCTAAGAGCTTTACCTCATTTGAGCCTTCTAACATTCCTGGGAGGCAGGTGCTATTATCATTCCCATTTTACAGCTGAGGACATTGAGATTCAGCAAGGGGTCAAGTACCTATTTAAGTATCTGAGGTGGTAATTAAATAGAGAACTTTCTGACAGATGTGGCAATTTAGTCACAATGCAAGACTGCTTCTCAAAATAACTAGGGAATGCATGGTGAGTGAAAGATGAATGCCTGAGGAAAACAGGTTTGATCTTCCATAGATATGGTTTTATTAAATAATGCATGAAATTGCTTACTAGAGTGGGACCATATCTCCTCAGCTTAAGCCTGACTCCTAAAAGAGGAGACAAATTTCTATACATTAAAAATAACTAACCAAAGAAGATCAATTAATTACGAGGAAACAGTACAATATTAGACAGTTTTATTTCTAATTTGATGAAAGATTAGAGACTTTCCAAGTTGAGAGAGGGAGAATGAACAGGCTATAATTCTTTGAATCAGAAAAGAGTGTCTCAACAGCCAAAAGGATATGGAAACAATAAATAATTAAACATGTGGGGACCAGTTTTCAGATAAGCTATATGAATTACTTGAGATGTATACTTTTGAGAAAACTGCTTGAGAAAACACCTTCATATGTCACTGAGTTTCTGGTCAGCCTCACCTGGATCCTTAGTTAAAGGTCTCTGAGAAGCAGGTCCAGATTCTCTCAGTCACGCAGGGGTTGGTTCAAACAATGCAATAAAACTTTCCCCCAATTCTCACAACTGAATGTTTTCTCCCAAGACAGAAATTGAACTAAACTCATTATTGAGAAGAAAGGAAACTTATTTCCTCCAGAATTATGTCACAAGATGGAGTCAGCATGGTCTACTCAATTCTATTACTCCCTTCAGTTCTAATCCCCTCAAATGTTAGGAGGGGATTCTGCTGTATTAACAGCAGGGTCACAAAGACAGTCTTCAGAGTAGTTGGGTAAACTTGCTAGTTAAAGCAATAATCAACTAACAGATCACTTTTTAATTTTTTTTCCTGAGGCAATTGGGGTTAAGTGACTTGCCCAGGGTCACACAGCTAGAAAGTGTTAAGTATCTGAGGCCAGATTTGAACTCAGGTCCTCCTGACTTCAGGGCTGGTGCTCTGTCCACTGTGCTATCTAGCTGCCCCTCACTCTTTAATTATAAAAGCAAATTTAGTCCTGTTATGCTTTTATTTTTTCTATATCTCTGATTGTCTTCCCTATAGCAAACTTATGAAATATGGAATGTAGATAGTATTAGTCCCATTTTACAACAGAGGCACCAAGAGGTGAAGTAACATCATTTTCACTAAGGATCCTAGGATATCACTTCACTTCTTGATACCTCAGTTGCAAAATGGGGCTAATACTACCTACATTCCACATTATACACATATACACATATGTATGTATGGTTAGACATACATATACATGTATATACATGTTACACACATTTATATATACACACATACATGTTTTTGTATATATACATACATATATATATATATATATATATAATTTGTAATTCAGGTTCCTCAAAAGAAATCATGGTTATTAAGAATGAAATTTTGAGTCATTATTGAAAAAAACTAAATCTTAAACATTTCTAGTGAGATGCAATTAGGAAAATGGCACCAGATCCCTATACACAGTCACTTGGAAATCACTATTAAAATGTAAAGTTCTTTAGGAAAAAGGCAGAATTTAATCCATCATCAGATCTACTATTCAGTGACTTGATTATGGTCCCCAAATATCAACAGAAGGTCATTGCATCTTAGAGAGGCCTTAGAGACATTCCCATGAATACTGTATCATATAGAAAGTAAAAAGATGCTTCCAGCATGTTTCCTTCCATCCTTCTCCACTTACATTTGAAGCACTAGAGGAGAATATAAACAGATTGTGACAGAGACAGAAAAATGTCACTTTAACATCAAATTATTCACCCAATATCAGTCTGCCAGAATCTCCTCAGAATTAAACATATGACATGACCACAAAATGAACTTGCTGAAATTTGGTTTAAATGCCAGTATCTTCAAGAAACTTTCTGACATTTCAGTCACAAATAATTGATCCCTTTTTACAAAAAAAATGTCAATGCCTTCATAATCAACTACTTTTATATTGTCACAATGACTGAAAAATATTTCTTCTTGGATTATGTAGCAACAGGGTCAGTTCAGATTTTAACTAAGCAGATATCTTTCTTCCCTTTTCCTCTTCCCACATGTAAACAGTAGATACCTGTGTATCTTTATTTGCCTCTTCATGGTGATAAACAAAACCATGACAAAGTGTATCACAAGGATCAGACAGAGCACTAGTACATTGAAAGTGTCAAAAACAAAACAAAACAAAACAAAACAAAGAAATCCTACAGATTGTAGCAACAAGAGTGCCTTTAGTAACAGAGTGCCAAAATTTAAATTCTGCTTGCCTTCAAACTAAAGAAATCCCTTTCTGAGGGAAGTCATGGCCCATCTTAAGAGGCACACATTTTGAATGTCCAAAGGAGACAGTGTTGGAGATTCTGTTCTTGGGTCGCCATTTGTGGTGTTTAGAATTTCCACAAGATTCACAGATTTACCAGTTCTTATACAGCTGTGCAATGGGTTATAACTTTGGAACTAAGTTTCATCCATAAGATTAGAATTTATTTATTACAAGGTTGGTGCATTGTGACATAGTCTTGGGAACCTACCAATTCATTCTTTTTTTGTAGTTTTCCTTTCACCAAAGTTAGATCCCTCTTTACTGAAAAACTCTCAAAAGAGCAACAATAAATATTTTTCCAGTGTTAAGTGTGAAGTAGAATTTAAACTTGGGTCTTCATGACTCCAGGGCTAGTACTCTTTCCATCGTACCACCCAGCCACCCCTTTCCTTTTCCCTTGATGTCTTTAGAGTACAGACCTAGTAGTGACACTGCTGGGTCAAAAAGTATTCACAGGCCCTTTGGATCTAGTTTTAAATAGTTCCCTAGAAGGATTGGATCAATTCACAACTCTACTAACGATGCATTGGTATTCTTATTTTTCCACCTTTCTTCCAACATGTCATTTTCCTTTTCTATACTATTAGCCAATAGATGTGAGGTGGTATCTCAGAGTTGTATTAATTTGCCTTTCTCCAATCAATAGTGATTTAGAGCATTTTTATATGACTATAGATAGATTTGATTTCTTCTTCTGAAAACTGCCTGTTCATATACTTTTACCAATTATCACTTGAGGAATGACTTATTTGTTCAAGACTTAAAATTTGATGTAATCAAAATTCATCTTATGCCCTGTAATGCTGTCTCTTGTTTGGTAAGAAATTCTTTCCTTATTTATAAACCTGATAGGTTAAATAATCCTTACTTGCCAAATTTGCTTATGATAATACCCTTTATGTATAAATCATATACCCAGTTTGACCCTTTCTAATATCCTGTGTGAGATATTGGTCTGCTAAGCTATGTCTCATTTGCTATGTTACTATAGGCAAGTGACTTGACTTCTCAAGGCTTCACTTTAAATGGGAATGATAATACTTCCACTCATTACTTTCATAGTCAGATACGCTGACTATGAAACACTTTGTAAACCTTTAAGCTAATATTATCATGGGAGAATCCAAATGTAGGAGCTGGGTCTTTTTTTTCTATTTGTCCCCCCCCACCCCAGTTTGCTATGTACCTTCAGAACAATTCTCATAACTTCACCATTGCGCCTTCTTTAATATTTGAGAGAAATGCTATGAAAAATCTAAAAACTTTGGATTGGACTAAATGTAACCCAGGTTTGTCTAGGCATGGCCAATCCCTCTAAGATGGAAGCTCTCCAGGAGCCTTTGGAGCATGTCCAGATTGCTTAACATGGAGGTCTCTGTTGTGCCTACTCCAAGGGTTAGTATAGCTTCCTTTGATTGGTTGCCCATGCCTTTAAAACAGGAGAGACTGAGATGAGTACTGTCTTTTTCACCTGTAATTTTCAGTTTCATCCATGGCATCAATTGTATGGCTGACTATAGAACAACTTTCCTCGCTCTCCCAATTTTAACCTAGTTCTGAGAAATGAGTCTAGGGTTATATGTTTCTGTTCTTTGTTGTTTTATCTCCAGTTTCAGGTACCAGAAGCTATCCTTCCTGGATGATAGTTCAAGTCATGGAGACCTTGGAGCCACAACTGCAGGTGAGATGTTGCAACCAGTTGGAAATCCTGGGAAGCCAAGCTGCCTGGGATTTGGCCTTAATCAGGATTTTGGATTTGAATCTGGGACTGTGCTGTGTAGAAACTGAGCTAAGGTATAAACTTAATCCCCTTATTCTCTGTAGAAACCCGAGGTGGTGCAAGGGGACAGTGGTAGCATTATACCCTTGACCTGGGATAGTAATTTTGCATATTTGTGAGAATATCTTTTGATGTAAATATATCATAATAGTTAATCCAACTGTCATGGGACTGGGTTACAGCGGATTCCATACTCTACAATTGAGGGAACAAAATTGTGGGGCTGGAGCCACAGGCAGAAAGCATAGACATTCCCTAATTCCATTAAGGGCACCAGAAAAGCTGGGGGAGGAGTGAAATGAAGTATTCCTCTCATCTCCAACTGGAACAAATTAATTCAATTGTAAGTTTGTCACCCTAAGCAAGTGCTTAAATTTTGTGGTGTAGGTAACTCTCTATTGGGGAGGGAGTTTTTACACTAATGAAACCATAATTCTAGAGCACACACACACACACACAAGTGAGAGAAATGGTCTTGAGTGAACAACAATCATTGTTTCTATCCTAGAATCATAATATTTTGGAAGGTCCTTAGAAATCATCTTGTGTAATGTTTCACTCAATATAGGAATATAGAAATTATGAAGAGTGAAAAAAAAGAAGGCTTTTTTTTTCATTTGTAAGCTACTTTTGTGATTGTGCTCTCCACTTTACAAGCCCAGAAGGCTGCATACCGCAAAAGGTTCCTTGAAGGAAGTCTACCATATCAGAGCAATAGATAGCTTAAGTGTGTTTTGATCTGACTGTTGCTTAGCACCAAACATGTCTTTGTTCAATCAAAGCCTGTCTATCCCTGGGGTCACTAAATGCTTCACATGAAATAGACTGGGATGGATAGAGCTAGAATCTTTAGTTTGGGGGCAGGCATCATTTCCAAAAATCCATTTGTAGAATCAACCTTATTATTTTGAAGCAGAAGGAAACTTTAAAGAACTTCAGCAAAATTTTCTTTCTGAAAATAAATATTTAAGCACAGAAGAATCTCCCAGAAAATTATATATACTCCTACCCACATTCTTTCCCTCTCTCCCTCCCCCTCCCTGTCTCTCTCTCTTCTCTCTCTCTCTCTCTCTCTCTCTCTCTCTCTCTCTCTCTCTCTCTGTCTCTCTCTCAAGATTTGCCTCTGACATATACTGACTATATCAACTTGGGGAAGTCACTTAAAATCTCAGTAACTCAAGACACCTCTTTAAGACTTAGATATATATTCCTGAGCAGGTCCCAATTGTTTTGTTAGAATAAATTTCCTCACTGGGAATCCATTCCATTATTGAGGTCACAAGTCTGGTAAAATATGTGTATATTTGTATGTATATGTGTTTATATATATGTATATGATACATGAGGTATTGAGCATATATATCCACATATATGATGTATGTGTGGATATATTTTTGTGTATGAATGTATATATTATATGTATATATGCATGTACATATGTTTTGATGTATCATAAAGGGTAGGAATTTTGCTCAGGTACTCTTCAGAAATAAATAGAATTTATTTAAATGATACAAGAAGATAAAGTAACTTTCTAGTAGTTATATCCAATATTAGATTTAAACTTGTTTGAGTGAAGTTTCAATAGTATCAGATTCCAGGAGATTAAAACTACCTATCCAGTTTTTCACAATTCTTTAAACATAATTAATGGTTTCCCTATTGGGGCTGAGTGTGTTCAGCACAAAATTGTTAATTCCCCTGGGAATTTTGTGAGTTTAGGATTGATAACAGTCCTTCAATGGAATTCTCATTAAGGATAGCTACAAAATTCTTTAAATAGTCAACTAGACAGCTAAGGGGAGATAGGCCAACCAATCATGAAGCAAAGTTGGAAATTTTTGTTAAGAGATTTCTGTCAGTCATCTTGCTTCTGTCAGTGTCACCAGGGTTGTTATCCATTGACTTATCAAAGATGCAACACTCAAATGAATCCATGAATGATGATGGGGAGAATTCCAAAGAAACTATGTGTACGCAAAGCCTTCTTTTGATCCAAAGAATGGTCACCCACAGACACAAATAAATATATTCATTAGTTGCTTGATAAATAAAATATTTTCAGGAAAATCTGAAAAGTACCTTTATTTAATTAAAACAAGAGAATCTATATTTTTGTTCGGAATTGGAAAGGAAACAAATTACCTTAAAAAGGAATTGCAATTATTAAATAACATTTTATATGGTGTGCCTAGAAATAATGAGAAATGATATTAGTAAATTCATAAGTAAAAGTATTCTTTCCCTTTTTTTTGTAAAAACTGCAGAATTGGTCACTTCAGAGGTAAGCAATGACATAAGTAGTCACTGAATACTTATCTGCTCTGAACTTGTACATAGAACTATACCTAGTATAAAAAAATCAGAACATTTTATTATCAATAATAGCTAACCAGTATTTATTTAAACAGAAGTAGGCAGCTAGGTGGTATAATGGACAGAATGCTAGGCCTGAAGTCATGAAGACTCATCTTTGTGAATTAAAATTTGGCCTCTGACACTTACTAGCTGTATAAGCCTGGGCAAATCAGTTTTCTCATCTGTAAAATGGGCTGGAGAAAGAAATGGCAAACCACTACAGTCTTTTTGCCAAGAAAACCCCAAATGGCGTTCTGAAGAATCAGAACAATAGCAAGAACAACAAATCTAAAAGTAAGTAATTCAACAAAGAGGTATATAAATTCTGGGGGACATTAGTTTCCCCAAATTTCCTATAATGTTAGCATCATTGGATTTTGTGCTGGATGAGACTTTATCAATTATCTCCAGTCTCCATGGTATTACAAAGATTACTGACAACTGCAAAATCTTCACATCTTCCAGTTCTTTCAGTAATCTGGGTTACAGTTTACTCGGCCTTTGATAATAAATAATATTGTATGATTGTTTCTTTTTGGTTGTCAAAAATTTTCTGGGACTTGGTAGTTGATTCAAGTCCTATCTCTGACAATATGCTTCATAAGTCACAACCTCCCAGTATCAGAAAACTCTAACACCATGAATTATAGACTAGATTCAATCTGTATTGGGAGAGGGAATCCCCTCATTCCAGATTTCTCTCAATTTAGTATAAAATGCAAATAAAAATATCTTTGTAGGAGGCACATTGAAACCAGAAATTAACATTATCTGTGTTGCATTTTTATTTATTTTGTAAAAAAAATTTTCCAGTTATGTTTTAATTTGGTTCTGGCAGCAGTTCAGAGTATTGGGAACTTCAAAGAGCCTGAAGGCCCAATTTTGACACCTGAACTCTTCACCAGTGAAATCAAAGTTCTGATTTAAACTGGCCCCCCTCCATCCCTCACCAAACAAAATTTACTATCATTCCATTCTCTATTCTCCAACCCATTTTTGTTTTTTAATTGTTCATGAAAACAACTCTGTTGCTACTTTGTTTTCCTATTTTGGAAGCTTTTATTACAATGTCTTGCTAAGCCAATCAAAACTTCCTTTTTAAAGATGTTCCACTATAGTAAAACATCGAGTAAGACCTCAGGGATAATGTCTGAGGACAGCTGTACTATATACTTCCAAAGAATTGCCAAAAAAGACCTGGTATGCTAGTAAGATACCATACCCTACCATATTGGCCTACTAGAGAAAAAAAAGCACTTTTTGTTTTGTAATTGATACGCTCTTAACATGAGCATCTTTGGGTTTGATAATGGTATTTGGATCATCAATTTGGATCTCTTGGTCCATTGTCCCTGAAAGGAGAAACTATCTCAGCATTAATTATACTAACTACTGAGTATCATCTTTGGTTTTCCATCAAAAAATCAAATAATTCATTTATTTAGGGATATAGTTTCAGGTAACTCATTGGTGGGCTGAAAGATGAGGATGGACAAGGTTGTCTCAAGAGAGTCTTTTCTAACAAAACAATGTATTAAGAACCAATAGTTTCTGAAAGAAATGATTATACTGACAGCACCATAGAATGATAGAGCTAGGAGAGAGCTGAAGAATCATTTAGTCCAATCCTCCTTCCTGTACCCACAGTGTTATATGTAGGGAAATGTTCCCAGAGAAGCAAATGCACTCCACTATAGTGCAATGCAAGAAATACTTATCTACAGAGAAATGCAAATCAAAACAACCCTGAGGTACCACTTCACACCTGTCATATTGGCTAAAATGACAGGAAAAGTTAATGATGAATGTTGGAGGGGATATGGGAGGGCTGGGACACTGATGCATTGTTGGTGGAGCTGTGAACGGATACAGCCATTCTGGAGAACGATTTGGAGCTATGCTCAAAAAGTTATCAAACTGTGCATACCCTTTGACCCAGCAGCATTTCTATTGGGCTTATAACCCAAAGAAATCATAAAGGAAGGAAAAGGCCCCACATGTGCAAGAATGTTTGTGGCAGCCTTTTTTGTAGTGGCTAGAAACTGGAAATTGAATAGATGCCCTTCAATTGGAGAATGGCTGAATAAATTATGGTATATGAATATTATGGAATATTATTGTTCTGTAAGAAACGACCAGCAAGATGATTTCAGAGAGGCCTGGAGAGAATTACATGAACTGATGCTGAGTGAAATGAGCAGAGCCAGGAGATCATTATACATGGCAACAACAGTACTATATGATGATCAATTCTGATGGACATGGCTCTCTTCAACAATGAAATGTTTCAAATCACCTCCAGTTGTTCACTGAAGAAAGCCATATACACCCAGAGAGAGGGATGTGAAATGTGGACCACAACATAACATTCTCATACTCCTTGATTGATGTTTGCTTATATTGTGTTTCCTTTATCTGATATATTGTTTGTGTAGATAAGATTTTTCTTGCACAACAATGATAAGTTTGGAAATATGTATACATATATTCAATTTGCCAATATTTTAACATAATTAACATGTAGTGGATATCCTGCCATCTAGGGGAGGGGTGGGGAGTTGGGGGGAAAAATTTGTAACGGAAAGCTATGTAAGGGTTATTGTTGAAGAATTACCCACACATATGTTATGCAAATAAAATTTAAAAAAAAAGAAATACTTATCTAGCAACTCCTGTGTGCTGATTACATGCTTTGAGGTGACACAATGAATAGAGGAGGGCCTGGAGTAAGGAAGACCTGAATTCAAATCCAGCCTCAGTCACTTAATAGCTGTGTGACCCTGGACAAATCACCTAACCCTCAGTTTGCCTCAATTTCCTCATCTGTAAAATAGGGATAATAGCACCTTTCTCATATGTTTATTCAATTCCCTTTCTCCCAACTCTGCTAGGCTTTGGGGATACAAAAGCAAAAATAAAATCGACTTTGCTTTCAGGGACACAAGATCTACATGCATATATAAATACCAAGTATGTCACAACAATTCAAGGAGCATTGAAGTCACCAATGTGGCTATGCCTTCTAATGATACAGATTGCAGTCTACCCATCGTTACTCATTCTTTGTGATTCCTGTCTATATTATATATACTGCATTGCATTATATATTATATAGTGTATTATATTATTTTAATAATTTTGAATGGACATGCTATATTAGTGCAATTTTACATGTATATGTCTCATAAAATACAAGCTAAATAATAATATATTATCATTTATAATATTATGTAACATATATAATTATAATATACAATAATAATATTGCATATTATAACAATATATAATACAATATATTATGTATAATGTGACATATATATATATAAAATATATACATGCTAAATATTATATATATGTGATTTTTCATATTTAAATATTTATTTTAGTTTCTGATTTTTTGTGTATATTTAAAAACAATTTTTATAAGGATGTGCATTTTTCTTTTTTTCTTAAACCTTTTCATTTTCCAAACATATGCATAGATAATTTTTCACATTCACCCTTGCAAAACCTTGTGTTCCAAAACTTTTTTCTCTCTCTTTCCCCTACCCCTCTTCTAAATGGCAAATAATCCAATATATATTAAACATGTGCAATTCTTCTATACATATTTTCATAATTATCATACTGTACAAGAAAAATCTAATCATAAAGGGAAAAAAATGAGAAAAAAACAAAATGCACACAAAAAACAATAAAAAGTGAAGAAGATACTATTTTGTGATCCATATTCAGTCCCCACAGTCCTCTCTCTGAATGTAGATGACTCTCTTATTACAAGACCATTGAAACTGACCTGAATTACCTCACAGTTGAAAAGAGCCATGTCCATCAGAATTGATCTTTGGATAATCTTTCTGTTGCTGTGTACAATGTTCTCCTGGTTCTATTCATTTTATTTAGCATCAGTTGATATAAGTCTCTCCAGGCCCCTCTGAAATCATCTTGCTGATTGTTTCTGATAGAACAATAATATTTCATAACATTCATATACCATAACTTATTCAGCCATTCTCCAACTTATGGGCATCTACTCAGCTTCCAGTTCCTTCCCAGTACAAAAAGGGCTGCCACAAACATTTTTGCACACATAAGTTCTTTTCTCTTTTTTATGATCTCTTTGTAATACAGGCCCAATAGAGACACTGCTGGATCAAAGTGTATGGGTGCACATTTTTAAAAGTTTAGAGACCGCTGGTCTGAATGATGGATATTCTTCAATCACTTCATCTACTTGCTTTTTCCTGTGGAGAGCGAGAACAAATTCTTTTGAAGGATTGTGGATCTCAGTTGGAAAACTCTAAACTGGAATCTGAAGGAAAATGTTATCCATCTCCATGGAAAGAAATGATAAATAGAAATTATACATGGCATGGTTTTATACATATTTATACATCTGTGTCAAGTGGTAACATTCCCTGGTGCAGAGTGGGAAGGAAGAGAGGGAAACAGTTTGAAACTTAAAATTTAAGAAAAAAATTAAATTAAGAAGAAAACCAAGTATACGCATTGAAGACAATCAAGTTTGTTCTGCTTAGCAAAGCTTCCCTATCTTTGAGTTGTTCTTTGTGGTCTGTTAATTAAGTATTAGCATAAAGCTTGAGCTCCTGGGTGCTGTTTTGTAGTAGGACACCACAAAGCGATAATCTAAGCTTTAAAAATTTTTTTTTTTTGTTTAACACAGACCCTTGAGTTAATCAATTTTTTTTTTTTGCTTTTTGCTGAGGCAATTGAGGTTAAGTGACTTGCCCAGGGTCATACAGCTAAGAAATATTAAGTGTCAGAAGATCAGATTTGAACTCAGGTCTTTCTGACTTCAGGGCTGGTGCTCTATCCATTGCACCACCTAGCTGCCCCAGGTAATCACATTTTTAAGGCAGTTTCAATACCTTTTAAGAAAAAAAAAACTAGTTTAATTTTCATGAAGATGAGTAAGGTAAAATATTCTTACCACTACAAATGGTTTGTCATCTGTGGACAAGGCTAACAGTTCAGAAAACTCATTCCTAAGTTGGAGCAAGACTTTTTTGGCCACAGAAATTCTTCATTTTTGGCCCTCTTTTCTTGCCTTATTCTTCCCTACCCTCTTATCCCCAAGTAATTTTCAAAGACCTTATACAAGTTCATAGATAATTGTGATTACCATGGACTGAGGGAATTGTAGCATTGAATTATCTGTAGAATTAATGTTAAAATATTAAGTACATTTTAAATGGGACCATGATTGGGTTGTTGACATTAAAAAAGTAATGGGCAAAAATGGAAAACAGTGATATTGCATATGTTTTATAAATGGCCATCAGCTTTTGTACCCTTTTAAAAAGTCAATCAATACATTTATTGAGCTATAAAATATTAAGTTCAATGACTTAGAGGGAGTGAGGAAAACTACTTTACCAACATCCTTTCTTCAAAAAATATCAATTCAGCAATGTATCATGCATACAGATACCTATATATCCACTCAGGAATGGATAATGTACCCAGCTATCTATATGATGGGGTAAGGGCAAACCAGCCGTGTTGTGAAGCTGTTCTTTTTCTTTTTTTTTGCATTTATGGAATAAAACAAGCATTTCCACAATATAGTATAACAAAGAGGATGATTGCACATGAAATTGCAAATCTGTTATGCACAACTTGCTATTCCTTTTCAATATATAATAAAGTTATCATGTAAAATTTTAAAATTTATTCTTTTTTCTTTTCTCCCTACCCTAGAGATGGCTTCCAGTAGTTACAAAGATATATATATATATATATATACATATGTATATATATACATATATACACATACACACATATATGTATATGTGTAAAATCATTTTATGTATATTTCTACTTTTAAGTTCTATTTCTAGATATGGAAAGCAACTTTATTCATATGTTCTTTATAGTTATTTTACGTCTTTGTAATAGTCAAAATGATTTATTCTCTCAATCATTCCTTTTTAAAATAATAGCTTTTTATTTTCAAAATATATGCAAAGATAGTTTTCAACATTCACACTTGCAAAACCTTGTGTTCCAAATTTCTCTCTCCCTTGCCTCACCCCTCTCTTAGATAGAGAGTAATCCAATATATGTTAAACATGTGTTCTATACATATCTCCACATTTATCATGCTGCATAAGAAAAATCAAATCAAAAAAAAAAGAGAGAAAAAACAAGCAAGCAAAGAACAACAACAACAAAAAAGATGAAAATACTATATTGTGATCCATGATTAGTTCTTATAGGCCTCTTTCTGGATACAAATGGCTCTCTCCATCACAAATCTATGAGTCTATCACAACAACCTCATTGATGAAAAGAGTCAAGTACATCAGAGTTGAACATCACATAATCTTGTTCTTATGTACTATATTTTCTTGTTCTACTCACTTCACTCAGTATCAGTTCATGTAAGTCTCTTTGGGCCTTTCTAAAATCATCCTGCTGATCATTTCTTATAGAACAATAATATTTACTTACACTTATGTATCATAACTTATTCAGCCATTCTCCAACTGATGAGCATCCACTCGGTTTCCGGTTCCTTGCCACTAAAAAAAAGGAGTGTTACAAACATTTTGGCATATGTGGGTCTTTTTCCCTTTATATGATCTCTTTAGGATACAGACACAGTAGAGACCCTGCTGGATTAAAGGGTATGCACAGTTTGATAGCCCTTTGGGCATAGTTCCAAATTGCTCTCCCGAATGGTTGGATCAGTTCACAACTCCACCAACAATGTATTAGTGTCTCAGTTTTCCCACATCCCCTCCAATATTTATCATTATGTCAATGTCATTCTTAAAATAATATTACTGTTACTCTGCACAATATTCTCAAGGCTTCTGTTAATTTCAATCTTCAACATTTTGAGCAAGTTTTTCCATGTTTTCCAAGATCAATGACCTCATATTTTTTACGTCACAATAATATATATTATATATACAATATATACATATATACACAATAATATATAATAACCACAACTTGTTCAGATATTCCTCAATTGATGGACATCTCTGTAATTTCCAGTTCTTTGCTACCATAAAGAAAGTTGTTATAGATACTTAAAAATATAGATTCTTTTCCTTTTTTCCTACTCATCTTTGAAAATAACTTTAGTAGTGTTAATCCTGGAGCAAAGGGTACTTTGGGCATAATTCCAGATTGCTCTCCAAAATGTTTAAATCAGTCCCTAATTCCACCATCAATGAATGTGTCCAGTTTTTCACATCTTCTCCAACCATTTGTCACTTTATCCTTCAATAATTCCAGCCAATCAGGTATCTATAAAATGCTATCTCAAGGTTGTTATAACTTGCATTTCTCTAATCACTAATAATTTAGAGCATTTTAAAAATGATTATAAATTCTTTTGATTTCTTCATTTGGAAACAGTAGTTCATAGTCTTTGACCATTTGTCAATTGGGAATGACTCATATTCTTATTGATTTGACAAAATTCTTTATACATTTGAGACAAGAGACCTTTATCTGAGAAACAGTCTATAAATTTTTTCCCTAATTTTCTGCCTTCCCTCTAATCTTAGTTATGTTTATCTTATTGGTTAAAAGCTCTTGAATATAATGGAATCAAAATTATCCATTTCACACCTAACTTTACTCTCTAACACTTTATTTGTTCATAAGTTGTTTGCCTCTCCATCTAATATGTTTCATGTTCTTCTGAGTTTCTTGTAATATCTCTCTTTATATCTAGGTTATGTAACCATTTTGACCTTAGGTTAGTAAATGATGTTAAGATATAGTTTATACCCACATTCTGCCATATTGCTTTCCAGTTTTCCAAACAAATTTTATTTTTTTACTAAATAATGAATTCTTATCCCAAAATCCTAGGTCTTTATACTTGTTACATATAAGTTAATTCCATTCACAGTCAAAATTATAAATACTATTTGTGAATTTCCTTCTTCTTATTTTTATTCACTATTTTCCTTCTCAGCCTCTCTTTTTACCCTATCTTGGTTAGCTCATCTTCTCCCCTTACTCTCCTATTCCTTATTTTACTTAACCTGATGAAGTTGTTCTTGAGGAGAATCTGCTAAAAATAGTGCAGTGAGAGGATGATGGTTGGAAAACTATAGCACAAGATGAGGATTTACAAGAAGACACAGTGATGGGCCATCAGCTTGTAAATGTGCTATGTGTATCTGGGTCATCTCCTTAAAAAGGACAGAGAGAATGCTACTCTTTCAGAATATTACATAAAGCTTTTGGTTTTGTCCCTTATAGTCCACCTGGTGATAAGCTTTAATTGGAGCCATGGCCAACATTTCCAGCATTCATTCATTGGCAAGAACCTTAGTTGGCCTTTTGAGAGTGGTTGACATTTGGGCCTCTCAATGAGAATCCTTTCAGAATAGACCATGTAAGGGGAAAAATATAGAGCATGGCTGTCATTCCAGAGAAGACAGAAATGAGAATCCCAGATTGGAAACTAATTTTAGCCATCTTGCCACTTGCTCAGTCCACTGTCACGCTCTCCTGTATCTCTCCTATCTCACCCACTGGTCGCTCATGTGGCAGTCAGCTCTGCATAGCATTTATAGGCATCTCCATAATAATGGGGGAACATTTTTGTTGTCCATTACCACTGTAACTATTTACCCAAATGGCCAAGGTAACATCACATTGCCCCAAAAGGACAATGCGGGAACACGTCAACATTCTGAAGCAACTGAGAAAGTAGCTTCCAGTATCAAATTGGCAGTCAGAACTCTCTAGACAATGGATAAAAATGGCAGTCTTCTAGGAATGGGAATTTATCATGGGATGGAGCCAAATGCTTTGCACTTGGACTTTTTATGATTGCATGAATATTTGATAGTATCTTCAGAAGTATCCAGCAAAGGGGAGAAATATTTCCTGACTGAAAGCTGCCTGTATCATGTAATCAATGAAATCCAAATATGGTGCACACCAGAGCAAGAAGAGTTCACTTAAAGGTCTTGGTAGCACCTCTTATATTCTTGTTTTGTTTTGTCATTGCTACTGTGCGTAAAGCATTCTATTGCCCTCTGGTTCTACTCTTAATTCCCGCTAGACCAAAATTTCCTTCTTTGGCCATCACTTCAGATGCTTATTCTTCCTCCTTAATGGAGTATGCATTTATTGATGGTTGGATGTATCTCACCTCAGAGCACAGCTGGTAATATGGCTTTAATAAACACTTGTTAATTGATTGATTCAAATTGTCCTCAGTATATATGCTATCTAGATCATAACATCCCAGAGGTCAGAGATTACCTCTAGTTAATCTCAATATTTTTAGCATTGAGTATCTGCCAACTTTCAGAAATATGTATGTAATTTTATTGTCTTCACTGATATTTAAAGCCAATCTAAGAAATGACCTGCAGACATGGGGAAGAACTAGCCACTACATATAAATCTGCATTTTAATTCCTTAGTATGGCAGGCAGAGTTCAACATTTCCATGAGCAAATTTAATTAATTAAACAACTGGATACACACTTGGTACTAGCCCAGTGGGAGATAAGAAGTTTAAATAGGATGCTCTATCTGACCTCAAGGAGTTTATAGTTACCAAGAAGGTAACTAAAATGTGCAAGCCACCTCACTTCTCTGGACCTCAGATCCCTTAAATGAAAAATGAGAGGGATGAGGTAGATATAACTTCTAAGGTACTTCTCTGTGCTAAACTTACGAACCAAAATATATCAGACTTTTACTAAAGTCCTCTAATTCCTTGTTTGGGATGAAAGAGGACTTTATCAGTATAGTGAAAACAAGGGTAGGTTCTAGCAAGCAGGCCAGGCTTCAAGTATAGGTTTGGTGATGAAGTTTCTAATCTGAGAACTAACCTAGTTATGTTTTGAGGGGGCCATCATTCAAGTTGCTTCAGGGTGATGAATTAGTTACAGTGCCTCCATTATTTTAAATTTTTTTATTGATATTTTTGTCACCTTTCCCCCAAATGTCCTTCTACTACCTGCAGGGAACCATTCCTTCTATTAAATAATTTTAAAAGAGAAACACAGTTGAATAAAATTAATTAGCACACCTACTGAGTTTGAATTTATCATCATCCATGAACTGATGCTGAGTGAAATCAGCAGAACCAGGAGAACATTATACACAGCAACAAGACTATACGATGATCAATTTTGATGGACATGATTCTCTTCAACAATGATGTGATTCAAACCAGTTTGCTGCGATGAAGATAGTCATATACATCCAGAGAGAGGCCTGTGGGAACTGAGAGTGAACCACAACACAGCATTTTAACTCTTTCTGTGAATATTTCCATGCATTCTGTTTTCCTTCTTAGGTTGTTTTTTTTTTCTTCTTCTCTTTCTAGATCTGATGTTTCTTGTGCAGTA
>JAJPUD010001176.1:134603-220724 GCA_023553655.1 Myrmecobius fasciatus | reverse complement strand
AGGAAAAGCTTGGAAAAAAAAAGTTTTTTTTGCAAAGGTCAATGTTGAAAGGTCATTCATATGTTTTGCAAATAAAAAGCTT
This sequence comes from Myrmecobius fasciatus, assembly GCA_023553655.1. Classification (NCBI taxonomy): domain Eukaryota; kingdom Metazoa; phylum Chordata; class Mammalia; order Dasyuromorphia; family Myrmecobiidae; genus Myrmecobius; species Myrmecobius fasciatus. Next base: position 220,642 of record JAJPUD010001176.1, on the reverse strand, counting down.
TATTAAAAAAATAAAAAAAACAAACAAAAAAAAGAATTTATCATCATCCATTTATCTGTCTATGCATATGAAATATACAAATATATTTATATATATATATATACATCTCTATCTCTATATTAATGTTTCCTATCCATAACCAATCATCTTTGGAAAGGAGAGAGGGAGGTGTATTTTCTCATCTTTTCTTCAGGGATAAAATTGCTCATTATAAGTCAGTTTCAACTTTTAAGCTATAGCGATTTTGAAAATCATACCCTAAGTCATGGATATTCAGTGTGGTATAATTGCTGAAGTGCTAGACTTGGAGTCAGGAAGATCTGGGTTCAAATCCCAGCTCAGACACATACTATCTGTGTGATCTTAGTCAAATCACTTCACTCCTCTGAGACTATGCTTCCTCATCTGTAAAGTTGGAAATAACAGTAGTATCTGTGTATATGGTAGTTGTGAACATCAAATGAGATAATATATGTATAGTAGAGTGTTGTGCAAATTAAAGGTACCATATAAATATTAGGGATGATGATGATGATAATAATAGTGATAATGGTGATGATGATGATGAGGGTAGTGGTGGGAAGAGATTGGGATCAATTTCTATGGAAGGCTTATCCATCTTGGCAAAATCACAGAAACATGAGGAAGTAGAATGCATTAGAAAGATGCAATAAGATTGAGGTTTCAGCTGTTGTTGTTCAGTGATGTATGACTTTTTGTGACCCAATTTTGGGTTTTCTTGGCAAAGAATCATTAACTTCTTTCAAATCTCAGCTCATGTAGCTCTTCTTAGCAAATATACTGGAGTGATTTTCCATTTTCTTCTCCAGTTTATTTAACAGATGAGGAAATGGAAGTAAACAAGGTTAAGTGACTTGCTGGTAAGTATCTGAGCTGGATTCAAACTCAGGACTATCCGACTCCAAGCCCTGCATCTCAGTCCATTGGTTGAGTGTAGGAAGGGAAAGTCAAAAGCAACAGAAATAATCCTTTCATTCCCTGAAAGGATTCCTGGAGGAGGTGGCATTTGAGTTGGGCAAAAACATATTTGTTTTTATATTTATGAGACTGCCATTCACATTGTTTCACTTTAAGTCAGAAACTGTTTCCAGGTAGAAAACCAAGGAAAAAGTCAGAATCTGAAAGTCCAGGATCAGGGATTAAAGTTTTTGGGGTTTTAGGGCATATCTCTGTTGCACTCCAAGCTAGAAAAGAAATGAGACCAGGCCCTTGGGGGGTTGTTGCCTTCTCCATATGCTGTGATGCTAATTAATTAGAATTGTCCACAAATAGAAAAGGAAAGAAGTACAGGATGATGAAAAGAACACCAGATTTGGAGCTGGAAAATCTCTTTTATATATTACTCCTCACATCAGTAACATGCTAAAACAGACTCATCTTTATTTTTAACTTAGCAACTCTATTGGCACTTGCATGAATAGCACACTGGACTTGGAGCTGGGCAGACTAGGTTTGAATTCTACTCTCAGACACAGAAAGTCATTCGGTCTCTCTGAATCTTAATTTCTTCAATGTCTGTGTGATGGATCATAGAAGAACATTCATGTAAATTTAATTGTGAAATTAAATAGAGAAATATTGATAAGTGCCTGGCCACAAAATGAATGCATAGAAGTATCCAAAGGTAGAAAAACAATAATAGCAACAATAACAGGTATGTAGAATCTCAGAGAGAAATAAGACTGTTGCTCATCAGAGAGCCCCTGATTGTCTCAGTCCCTTTGACACTTAGAATGTGGGCTTATGCTGTGATACCCATTATGGAAATTATAAGTTATAATATATAAAGGCCACCATGGGCATCTCATTCAAGGGTAACCAACTGAAAAAATTGGGAATCCCAAAGGGATCATAAACTGTAGGCTAAAGACACAGATGTGGAATCTCAGAGTTCATCTGGTCCAATAGCAGTAAGTTTAAAATGCAATAATATTTGAAAAGCACTTTTCAAACCTCAAAGCATTATAAGATGATAACTATTATTGTTATTATTTTGCAAAAAAAAGAAGTTGAGTTCCCCAGTAGGGGAGATAATTATCCAAAGTGATATAGCCAATAAGTGAAAGATCTAGGATTTGAATCCAGGTCCCTGTGGTCCCAGTTTCAGTCTTTTCCTTTGCATATCTGATCAAAAGGGCTTTTAAAATCACTTCCTCTTATCCTAACAAGAACAAGGATCTGCATATCCCTTCTGAGAAGCAACCAAGCAGCTGGACTCCTTTCTTTCATAGAACTACTAACCTATTTTCTGGGCCCAGGAGGTTTTCTTGAATCCCAGGTGTTTTTGAAGTCCCCCAAAGCAGCACTCATCCTGCCTATTTATATACCAAATTTAAGGTAAGACTTCAGCATTTAGGGTTATCAAGAGACCTGTCCCCAAGTTCAAGGGAAAAGGCAAGACGATGATTGATTCTCTAAAAAAAAAACAATTTTCTTGAAGTGAGACGTGGTTTAGGGTAAAAACAATGAACTTGACATCAGAAAACAAGGGTTTAAGTTTTGATTATTGCTTCCTACCTATGTGACATCCGCTAAACTACTTCCCCTCTCTGGGCCTCAGTTTCCATCCCTCCAAGATGAGGAGGTCTTTCTAACCCTGACATTGTTCGATTCGGTAATTTCAGAGGTGAGAAGTTATTGAGCCTGGCCCTCCCCCCACAGCCTCTTAGCCCTCATGAGCATCACACCCTTTCCATCATGGGGTATCATCAATCCTGACACGTCCTGAGCTCTGCTTCGCTTTCCAACCTTTCAGCACCAAGCCTAAGACACACATTCCTTCTGAGCCCAAACACAGCCCGTTGCCTTGTGCAACAAGAGGCCCAGCACAACAGATACACACCAGAGTCTGCCATGAGGGGAGTGGAACAGGTTATCGGAGATCAAATTCCTGTGAGAGCCACTTCCTCCCAAACGGAAAATCCAGGTCCCTTTTTGAGGGCTGGGATGACTGTAATCCTTTGCTATACAGGGTCAGTCAGGGAGGATTTCTCTCTGAGGAAATCTAATCATCTGCTCCCAGCTGTGGCCAATATTGGGCATTTTGGAGGATGTAATAATGGAATGCTACCATGGGAATGATAGACTGAGAATTGGGAAGGAACTTAAGTTGTGTAAGGTTTAGCATGTTGTAGTGGAAAGAACCTTGTGCTTGAAGTGGAAATGGGTTCTAGTCCTGGCTCTGAGATTTATTTGTGATGTGCCTTTGGTGTGAGTGTGTGTATGTGGGAACAAGCACTCATTAAGTATTTCTTATGTGCAAGCACTTTACAACTATCCCTTCTGATCCTGCCAGGTAGATAGTGTTATTCTCACCTTTTTTGAAGCTGAGAAAAATGAGACAGAGTTTTAAATGACTTGACAAAGGTCATGTATAGTATCTGATGTCATATTTTAACTCAGGACTTCCTAACTCCATCCACTGTATTACTTCATTCCCTAAAGGAAAGTTAGCTTATCTCTTTGATTCCCAACTTAATTATCTGTAAAATTAGGAGGCCAGGTTAGGTGATTTTTATAATTCCTTCCAGCTATGGCATTTTGCAACTTGGGTTCAAATCCCACCTATGTCATACACTAATTGTGTGACGAGGCAAATCATTCAAAATCATTGTATTTACAAATGGCATCCCTTCTATGCTCATTTCTTTCCAATTCACGTGAGTTGGAGATTGGGAGGTAGATTGGAACCTTCAGAGGAATGAAAACTGTTATTCTCAGTTTTAATACTGATGCTGAGGTTTTTAATACTGGCATGCATGACTCTGTACCAGTATGTTGCCCATTAACAATCAACTAATTGGATTTAATTTAAAAAAGAAAAGGGGAGATTAACTGAAAGGGTATAGCAAGAACATTTGCTATAAAATATTCAAAATTTCCCGTCTCAAAGGACAAAGGTAGAAAGATATCCATGAAGAGAAAACCTGGAGCTGGGGAATACCATTGACATTTCTGGATCTATAAGTCTTTTTATCCTGGATGGAGCCTTACAGGTTTCCTGTAACTCCTGCTAGGCAGGTGGCCCATCCATAGTTGGTAATTTTCTCTACTGTGAGAAGTTGCACTTACTGAAGTTATTGCTATCCCTGAATGACTGTTTTCCCACATCCAGAAGCAGTTGTTTCCACTGCCACTGGTTACTATTGTTGACTACTACTACTATTTCTAGTCATTAATGGAACCTGTGAATGTCCCAAACTCACAAGGATGATTCCTGGACATAACTGTGTTGGAATTCTGTTTTGTTTAAGAAAAAAGTAAAAATGAATGCAAAAACCCCCCAAACCAAAACAAAACAGATGACCTTGTATTTCTAGCTAGCAAGTGGGTGGAGGAAAAGGCATCTCCTCTCTCTACCACTTGACTCCTTCTCCTCCCCCTCAATCCCCTCCCCCTTAGATGTGAAATGGGAAGAAGAAAAAAAATAATTAAAAAAAATAAAAGTTTTAGTTTTAAAAAAAGATACTTGAACGTCATGATCTATTCATTAAAAATATTTTTTTCTTGTTATGGGATTGGACTCAGATTTTTAGAGTAAGTTCTTTCACAAGGTGATTAGTGGATTCTATCTTTATTTTTTCTTTTTGTTCTAATGTATATGGACAGTTTTCATACATAAATTCCTGAAATATAGTGCCCAGGATTTTTTTTTAAATAATGGTTTACAGGGAACCCAATGATATTTAAATCATTTCTCCTTCACTTGTTTTACAAGTCAGTTGTTTTAATATCAGATATCTTAAGTCTTCTTAAATTTTAAAAATCTTTTGATTTTATTCTAATATTTTTTATTGTTTTGTGGAGCCATTGATTTCTGTTTAATCTATTCTAATTTTCAAGGAGTCTGTTAATCCCACAATATTGACTACTTTCTCTTATAAACTTTTTATTCTTTTTCCAATTCTTTCCTCAAGAACTTTTATTCCATTTTAAAATATCTTGCCTCATTTCATATATATGTTTTTAATTAATTAATTTAGTACACCTTGCTTTATGAGTCATGTTAGGAGAGAAGAATCAGAACAAAAAGAAAAAAACATGAAAGAAAACAGAAAAAAGAAGTGAACATAGCATGTGTTGATTTACATTCAATCTCCATAGTTCTTTTTCTAGATGCAGATGGTGTTTTCTATTCCAAGTTTATTGGTATTGCCTTGGACATATATATGCATATGTGAGTACACACATACACATATTCCTTATGAATAATTTAATTTTTTCCTTTGAGTTCTTTCTTGCAATTTTTATAGTGTTAGATTTGTAACTTTTCCATAATAGTCAGTATTTTCTTTAATACTCATCTCTTCAGCTTTATTTCTGAACTGGGGCTCTGTGCAGGGCTAGGTTCTATCTTCTCCTGCACTTTTGGATGGGATGGTTGATCCTGCATGATCTTCCCTTCAATTCTCCAAGTCCTTTAAAAGCTAAAGATAGGCATATACCTTTTCCCATTTGTTTTTTTCAGTTTCTCTCACATCCCTTAGTTAGTGCCAAGCTATGCAAATTGCTTTAAACACTTAAAAAAACATTAAACATGCTAAAAGGAGAGGAATAAAATCTGGCATCCTTTCCTGATACTCCTGCTATCACAGCAAAGTCCAAGTTCCCCTTATAGGATGGGTCAAAATAGAAAAGTACAATTAAGTCCATGGAAGCTGGTGGAATTGTAGGTTTAAGAATTAAAGCTTTGGTACAAGATATTAAAAAAAAACCTATAAAGTTAGACCAGGGAAATTCCAATTTGTTATATTCACATGTGAGCTTCTAATCCCTGTCTATATATGGCAGGGCTGGCCCTCCGGCTTCTTTGGAATTTTCTTCAGCTTCCATTTTCTCCCACTACTTTTGCTTCTTTCCCCTCATTAACTTCCATAGCCATGCTTTCAATTTGATTCTTCCACTCCTTCCCTGATCTCAGGGAAGATTTCAATGTGAAATCTCCATGGAGACCTGGGCTGTTGTTGGATTTTTGCAGTGACATGAGATTTCTCCTTAGAAAGGAGAAAGCTCATCTCTCAAAATGTTTATTCAAATGAAATCTGGTTAAACTGAATCCCTAAGGAAATTTTAAGAAGGGGTAAGAGGTCCCCAGCATATATATACAGAAGGGGTAAGACATATTCTCACCCCCTTTTCTTGGTGATTATGGTGGTTTGATGGTGCTAATCTCATGAGAGATTATAGTGTGTATTAGTTTTAGATCGATAGGATTTTACTTAGTGATTATAAAAGACCTTAGGATTGTAGTTCAGCCCCTTCATTTCGCAGATAAGGAAGCTGAAATCCAAAGTATGAAAGCAACTTTCCCATGCATACACAAAGGGGAAATGGCAGAGGGTATTTGAACCTAGATTTTATGATTCCCAAATTAGTGTTATTTCAACTCTATATACTATATACCAACTTCAGGCTTTTTTTAAATATCAGGTGGTCAAAGAGCCACTTCTTACTCAACCAAATGCCTGAGGCTTTCTAATCAATCATTGGTTCTCCTGTGATCGCATGAGGTGCCTCAAATTTAGAATCCTGGACAATTACCCCAATATAATGTAATCCCTCAGGATGACTCCAGGACTGTGTATATATCTATATCCACATTTATAGATTTGCTGGCAGAAGCTTGGGAATGTTTCCTATTAGACTGACAAAAAGACAGTCAAGTGCTCAATGGAGCCACCCAGATTCACATTTTGCAAAAAATTCACCTTGCATCATGACTGAACTCAGGTCCTGAAGGATGCTGCTGCTTAGCAGAGGCTTGGGCAAGGCCACCTGTCATCATTTGACAAGACTTTTTTCTGCAATGTATCCTTGTGTTTATCAGAGAAGAATACCTTAATCACAAGAATAAGCCTTTAAGTGTTCTAAGAGGGGTTGTCAGACCCAAGATTGTCTGGACACTTGCTCTTTGAAACATTAAATAGACCATGGGGACTGTCCTGGCAACAAGAGATCAGGGGACACAGAAAGTCATCAACACAATTCAAAGGATGGTAGGATCGTAGATTAAGAGCTACAAGGGGCCTTGTAGCTCAGCTTGTCCTTCCTACTTGTTTTATATCTAATGATTTGGACCCCATGGGAAGAAGATGTTATTCTATTTATCTCTGTTTGATTCTGTCTCTGTCTCTGTTTTGATCTCTATCTTTCTTTGTGTCTGTGTATCTCTGTCTCCATCTCTGTCTGCCTCTGTTTCTGTTTTTGTCTCTGTTTCTGTCTCTGTTTGTCTCTGTCTCTGTCCTTGTCTCTGTTTCTGTCTGCCTCAGTCTTTGCTTGTCTGTCTCTGTCTATCTCCATCTTTGTTTCTGTTTGTCTCTGTCTCCATTTATCTCTGTTTCTGTCTGTCTCTGTCTTTGTTTCTGTCTCCCTGTCTCTGCTTGTCTTTGATTCTGTCTCCGTCTTTGTTTCTGTCTGTTTCTATTTCTGTTTCTGTCTCTTTGTCTCTGTCTCTGTCCTGGTCTCTGTTTTTGTTTGTCTCTGTCTCAGTTTCTGTCCCTCTCTGTCTCTGTTTCTGTCTCTGTCTGTTTCTGTCTGTCTCTGTCTCTGTTTCAGTTTCTGTCTGTCTCTGTTTTTGTATATGTCTCTGTTTCTGTCTGTCTCTGTTTCTATCTCTGTTTTTGTTTATGTCTGTCTCTGTTTCTGTTTGTCTCTGTCTCTGTTTCTTTCTCTGTCTTTGTTTCTGTCTCTGTTTGTTTCTGTCTCTATCTCTGCTCTTGTCTCTGTCTCTATCTTAGTTTCTCTCCGTCTCTGTCAATATTTCTGTCTCTGTCTTTGTTTCGGTCTGTCTCTGTTTCAGTTTTTGTCTGTCTCTGTTTTTGTATCTGTCTTTGTTTCTGTCTGTCTCTTTCTGTTTCTGTCTGTCTCTGTCTCTGTTTCTGTTTGTCTGTCTCTGTCTCAGTTTCTGTCTGTCTCTGCTTCTGTCTCTCTTTATGTTTGTCTCTGTCTCTGTTTCTCTGTCTTTGTTTCTGTCTCTGTTTCTGTTTATCTCTGACTCTGTCCTTGTCTCTGTTTCTGTCTGTCTCTGTCTATCTTTCTCTGTCTTTGTTTCTATCTGTCTCTGTCTCAATTTCTGTCTGTCTCTGTCTCAGTTTCTGTCTAACTGTCTTTGTTTCTGTCTGTCTCTGTCTCTTTCTGTCTCTCTCTGTCCTTGTTTCTGTTTTTGGCTGTCTCTGTCTATCTTTGTCTCTGTCTCTCATCTCTCTCTCTTTCTCTTTCTATCTCTTTCTCTCTAACTTCCTATGTCTCTCTGTTTGTATGTTTTTGTTTCTCTCTGTTTCTGTCTCTGTCTCTCTCTCCATCTGCTTGTCTCTGTCTCTTTACTGTTTCTGTCTGTATTTCTGTCTTTCTTTCTTTGTCTCTGTTTCCATCTCTTTGTCTATCTCTCTCAATATCTCTCTCTGTTCCTTTCTCTGTCTTTGTTTCTTTTTCCCTCTGTATGCCTGTCTGTCATTTTGTTTGATTTTCTGTCTTTGTCTCTTTGTCTGTCTCTATCTTTTCTCTTTGTCTGTCTCTATCTTTTTCTCTTTCATCTATCTCTATCTCTTTCTTTCCTCTAAAAAAATCCCCTCATTGGACCTACATAAACAATACAGTACAAATTCAGCTCTAATTCTTTTCATACTTATATGCTGTAGCCCTGGAGAAAATTAATTAAAGCTTAATTTTGACTTATATCTCTCTAAGGATGATAGAAAGATACTTATTATATAATGTATGTCAGGACAGGAATTTATTTCTTCTGCACAAAAGAATACTTAGCACTAAGACCCACAAGCATACATTGACAGAAAGTTTAAACAAGCAGTAATAATAACTTCTGTTATACTCTCATGAAGTTATCCCTTAAAATCCTCATCAAAACATGAAGCCATCGTAAGCTGATGTTGCTACATAGGCAATTTATATTTCATTTGGGTTCTGTGCTATCCAAATAACTCCCAAATAGTTGTTTTTTTGGTAAGTCATACCAGGTGTTGAGATTCTTCCCCTTTCAGTCTCTGATGCAACAACTCCTCCAAATTCTAGTCAGCTCCACCCAAGATATCCAGGATTTCAAATATCTCTTATTCACAAGGCTGCCTCCAAAAACGGATGTGTCCATCTTGGTTTCATTGTTTAGCCACCTGTACTCAGGAAAAGAAACACAAAGGAGAAAAGGTAACATGGATTTCAAAGGCCCAGTATCAGTTTAACTAACTGAAATACTATTTTAGCTGCCATTTAGTATCAGAAGGTACAGAGGATAGGCCTGGAGTTAGAAAGTCTCATTTTCCTAAATTTAAATTTTAGACACTTACTTGCTATGTGATTCTGAACAATTCATTTAACCCTTTTTAACTTAGTTTCCTCATCTGTAAAATGGACTGGAGAAGGAAATGGCAAATCACTTCAGTATCTTTGCCAAGAAAACCTCCATTCATCTCACACAAGTTTTAATGAGAAAGATCTTGATCATTGTACACAGCAACATCAATATTATATGACAATAAATTTGGATGAACGTGACTCTTTCCAATAATGAGATGACTAATGCCAATTCTAATGATCTTATTATGATGAAGAGAGCCCTCTTGACCCAGAGAGAGGACTGTGGAAATTGAAATGGATCACAACATAACATTCTCATTCTTTTTGTTATTGTTCACTTGCATTTTTTCTTACTCATTTATTTTCCTTTTTGATCTGATTTTTCTTGTGCATCAAGAGAATTGTATAAGTACATTTACACATATTGGATTTAACATACATTTTAATATGTATAACATATTGGATTGCTTGCTATCTAGAGGAGGGGGTGGGGGAAAGGAGGGAATAATCTGAAGCACAAGGCTATGCAAGGGTCAGTGTTGAAAAAATGATCTGTGCATATGTTTTTTTTTTTAATAAAGCTTTTTATTTGCAAAACATATGAGTGACCTTTCAACATTGACCTTTGCAAAAAAAAACTTTTTTTTCCCAAGCTTTTCCTTTCCCTCACCCCGCCCCCCACCCCTAGATGACAGGTAATCTAATACATGCTAGATAGGATAAATTATATGACAAATACAATACATGTATACATATCTATACAGTTATCTTACTGCACAAGAAACATCAGATCTAGAAAGAGAAGAAGAAAAAAAAAACAACCTAAGAAGGAAAACAGAATGCATGGAAATATTCACAGAAAGCGTTAAAATGCTGTGTTGTGGTTCACTCTCAGTTCCCACAGGCCTCTCTCTGGATGTATATGACTATCTTCATCGCATGTGCATATGTTTTGAAAATTAAAAAAAAACTTAATAGAAAATTAAATTAAAAAAGAAAAAGATCTCTTTGCCACATTTCAGAATCAGAGGAAGAGAATGAGCTAGAAGTTCTTTCTCTTTTTTAACTCCTGCAGGACTTCCACCTCCAATGTTGTATCTGTGGTGGGGAGAACCTAGGGACCACTCAGATTTAGTTGAGTAAGTTATAAAAAAGACCAAGACCTTTCAGAGATGAATCTCCTATCATCTGCCACAAGCAGCCAGGGCATCTCTGCCCATGCTCCATAATTATTATATTAAGAAGAGAAGCCAGAGATTACCAAAAATGAAATGTCTTGCCAAGGAAGGGCCAAACAGGTAATCAATACCAGATCTTGGATTTAAGTTCCAGCCCTCTGTCTCCAAACCTAGATTTTTTCCCATATGTGAAACTGTACTGCTTCCAATCTCTGCTTGTTCCATTGAGCCTTTATTGGTACCATCTGGACTTTTGATTCAGATTTCTTGGCTTTCGATTTAATTATACTCAGTTCAGTTGAATACAATTCATTTCAACAAACATTTATTAGAGCACTTATTCCAATGTAGGAACTATGCTTTAGAAGACAGAGCAACTCAGAGGAAGGTATAGTACTCTAGTGAAGAACATATTAGACAGATTCAAGAGACTTAAATTTAAATTCTAGCTCTGCCATTGTTTTGTGACCAGCTTTGTGACCTTAGAGGAGTCACTTAATTTTAACCTAATAAACTAGAGATCATACATAATGCTCAAACTGCCTACTTCACAAATTTGTTGTAAATACTTTATAAATATTATAGCCTAATAGATATATGTCTTAGTAATGGCCTAGCTTTCCACACGTTCTCAAACACATGGAGTGGATTCATTCGTTCTGCTTCTTGTCCCACTTTTTTGATTCTGTGACTTCAGAACTGATATCATTATGGGTGCTCCTACCTGGTTCTGCAGAATGTAGAGTTAACAGTCTCTGTTAAGTCACATACTCATGAATTTCTATTCCCTTCATCAGGACCAGCATCCTCCAGCTGAGGGCCTTCACTTGGCCAATATGCTAGCAAAAATGGAACTACTGTTCTAATTTAGTTGGATTTCTGATGCCCTCTGCTGGTTTTTGAGATCTGTGCAGTCTCAATGTGTCCCCATGTAGTCAGTATTTAACTATAAATTCTAAAAATCCCTCTTGGATCACCACAGCTGCTCTCTGACCACACCATAGTGTAGAGGAGCTCACCATTATCCTCTAAGCCTTATTGGTGAAAAATCGATCCCTGTTTAGGGAAAATTCTGCCTAATGGGGCAGAGCTGTAACTAACTGTATTTTTGGCTTTTCCCCAGAGTAACCCTGAGTGAGAGGTACTCTCTCCTCAAGGAGGAACAAACACTGCTTCTTTGTTGACCATTGTCCCTGCCTTCTGGTCACTGCACTGCCCAACCCCTCTTGGGTTGCTATGGCTTCCTCCCTGGGACTGAGGCTGGAGTGCCCCTTGTCCTGGAGGGACTGCCAACTCCTTTGTGGCTGCCCAACTCAATTCTTAATGACCCAGTTGAAAAAAAAATTCCTACTTACAGATTTGGGCTGCACAGATAGCACATGCAAGGGATATTTACTAGCAGGACAACATTTTTATCACTGCTTTAAATTTTATAAAGAATTTTCATTAACCAACAAGCATTTATAAAGTACCTACTATGTGTCAGTCATTATGCTAGGAGGTAGAAATACAGAAACAAAAATTAAATAAGTCCTGCTTTCATGTAGTTTATATTCTATTGGATAAAATAACCCTGTGAAGTAGGGAGTATAAAAATTATTTTCCTTATTTTATAGATGAGGAAACTGAGGAAGACTCAGTTGTCAGTAATAGTAGAACACTTAGTAGTGCTAAGGGAAGACAGACTTTCTTCTGCCCTTAGATATGGAAGTCTGCCTGGCTTTTATTTTTCCTTAGCCCATTAATCTTCTTCCCTAGCATATCCCTGTAGAAATGTCAAAGCCTTTTGAGAGGCATAGAAAAGAACACCAGCTTTAGAAGCAGGAAGACATGGGTGTGAATCTCACTAAATGATCTCTATCAGCTCTGTGACTGTGGGTATTGTATCCCACGATATTGTTGAAATAGAGAAGAGCATTGAAAGAAGGAAAGGCGTTTGAGTGAGCAGTGTTAAAACTCCAATAATTTTCTCATTTCACATTTGCTCATTGTGACCTTTCCATTTGTGGTTAGATCCTGATGATGAATGTTATCACAATAAAATTTAGTTGAACAAATAACGCTATTACTTCTCACCTTTCTCCCTTTGCCCCTCCCTAACCCATTATTTCAATAGGAAGGGCTGTTTTACTGTAACAGTCAATGAAAAAGATCTTGAAAAGAGGAGTTAGGTAAAAGAGTAATAATGCACCAGGAATATTATATGAGCACCAATGGCTTGCCTAGGGGAGAGAAAGGCAGAAAGCAAGAGGCAAAAATTAGGGTTGTGGAAGTGTGTGTTGTTGGATTTTGTTTTTTGGAGGGAGCTCATTTGAACCTGTGACTTTCCACACAAGAAACACTTTTTTTCTACTGTATATTGATTACTCTGTATAATTTAATTTCTTTTCTTTCTTTTTAAAAAAATTCTGTTTATTAAAAAAAAGAAAGACAGAAAAGGAAAAAAAAACAAAACAAAATGAAACAAAACAGAACATTGTCATGTGTCCAGAAGAACCTCAGGGAGAATTCAAAATATAATAACAATAAATTTTGAGTTCAAGATAGGATTTATAATAGAAGAAATTATATTCATGAGTGTCCATCTTTTCTTTGCTTCCTTGTGGATTGTTCTTTTGTTCTCTGCTGCCACTTTTTTTTTACTTTATTCTTTCCCCCCTTTTCATCCTCATAATACATACACACACATACACAGAGTAACAAGAACTATGTAATTTAATCTTAAAAAAGTTTCCTAGGGCAATGAGAGTTCAAATGACTTCCTTATGGCCACAAAGCTAATATGTGTCAGGGGAGGATTTGAACCCTCTCTTCTGGACTCTGAGTGGTTAAAATAACAGCTACCATTTTGATAATTTTTTAAGGCATACAAAGTGCTTTCCACATTACCTCATTTGATACTTATAACAACTTTCTGAGGTAGATGATAATATTATCCCCATTTTACAGATGAGAAAATTGGGACTGAGAAAAATGAAGTAATTTTCCTAGAGGCACACAGCTATTATTTTCTTGTGGTAGGAGTTAAACTCAAGTAATTTTCCCTCCAAGTCTACTACTTTATTCACTGGGCTACTGTGTTGCCTCTCAGTTTTAATTTGCAATAGATAAAGTATTCACTTGCTGTTAGTCCACTAACTAGTGACAAATTGTTCCTTACTTGACTAAGATAGTCTTAGGATCCATGACCCTTCTAAATCTTTTCCTGAAGATAACTACTATTTTGTCTAAGGTTGTGCTTCCTTGACACAGCTTTGGAATCGACTCATGATGAGCCACTGACCTTATTGAAGGTATTAAGATGCCACAGGAGATAATAATATGCTGCATTTTGTCTTGAAGGATGTCTCTTTCCTCTAATTTCTAGGTCCCCACTTTTCATGTCTTGGATCCAGGTCCTAATATAGAAAGTTGGTTGTCTCATTGTGTGCCATTCATACGTGGCCATGTATGAATTTTGTTAAAGTGCTTTTCCATTAGATTCATGATGCATCAAAGGACACAAAAGATTGACAAAAATGTATTTCATTGTCATGAAGTTTATAGTGAAAAATTATTGCTAAGTGAAGTTGCTTAATTGCTTAGATGGAATAAGGACCTAAAAGCACAGAGCTCTAGACCTTGAGGGAGACCTTTCCAATCGCTTGATTTGAACAAACCATTTTGGATCTGGAGTCAGGAGGTCTGGTTTTAAGTATCATTGCTGAAACTTCCTACCTGTATGACCCTGGATAATTCCCTTCCAATATCTGAACTTCAGTTTTCTTGTTTATAAAATTAGGGTATTATATTAGCTGGCATTAAAGGTCACTGTCAGATCTAAACCTATGACCCCTTCATCTTACAAGTGACAAAATAGAAGCTAAGAGAAGGAAGGGATTTGCCCAAGATCACAGCACTCAGACCCCCTTCTTCTGACTCCCTGTCCAGGTTTTTTTTCATCACAATATGCTTCCTTTGCATTGCGGGTATTTCATTGGACACTCTCAATTATCCCTGATCCATCCAACTGCTGGACAGTTTGTGGTCCAAAGTGGAGGTTTAATTGAATTATTCCATCTGTCTAAATCAGGGTTTAGTGTTCTTGTGAACTTGATTTTGGGGACTTTCAGAAAAACTCTTTATCAAGAAAACTTTCAGCACTCACTTGTTCAGCAAGTCACAGTGATAGTTTAAAGTGGAGGAAATCAGATTACACCAGAATTCAATTTAGCCTTGGCCCTAAAGAGAAACGGTTGTCATTCAGTCATGTCCAACTCTGTGACACCTTTTGGAGTTTTCTTGCAGAGATGCTGGAGTGGTTTGCCATTTCCTTGTCTATGTTATTTTACAGTTGAAGAACTGAAGCAGACAGGATCAGGTGACTTTCCCAGGGTCACACAGTTAGGTAATATATGAGGCTGGATTTGAATTCATGAAGATGAATCTTGCTGTTTCTATGTCCAGTACTCTATCCACTATACTGTCTAATTATCCATACTATAATATGCCATATATTATAATATATTCTCTAATACATTATTATCTATTGGATAGAGGACATGGAAATAACACATTTTAAAAATTCTATTTTTATACATCACAGTCTAACATACGATGTGTTATATCATATGTGTCATATCATGTATAACATGTGTCATAATAGATATAGAATGATATATGTATGTGTGTGTAGGTATTCATATACACACATTATCTCCATATCATCTCCCCTAACAGTAGGATACTTGAGGATATTTTTGTGTTCCTAGTACTAGCCAATGCTGGGTACTATTAGGTACTTAATAAATGATTATTGATTGATATTTGCCTAAGGTTTGTTATTTGCCATCCATACTCCATGTTCGTTCTGACCCCTGAGCCTTCCCAAACCACAGTATTTTTATGGAACTTGCCCCTTCTTCTCTAGTTAAAACTCTATAATTGTAGGTATTATCATTTGGAAACACTTTGAGAAAACATAACACTCTTGGTTTTTTTCCCCTGAGGCAATTGGAGTTAAGTGACTTGCTTAGAGTAACACAATTATGAAATATTAAGTATTTGAGATTATATTTGAACTCAGGTCCTCTTGACTTCAGGGCCAGTGCTCTATGCATTGGCCCCACTCTTGGGTATTAATGTCTATTTCAGTTTATTATGTTATTCTTATGGAATATGATAATAAAAATAGTTGCTGTTTCCAAAGCACTTGACAGAAGGTTTATAAAGTACTTTACCTAATAGGAAATATAGAATATTAGGAATCTCATTTTACAGATAAGAAAATCAGAGAGGTTAAATAACAGAGACTTGGCAAATAGAGTTAGAATTTGAATTCAATTTCTTAAATACCAAAATCCAGGGCTCTTTCCATGACATGTTACTTATTCTCTAATGAGTGCCTAGTTTTATGTAAACAATAACATGCCTATGGCAGAATTTTGGAAATCAACTACAGTTGTGTGAGGAAATGTTTGGGAAAATGAAAAAGGGAGCAGTTATTAAATTTCATTTTATTTTTAAATTAGCAGTGATATTCACTCCCTCTTAATTCCCTCAATTAAAAAAGAGAAAGAAAAAAAAGAAAATTCTGATAAATATTGCACAGTCAAGTAAAACAAAGTCCCATATTGTTCATGTCCAACAATCAATACATCACTTCTCTATCAAGAAGTAAGTAGTATTGATCATCCTCAGTCTTCTGGACTTTTGGTTGGCCATTATGACATTGGTCAGAAATCTTAAGGTTTTCAAGGATTTTTTCCTTTATAATGTTATTATACATGTTGTTTTCCTGGTTCTGCTTATTTAACTGCATCATTTCCTTCAAAAGTCTTCTCAGATTTTTTAGAAAGTATCTTTTTGGTTATTTATTACAACACAATAGAAATTCATTACATTCAAATACCAAAATTTTGTTCAGCAATTGCCTAATTAATATTCAATGTTTTAGTTTCTAGTTCTTTCCCACAACAAAAAAAGCCTCTTCAAATATTGTTGATCATATGAGTCCATTTTCTCTTTTTTGTAGAATAGACTTAGGTATAGTATTGCTCATTCAGAGCATATGAAGTTTAGGGATTTTATGTCAGAGTTCCTAATTGTTTTCCAGAATAGCTAGACAAATTTGCAGTTCTACTAACTACATACATGTGCCAGTTTTTCCATACCCCTCTAACATTAGTATTTTTCTTTTTCTTTGTCATTTTTTTTATCAATTTGATGAGTATGAAATGGAATGACTAGGTGGCATAGTGAATAGAGTGCTAAGCTTGATATCAGGATGATATGAGTTCAAATTTGGCCTGAAACACTAGCTGGGTGACTCTGGACAAATCATTTAATTCTATTTGTCTCAGTTTCGTCAATGTAAAATGAACTGGAGAAGGAAATGGCAAGCCATTACTGTATTTTTGTCAAGAAAACTCCAAATGGGGTTATAAAGAATTGGACATGACTGAAACGACTGATAGTTTAGATTTCTTCCTTTCAGAACTGTTTATTGGTATAATAAATATTTTCTCTAGCACCACTCAAATCAGACTACATAGATAACCAGTCTATTTTACTGTGCCCAGTACCCTTGGATTTGAAGGTGGACTCACTGTAATTCATACTCACATGGTCAGCAAACTTGTTGACCAAACAAGCTTGTTTGCTGCCTCCTTTTCTGATTCTTCGTGACTTTCTATCTGAAAATATGACTCGAATGGTCAAGATTAACATGTATTAATCTTAGTTAAATATACTTCTTGTTCCTTCTCATTTCTTTGTTAATTTGAGTTCTTTTTCTCAGTGTTTCTTAGTATTTTTCTGTTTGTCCCATTCCTTAAAAGTCATTGTATTTAAGTTTTGGTTAGCATATTTAAAAGAACACTGAATTTGGAGTCAGAGGATTTGGCTGTGAAGGCTTGTTCTGGAATTTATGATCTATATGACCTCAGGCATTTCATTTCCCTTCTCTGGGCTTCAGTTTCCTCATTTATAATGAATCCTAAAACTAATCCTGCTGATGGATTCCTTTTAATTAGAAGGAAACAGTTTTTTCCTTTAAACTTTGCTTTCAAAGTGTCAAATGGAAATCCTCTAATCAGATTTTAGCTCCTATCTGACATTATAAATAATATCACTTACCTGCATAATACCTTGGCAGTGGCTTAGCCTTTTCAGCTTTTAAAAACCACCATCCTTTTAAAAAAAGTTCTGAATTTACATCCTTGACACAAGAAAATTTTAAGTGTTAGTGTCGAATGTATTGATTGAGGACACAGAGACACACCAGATTCAGTCATAGAGACATCAACAATAACAATATAATAATTAACAACTAATATCAATAATAATGTATGGTTTGTGTGTTGCCCTAACCAAGTGAATTTTTCCCTCTGTCCCTTTGGATATTTCTGAACTTAGCCCATTTCTAAATTCTTCAATTAATTTCCTACCAATAACCAATATATTTTTAAAGTAAGCTTATTGATTACTAAAATATATAAAGGCAGAAACATGATGTTCTGGAGAGCAGAGAACAAGTTTTTGCCTTTCTTTGTATCCGAGAACCTAGAACAGTGGCTAGAACACAGTAATTAATAAATGCTTGTTGACTGACTAACATGCACAAAACTCTGCCCATAGTCATATATAGAAAGGAACAAACTTAGGATATCAGTAGGGAAGTCCCCAAAACATGGTGGAATTGAAATTTCTTCTATGCCCTCCTCAATCTGTCTCTGGAAGCTCTATAAAACATATCACACTACTAAGTTAGAGAAGAAATCGAAATGGACCTCAGTTGTTAGTCTTCTGCTTTTGTTCTTTTGAGGGATAGAGCAAACATTTACTGTTGTTGCTCATTGTTTGATTCTTCATGACTTCCTTTGGGGTTTTCCCTGGTGATGATATTGGTGTATTTTTCCATTTCCATCTCCAGCTCATTTTTATAGATGAGGAAATTGAAATGACTTGCCCAGGGTCATATGGCAAAGAAGTATCTGAGGGCATATTTGAACTCAGAAAGATGAGTCTTCCTAACTCCAGGTCTGGCACTCTTATTCTATGCACCACCAACTGCCCAGAACAAACATGCTCCACTGGAAAAATTGGAAATCAGCCTACTGAAAAATTGGTTTAGATCAACATCTTGAATCTCATATTACAATAAATTATAAATGGATAAAATTTTCTATAAAACATATCACACTATTAAGTTAGAAAAGAAATCGAAAATTACATCCTTCATAATCATTAACAGGAGAAAACGTAACAGGCATAGGACAGAATAAATAATAAAAATCCAAAAAGATAAGTTTAATTTAAAATAAAATAAATAATAATTAAATAATTAATAAAATACATAATATAAATCTTAATTTAAAAATTACTTTTGCATAAATAAATGTAACTAAAGTAAGAAGAAAAAGCATATTTTGCATTAAATATCTCATCTGAAAGTTTGATATCTAAAGCTATATATGTATAGAACTGACATGTACATAAAGTTAAGAATCCATTCCCCTAACAGACAAATGATCAATGGATGTAGATGAATAATTTTCAAAGAAGAAATAGAAACTCTTGATGATGAACTAAAATATTCAAAAATCATTAAAAATCAAAGAAAGAATAAAACTAACTTGAAATATCTCATCCCATAGAGCTAACAAAAATGATAAAAGAAAATAAAATTCATTATTAGAGGAGACTTGGAAGACAGACATGCTGACTCCCTACTGGTGGTCTGCAAAGGGGTTCACTCATTTTGGAGAACAATTTGGAGTTATGTATGCAATAAGAGTTATTAAAATTTTTCAACCCCCTGGCTGTGTATAATGTTTTTTTGGTTCTGCTCATTTCACTTTGCATCAATTCATATAAGTCTTTTCAGACTTTTCTGAAATCAGCTTGCTCATCATTTCATATAGAAGATAATATTCCATTACATTCATATACCCAACTTATTCAGTGATTCCCTAAATGATGGCCATTCCACTCATTGTCCATTTCCTTGCCACTACAAAAGGGCTGCTATATCAGCATTATTATTATTATTATTATTTTGCTTTTTTTGCTGAGGCAATTAAGGTTAAGTGACTTGCCCAGGGTCACCCAGCTAGGGAATGTTAAGTGTCTGAGACCACATTTGAACTCAGGTCCTCCTGACTTCAGGGCTGGTGCTCTATCCACTGCACCACCTAGCTGCCCCATTAGCATCATTTTTAATAATTAAAAGATGAAATAATGTTTGCCCAGTGATTAAGAAATGACAGAACAAATTATGGTACAGGAACATAATGGAACATTATTCTGCCTTAAAAAATGAAGAAATCAAAGAAATGTGGAATTATTTATATAAAACAATGCAGGATTTAGAAAGTGAAGCCAAAAGAACAATATAAAAATGCAGTTAAAGGAAGGAAACAATCATATAAATCAATTATATATGTATGCATGTACATGCCTATATGGGTTTACATACATATATATATATACATATACATTTATATGCATACATTTATCTATCTATATCACCTAGCATATGCCAGGTACTGTGCTAAGTGCTCTACAATATCATCTTATTTGATCCTCACAATAACTCTGGAAAGTAGGTGTTATTATTATTCCCATTTTCCAGATGAGGAAATTCAGGCAAATGGAGGTTAAGTAACTTGCCCAAGATTTGAATTTAGGTTTTCCTAGGTTATCACTAAGAGGAATTATAGTTTTTGGTAAAATCCTACAATCCATAGTTAGTACCATATTACTTTATTTAAAGGACATATCCCTCTGTCCCTTTAACAATCAACAGATTGTATTTTTGTGAAGTGTCTTTTATAAGGGAATTTGGATTTTGGGCAAGGGCAGGATCTCCTCCTACACTTCTCATCTTCCCCAGGAACACTTACTAAATGTAGATTGATGAGGAAAAAAAAAACTCAGAGCCAATATCAGTTTATAGCAGGCAATTAGTAACATTAAAAGGAAGTACATGCAAATTTTAGCAAACAATAGGCAGGACACAGAGATCCGGGTTTAGTCACTATTCTTTGCTCTTGCCAGGGGCTCCATACTTCAGATAACCTTCCAGTGACTTTTTATAATTTTCTTCTTTATCATCTCATATGACAGAAGCATTAATGCCTTTTTCAAATCAATTAGCCTAAAGTACGAAGTTATTGTAAATAACTTCAGATAGTAGAGAGAATTGGGATTTATGCTTTTATTTGTTTCTTTGTTTATGCTGGGGGAAAGACATGAAAATGGAAAATAAATCACTCCATGTTTTTCTGTGGAGAAAATGAAAATTATCACCCTAAAACCATTCACAGTCTAAAATGTTTGTGTGGAGATATACATATCATTCATTCTCCACCCATGTCCTTGTTCATGCTGTTTATCCTCACCTGAAATATGTCTTACCTTTCTAAAACCTTGGGAACTTATTTTCAAGAGGCAGCATGGTTTAATGACTAAAGAGCTGTGCTCTGATTCAGGAAGTTGTGGGTTCAAACAGCTTCTCACATTTGCTGATAGAATGACCCTAAGCAAACCAAGTATCTCCTTAAGAATCTTAGGCAGCTTTCTGAAATTATAAATTGTGGGATACTTCCAAATAAACCACATTAATAAAGAAAGAATCCTCACTAGGACTTCTAATATCAATTAAGTCACAGGTTTGGACCAAACAAAACCCTATCTAAAATTAAAGTTTTGGTTAAAATCTCTCTTGATTGAATGAATAAATGAATAAAAATTTTATGAAGAGCTTATTATGTGACAAGTATTGTTCTAAGTGCTGTACAAAAGTGGAGAGAATTCCTGCTTTGAGGGACATTATAATAGGAGGAAACCACGGATATAGGAGAATAGTGGGCAAGGAAGAGGATATTTTGGTTTGGAAAGCCACGGAAATAGGAAATGGAGCCACAGGGACAGTCATTCCAATTGCCAGGAAAGTATTGATTTGATTATGGTTCCAGGATTAGAGTCAGGAGCAGGGGAAAAGGGATAAGAGTGAGAAGGAGATTGTTGAGAAAATGTCTAGGGCATAAGGTGAAGCACAACTAGGGGCATCTAGATTTAAGGTGTCACTGATTCAAAGCACCAGCCCCCATATTGGCCATTCTGGAGCTGGAAGGGCTGAGCCTTCTGGGCCAGTCTCTGGTCTGAAGATGCAGAGATACAGATGGTCTCAGGATAGCTTGGCTCTTTTGTGTTGTAATGGGATTTCACAATGTCAGAACTTGAAGGACATTCAGAGATCACTTGGCTCTCTCATTTTATTTACCAAGGAAACAGGGTAATCCCATACTCCTACATGATGTCCCAGGTTTTGGAAACTCACCACTAATAAAGGCAATCCATTCCTAGAGGAATGGAAATGGGCAGTTCTAGCTGTCAGATCACTTTTTCTTACATTAAATAGGACAGGGAGCATGGCAGATGGAATGCAGCTTTAGTATGGTGGGAAAAGGATTGACTTTGTAGTCAAAGAACCTGATATCTTACCTCTGATGAGGTAATAAGGTAATGTGCGAGACAGGGAAAAATGAAGAATTCACAGAGGGGAACAATCAATGTATATATTCTTTAACTATCAGCTAGAGTTAAAGAAGCCTTGTAGGCCTCCATCACAAGACAGGAAGAAAGGAGACAAGGACATACCACAAAATTTAGGTCATAATCATCCAAAAAAGGGAATGAAATTGTTGCAGCCAATCAAAGGGGTAAAGGGAGGGGTTAATGATTTTTGAAGGTTGGGAGGGATTAAAACTGGGCTCCAGCTTTGGAGCTGTGGCTCTCCTCCCTCCAAGTACTTCCCTTTTGCTTGGGGGCTGTTAGACCACCCCCAAGCAAAAGAATTTCATGAAATTCTAATTAATTATTTTTCTGCTTTTCACTTTGAGAGACCTCTGAGTAGTCATTTTGGGTGAGGGTCTGCCCGTCCCACACAGCACTAATTCGAAGTAAACATGTGACAAAGTCACAATGGTCATTCTTTTTGCCAAAAGGTAGGTTTATTTAGGAGAAGTTAGAGACAAAATAAGAAGTAAAATAGGCACCAGGAATCACAAAAAATAGAACATATAGTTAGCAAGGATAAGACAAGTTCCCCAGGGGAACTCACAATTAACGAGGAGAAAGGAATTACTCAGGAAGCCACTGACTGGCAGGTTAGATCCATAGAGGAGTTTAGAAGATTAACCAGTTAACTAAAGTAAGAAGAGAGATACTTTTGAGGGGAAGACACCATGAGGAGGAAATACCTGGCAAAATTGGACTCAGATCTGTCTAAAGATAAGCTAATTAATATCTCAGAAAGGTGGCTAAAGATACCCAGAGTTTGGGGGACAGGCAATGGAGGCTGATAAAGAATTCCTTCCTTACAACCAATCTATACAAAGAGGATAGTTTGGGAATTGGTTCTATCTGATAACAGCCATTTGGACTTCTTCCTGACAGAAAGAGACTAAGTAAATATCACCTCTAATACAGTGAACTCAGTTTCTTTATGTGGGGAAAACAAGATGACTTCTGAGATTCCTTCCTGATCTCATCTATGATCCTATGAAATTCTAACCAAGTGATATTCCTGATATAAAATCATAATTTTTTTTTAGAGAGCTTGGATGATCTGGACACTGACTACGACCAAGAGACACTGGCCACCTAGTTTCTTGCACATTTTCACTGGCTTTCTCCTATCTCTGCAATTCTCTTCCTCCTCCTTTCTATCCCCTTTCCCTACCCTTCCTCCCTGGCTTCCTTGAAATGTCAGCTGACGTCTCACCTTCTGCAAGAAACCTTTTCTGGTCCTCTTCAATCTTCATGCCTTCCCTCTGAACCCTGTCTCCAATTTATGTTGTATGCATCTTCCACCAGGAAGTTTATGCAAGTCTCTCCAGGCCTTTCTGAAATCATTCTGCTGATCATTTCTTTTTGCTTTTTGTTGTTGTTGTTTTTGCTGAGGCAATTGGGGTTAAGTGACTTGCCCAAGGTCACACAGCTAGGACCTGTTAAGTGTCTGAGGCCATATTCGAACTCAGGACTTCCTGACTTCAGGGCTGGTGCTCTATCCACTGCACCACCTAGCTGCCCCCTGCTGATCGTTTCTTACAGAACAATAATATTCTATAACATTCATATACCATAATTTATTTAGCCACTCTCCAATTGATGGGCATCCACTCAGTTTCCAGTTTCTAGCCACTACAAAAAGGGCTGCCATAAACATTCTTGCACATGTGGGTCCCTTTCCCTCCTCTAAGATCTCTTTGGGATATAGGCCCAGTAGAGACACTGCTGGATTAAAGGGTATCCACAGTTTGATAACCTTTTGGGCATAGTTCTATATTGCTTTCCAGGATAGTTGGAACAAAGCACAACTCCACTAACAATGTATTAGTGACCCAGTTTTTTTCCATCCCCTCCAACATTCATCATTAACTTTTCCTATCATCTTAGTTTACCTGAGATATATGTAGTAGTACCTCAGAGCTATCTTAATTTACATTTCTCTGATCAATAGTGATTTAGAGCATTTTCTCAAATGACTAGAAATGGTTTTAATTTCTTCATCTGAAAATTGTCTGTTCATATCCTTTGACTACTTATCAATTGAAGAATGGCTTGTCTTCTTATAAATTTGAGTTAATTCTCTATATATTTTAGAAATGAGACCCTAACACTTGGATGTAAATTTTTTCCCCCAGTTTACTCTTTCCCTTCTAATCTTGCCTACATTGGTTTTGTTTGTACAAAACCTTTTTAACTTAATAAAATTAAAGTTATCCATTTTGCATTCCATAATGTACTCTAATTCTTCTTTGGTCATAAATTCCTTCCTTCTCCACAGATCTGAGAGGGAGACTAATCTTTGTTCTTCTAATTTGCTTATACTATCACTCTTTATGTCTAAATCATGAACCCATTTCAACCTCATCTTGGTATAGGATGTTAGGTTCTGGTCACTGCCTAGTTTCTACTATGCTATTTTCCAATTTTCCCAGCAATTTTTGCCAAATAATGAGTTATTATCCCAGAAGCAGGGTCTTTGGGTTTGTCAAACACTAGATTACTATGGTCATTGATTATTGTGTCTTGTAAACCTAATCTATTTTACTGATTCACTACTCTATTTCTTAGCAAACAGTTTTGATGACTGCTGCTTTATAATATAGTTTTAGGTCTGATACAGCTAGGCCACCTTCATTTGCATTTTTTCATTAATTTCTTTGAAATTCTTGACCTTTTGTTCTTCCAGATGAACTTAATTATTATTTTTTCTAACTCTATAAAATAATTTCTTGGAATTTTGATTGGTATAACACTGAATAAGTATATTAATTTAGGTAGAATTGTCATTTTTATTATATTAGTTCCATCTACCCACGAGGATTTGATATTCTTCCACTTGATTTTATTTGTATGAAAAGTTCAACATTTACCTTTGCAAAATCTTGTGTTCTCAATTTTTTTCTCTCTCTCCTCAAGACAGCAAGCAATCCAATATAGAATTAAGCATGTGCATGTTTCTTGACAACTTTATTCTCTGATTCTAGTTTGAGAGAGCATCATGAGCAAGAAGCACATTAGCAAGCTAAGCTCAGCTGGCATGGCAAATTCATCCAGTCCCATCACAAAGACCATTTCATTCAGTTATTTGCTTTGGAACCAATGGAATACAGAAGGCAATGGGGAAATAGGGAAGAAAGTTACTTGGAGAAAACTGATAGCATTATTTACCTTTTCAGACTGTCGTTGCTTAACAGCTTCTGTGCCATTGACTAGCTACCTAATATCCTTTGTAAAAACTGATAAGAGAATATTGAGTACATACTTATAAAAGTCAGACGCAGAAAACGCTATTTTGCAATTTCCTTGAATCCAGAAGAGAGGTAATATGAAGTTCCATGTAAGTACACTTTCTGACTTCAAAATAACAATACTTAAACTGCCTTAAACTGGTTTTTGTGAGGATTAGATGAAGTCATATTAAGTAAGTATTTAATAAAATTATTTGTTGTTTTTAATTGTTTTAGCCATGTACCCCTTTGGGGTTTTCTTGGCAAAGATACTGGAGTTGTTTGCCATTTCCTTCTCATTTGACAGATGAGGAAACTGAGGCAAAGGGTGACTTGCTCAGGAACATACATCTATTAAGTGTCTCAGGCCAGAGTTGAACTCAGGAAGATAAGTTTTCCTGATTCCAGGCCAAGTGCTCTGTCTACTGTGGCACCTAGCTGCCCATTAGTAAACTGTAATGCTCTCCAGTGATTGAATCTTAGGGCTCAAAGGGGCATTAGTGATCATTGACTCTATCCCCATCATTTCACAGACGAGGAAATTGAGTATCAAAGAAGGTTATGTGATTTTTCCCAATGCCATGCTGGTATCAAGTGACAAAGGCAAGATTGCCATACATATTTTAAGACAATGTATCTACTGCCATTTCTTCAGTACTATAGTCTCTATGACTATCATTATTATTGTATTTCCCTTTTCCTTGTTTTCTTTTAAAAATATTCTTTCAAGGGACAGCTAGATGGCATAGTGGATAGAGTACCAGCCCTAACAAGAGGATCTGAGTTCAAATCCGGTCTCAAAAACTTGATACTTCCTAGCTGTGTGACCCTTGGCAAGTCACTTATCCCCAATTGCCTCAGCAAAAAAAAAAATAAATAAAATAAAAAAATACTCTTTCGAGTTACAGTTTCACCAGCATAGAGTAGGGAAAGTCTGGTGTGGAGGTTTCCTTCACCAATTCATGTTGGCAACTCGTCTGAAGAAGCAAAATTATTTTCCAACTCATCCCTCTATAGTTTGTACATAATGGTTTGCATGTTGTCTTCCTTGTGTAAGCTACTTGAAGTCAGGTACTGCCTTTTGGTTTTCTTTGGATTCCCAGCACTTAGCACAGTGCCTGGAAAGCAGGAGGCACTTAAGTATTTATTGACTTGCTGGTCAAACAGCTAGTAGAAATCAGAGGAAGGATTCAAATATGGTTTTCCTGACTCCAAAACTGATCCTCCATTCTTTATACCATTCTTTCTTTGGGTTATTTAAATAAAATAAAAATAGAGTAGAGTTGGATACAATTGAAAAATGACTAAATGACAAGAACATCATACCCAGTTTGTATAAGAGACAGTTCTTAAACATTCAATCATTTTCCTAACTCTGAGGTCAGCTCTCCACTAGATTACTTCTCAGCCTTAAATTCTAAATATTAATGAAATAAGTGGTACTGACCTCTCTCTACTTGTTAGTGAAAATAGAAATAGTCAATATAAATTATATCCATATCTATCTATATCTATATCTATCTATATGCATATATACACAAAATGATGTCATAGTTAATGTAAAAAAAATCTATTTTAACAAATATGTGAATATTTTTAGACTTTAAACTTTTGCCTGATTGTCAGCTTCTTTTAAGGGCAAAACTGTATAATTTCACTTTTTTTCTCTCCTATTTTTAGTACAGCCCTTGGCACTTAAAAAAAAACAGACATGATTTTAGCTGTGTATCTCAGAGATAGCAGTGAGAAGTTTCTTCTACCGCTTTCTCTGTAGAAAAGTCTCAAAGAGTTAATTAGGACACTGGGAGGTTTTGACTTGCCCAGGACACAAAGCCCGAATATGTCCAAAGCAGGATTAGAACTCAAAGCATTCTGAATCTGAGAGCAACTTTCTAATCTCTATATTGGTGCTACCTTTTCCTCCCACCTTCCTACACTTAGTAGGACTTGAATGTTTGTTTATTGAATTAAATGGAATGTAGTAAGTGGCTTATTTTTTCTCTATATTAAGATTTATTTTAAGTTTTATTGTTTTCATTTTGTGAGTGGAGGGTGAGATAAAAAACAAACCACTCACATTCCTATAGTGTTTCAGAATTACAAAGTGTTTTTCTCACTACAGTCCTGTAAAAATCATAGAATCATAAATTTAGAACTGGAAAGGACCTTGGAAACTAATCCAGGTCTCACAATTTATATACGAGGAAATCAATAATTAAACTCATAAATAGACACAATAGATAGAATAGAAACAAACAGACATAGAACAGACAGACAGACAAATAAATAGAACAGACAGACAGAAAATAGATAAATAGAATAGACAGACAGACAGAATAGAAAGACAGAATAGACAGAAAGGTAGAATAGACACAAACAGATAGAATAGATAGATAGCTAGAATAGACAGAGAATAGAATAGACAGATTGACAATAGAAAAGAAAGACAGACAGAATAGACACAAATAGAGCATTTATGTACTTACTATATGCTGGACACTCTGCCAAGTACTGAGAATATAAATAAAACAAAAAGATTGCCACTGATCTCAAGGAGCTTGCATTCTAGTGCGAGAAGAGAACATATAAAGAGGAACTAAAAGGAGGAGAATGAAGATCCCCTTAAGATACACCTTAAGGTGGAGGAAAAGGTCCTAGACTGGTCTGGGTTTGAAGAAAGCATAATTGGCATGGAGGTTTCCTCAGATGGAAATGGGAAGGAAGTCAACAAAGGAAAATCCCAGAAAAACAGGGAAGTGAACTGAAGCTTGGTAAGAGTAAGTGGATTTCCTGGTGTCCCATAGCTAGTATTTTTCAGAGGCTAGATTTGACCCCAAGCCTTCCTGTCTCCAGGTCTAGCCACTATCCACTGTACCCCCAAGCTTCCATAAGGAGGGTAAGTACTGAAATTTTCTTTTTACAGAAAAAGAAATGAATGTTTAGGGAGGTGAATTAAGTTACAAATAATCTCATAGCTAGTAAATATTAGAGTATTTTTTAAAGATTTTATTTTTGAGGGGGAGGGGCAATTATTTGGTTTTATTACTATTTCTGTTGTTTTAAACTATGAGGATACTTTCTGTAAGGTTAAACTAAAGGGTAGATAGAATAGACATGGCACAATTTCAGAAGATTTAGGAGAGTGGGAGGGGGGAGAAATGATCCCCTCCATCCTTCGGATTGGCTCCTTGCCTCAAATCTCCTCAACTCTAGTCCATCTTCCAGAAGCAGCTAGTGATGCCATGGACAGAGTGATGGTCCTGGAGTCAGTAAGTCTTGAGTTCAAATGAAGTCTCAGAGACCTATCATCTATGTGACCTTGGTAAGTCACAATTTCTGTCTCTCTCTGCTACAAAAGGGGGTTAGAACTTCCTTGCAGGTTGTTGCAAGGATCAAATGACATAATATTTGTTTTTTTTAAAGTGCTTAGCAAAGTATCTGGCAGATAGTAGGAGCTATGTAAATGATTATTTCCCTTCCCATCAACTTAGCCTTCAAATTAATCTTCCTAAGAGAAGATTTGACTGTATCATCTCCTTTTTCCCTTAGTGAGAGGAAATGGCAAATTGCTCCAATAACTTTGCCAAGAAAACTCCCAAAGATGTCATGAAAAATCAGATATGACTGAACCAATATTAAATGCTTATTGACTGATGCATTTGGTTTCTTTAATCAAGAAGTAAAGTCTTTATATATAGAATGACAAGATTGTTAATTCAAACAATTTTAAATGACTTAACTCTGACTGTTACCAAACAAGGCACTGAAGGATTGAAAATGCAGTAAGCTTCCTACTTTCTCACAGAGGGGTGATGGAGAAAGCAATGTGAGACAAGATTTTTTAAAAATTTTCTGTTTATTTTTTTAAAAGACAGAATTAAAAGAGAGAAAAAGAAAATAAATTCCAGTGGCTCCAATCACCTCCAGGATCAAATATTTCAAAGCCCTTTATGACTTGACCTACCCTTACCTTTGTAAACTTTTGCCCCACTATGTACTTTGGCATGTAGTGACAATGGCTCTCCTGCAGTTCCTCAAACAAGACATTCCATGTCTAGACTCCAGGCATTTTCATTGGCTGTGCCTCATACTTGGAATTCCCTCCTTCCTCAATTATGCCTTCTGACTTCCCTGGGTTAAATCCTAGCTCAAATCCCACCTTATACAACAAGCTTTTCCCAAGCCCCTCGAATGCAAGTGCCTTCTGTCCATTATCCAACTGACCCTGTATCTAACCGACCCTGTAAATTTTATGTATGATGTACCTGCTGTTAGACTGTAAACTTCCCAAGAACAGGGACTACCTTTTGCTTTTCTACCACATGGTAGGTACTTATTAAGTGCTTTAAAAGTCAAGTTCAACAAATTATGGTATATGAATGTTATGGAATATTATTGTTCTGTGAGAAACGACCAGCAGGATGTTTTCAGAGAGGCCTGGAGAGACTTGCATGGACTGATGCTGAGTGAAACGAGCAGAACCAGGAGACCATTATTCACGGCAACAACAATACTATATGAGGATCAGTTCTAATGGACATGGCTCTCTTCAACAATGAAAAGTTTCAAACCAGTTCCAATTGTTCAGTGAAGAAAGCCATTTACACCCAGAGAGAGGGATGTGAAATGTGGACCACAACATAACATTTTCATGCTCTCTATCGATGTTTGCTTGCATTGTGTTTCCTTTCTCTGATTTTTTTTCTTGTAGACACAATTTTTCTTGCACAAAAATAATAAGTGTGGAAATATGTATACATATATTCTATTTGTCAAGTACTTTAACATAATTAACATGTAGTGGATTTCCTGCCATCTAGGAGAGGGGGGGGACTGGAGGGGGGAATTTGTAACAGAAAGCTTTGTAAGGGTTAATGTTGAAGAATTACCCATACAAACGTTTTGAAAATAAAAAGTTTTAATAATAATAATAAAAAAAGTCAAGTGCAAGTGCAAACTATAGAAGGAAAAAACTACAGAAGTCTCCAAGAAAAAATATCCAAGTCCCTATCTCAAACACTAATGCAGAATTTCATAGCTTATGGGGGAATACAGAAAAACAGTGCTTATATTAGGGACAGCTAGGTGACATAGTGGATAGAATACTGTGTCTGGAGTCAGAAAGACTCATCTTCCTGAGTTCAAATCCAGCCTCAGATATTTATTAGCTGTGGTCAAGTCACTGAACTCTGTTTCTTCAATTCCTCATCTGTAAAATGAGCTGAAGAAAGAAATGGCAAAATTCCAATATCTTTTCCAAGAAAACCCGAAAAGGAATCACGAAATTTCTGAACAACATTAAATGCTTATTGACTGATAGATTAGGTTTCTTTAATCAAGAATGTATAGAATAACAATAAGATCATTAAGACAAACAATTTTAAATGACTTAAGAATCCTGATTATTACCAAACAAGATGCTGGAGGAATGAAAATTCAGCAAGCTCCTCACTTTCTCGAAAGGGGTGATGGAAAAAACAGTGTGAGACAGGATTTTAAAAAAAATTCTGTTTATTTAAAAAGAAACAAAATAGAAAAAAAAGAGACAGAAAAGGAAAACAAAACAAAACAGAATATTGTCATGTACCCAGCAGACCATCAGGGAGGATTAAAAATGTATAACAATAAATTTCT
Organism: Myrmecobius fasciatus; assembly: GCA_023553655.1. Taxonomy (NCBI): domain Eukaryota; kingdom Metazoa; phylum Chordata; class Mammalia; order Dasyuromorphia; family Myrmecobiidae; genus Myrmecobius; species Myrmecobius fasciatus. Next base: position 189,717 of record JAJPUD010001176.1, on the reverse strand, counting down.
AGTTCAAGAAAATATATATAATAGTAGAAGAAATTATATTCATGAGTGTCCATTTTTTCTTTGCTTCCAAGTAGATTGTTCTTTTTTTTCTCCATTGATCATTTTTTAAACTTTATTCTTTTTTTCATCTTTCATTCTTTCTTACCTCCCTCAAGTAGGCAATAGTTAGGCTCAGAAATATTTAATAGATATATACATACTCACACATCCACACCCACTCATACACATACACAGTTATATGTACTTATACATTTACACTCCTCCAGATACACATACATATCCATATATCTATATACACACATACATAGATCTACATGCATACATATCTACATATACACATACACACACATATATAATTTTACATATGCCTAAATGTATATATATGTATATATATACATATATGTAAACATGCATCTAAAACAATATTAGTATGGCTGATATATAATGCAGATTTCTCTCTTGATTGAATCTTTAAGTTTAACTTTGAGATCTATGATTACTAAATGTACTTTTTTTTTCTAATAAATTCGACTCCTGATCCATCTTGTGATATTTGTGTATGTAGTTTCTTTCTTATCCCTACTAACTCTTCTGCTTTAATTCTGCTCCTTATCTTGCCTTGCTGTTACTTAACTTCTTGCCCCCCCCCATGAATCCTTTCCTTGTCTTCTTCATTCACGTTTTGCTTCCCCGTCTACCCACACCCCCTAATTTCTTTATAGATTTTGGAGAGTGTTATACCCTTCATGGTATATACATAGTGTTGCCTAATTAAGCCATTCCTGATGTGAGTAGGTTTTCAGAATTATGATCCCTCCTCCCCTTTCTAATTTCTTTGTGCCTTTTCTTCCTCTGCACCTCATTTGTATAACATAATTATTATTTTTACCTTTTTTTAGACAGTTTTGCTTTTTAGAATCAGATCATATCCTACCCCAATCCTTTTTTTTTTGTACTACTCAATTACTGATGTCAATCTTAAACATATGGTATACATTTTCATGTAAAAAACTTAAACAATTTGTCGGTGTTAAACTCCTTGAAATTAATCTTGGATATTGAGTCTTATATGTTAAATTTTCTATTGAGTTTAGGTCTGGTTGAAAGGAAATCCTGAAAATCTGCGTTTGTTGAATGTCTATTTTTTATTCAATAATTATGGATAATTTTGCTGGATACAATATTTTTGGCCACAAGCCTAGTTCTTTTGATTGCTGGGAGACAGAATTTTTTGTACATAGTCAATTGGGAATTTGTTTAATTTAGCTATACATGTTTATAACAATGGTTTTGCATTTCTTTCTCATTTAGTATGGGGTGGTATGACAGAGAAAAGGCAAATTTTCATTGATTGAAAAAAATCCCACTTAATTTTCAAAAAAATTGCACTTTCTCATAATATAGTTTAATGTAAAGGCTCTGTCTTTAAAGTCACAGGACCTTCATGTAAATCCTACTACCTGTGTATTCCTGGGCAGATTAGTTTCTCAGCTCAGTTTCCTCTTCTGTAAAATGAGATAATAGGACACAATAATCTCAAACTCACCTTCTAGCTCTAAACTTTTGAGAGGAATACCCCAGTGAGCTAATACCCATTTACATTAAGATATAAATGACCCACATCAGATTCTTCTTTCTAGTGGTGTTCCAGGAACTCTGGTAAGTAACTTGCTCTGCCAAAGCATTATGGGGTTGGGAAAAACATCGTGAATGTGAAGTTAGAAGACAAGGGTTTGAATGCTAGCTACCTTCACTACTTATTAGCTTCATGATTTTGGGCAGTTTATTTTTTCCAGTTTCTTTGTCTATAAAATGAAGGGGTTAGACTAAATGATCTCAAAGATCCCTTTTATCTTTACATTTTATTAACTAGAAACAATTTGGAGGACAGATTTCAGACTTTTTTTTAAAAGCTCTAAGGTCTGATTGTGATCCAAAGCAGAATCTTCTGTTTATTTGTTTTGACTTTGGTTTATATTTTTTGTTTCAATTATAGACAGTGATTGCTGCTTTTTTGGTAACATTCTTGACTCCATCCCTGGAAGAGATGGTGAGTTGCTACCAAAGGTTTTTGCAATGGTGTTTCTGAGAGCCAAGGGAATTTAAAACAATGCAACATCAGAAGGATCTCCTGCAAACCCTTCTTACTTTCCCAATAAAGTGCATGAAAGAAAGAATTTTGAATGAATGCCATCTTGAGGATCTCAAGAAGATCTGTATTTGATCTGTTTAATAGTGATCAAGATTTTCTTTTCTCTAGGACAAGAATCACCTCCTGAATAAAATCCATGAGGACCACAACACCAATGTCAATATCCGTGGCAGAATCATTCTCATTCATGACACTAATCCTTGGAGTGAATGGGATGCCATATTGAATTACAACCTTGTAAGTCATAAACCTCAATAGCAGAAGGTTGGAAAAACTTGCTCTTGGTCACTGTTCTTTTTTATATTTCATAAGAGAGTAACAATGTGGCCAAGGGTGGGGAGGCAACAGAACACCTCTTCTATGTATCTATTTTGCAAGATTGTTGTGAGGATCAAATGAGAAAATATATATTTTTGGAGATCATTTATTTATTTATTTTTAATATTTTATTTTTCTAAATACATGCAAAGATCATTTTCAACATTCACCTTTGCAAAACCTTATGTTCCAAATTTTTGAGAAAATATTTGTAAAGCTCTTAACATAGTTCCTGGCACATAGTAGGTATGATATTGACATAAATGCTTATTTCCTTCTTTTCTCCATTTCTTCTTGTGTGACTTCCTGGCATAGTAGGGAAATTATTGATTGAGTCATTAGCAGCTTGGTTCTAAATCCTGGGTCTGATATTCTCTATTTTGGAGTCTTGAGCACGTCATGATACCACCAGGCACTCCCTAAGGTCCATTCCAACTCTAAGATCTATGATCTGACTGATACTAAGTCACTTATCCTCTTTGAGCTCCAGCTTTCTCCTTTGTAAAATGAGATGGAGTTAGACTAAGGTCCAACTTTAAGGACATTTCCATGTCTGAATCCTGTAAATTTGAGTTTGTGAATACTGATGGACAACTCATCATCACTTAGAGAGGGTTAATGAAAATAATCTGGAATAATGGAGGGAACACTGGGCTTGAAATCAGAAAATTTGAGTTCAAATTCTGGTTATTGTCATATAACTTTTGTTAGTAAAATAGGGATTGTAACACCTGTGCCATAGGATTGTTGGAAGATCAAATGAGATAGTTTGCGCTAAGCTCTTTGGAAACCTCTACAAACTTTGCAAATATCAGCTATCATTATTAGAGCATTTTTATAAGTTGGCCTTTCTCTCTCCCCCCTCATATATATATATATATACATATATATATATATATTTAGCCACCCCTAGACTTTCCATATATATATTGATCTTGAGGAACAATTCCTGTATATCCAGTTAGAATGAATTAAGTTCAGGACAAAGTAACAGCTTTTACTACAAACATCTCTATTGGGTTATTCAAGGGTTATTTGGCTGCCAAACTGTTTAGCAAGAAGGCTTGCGTGCTAACCAAGATGGACAAAGTTATGTTCCCCAGTCTGGAAGTACTCCACAAAGCCTTGGATAAAAAGGTAAGGAAGCAGTGCTGACCACCAAAGCTTTCTTGATAAGAGCTATGTCTACTGCAGGGTAATATTTCAAACAGTTTGACATTTTTTTTTGTATTGTCAGCACCCTGTACAGTGTCTTACACATACCTGGTGCTTAAAAAGGATGGTGTAGAAAGAGTGAGAGATTTGGATGTGAATCCTGTGTCAGGCACTTTTATTAACTATATGACTATGAACTGAGCCACAGTTTTTGTTATCTGTGAAAGGAAGATAATACTCCTTCAAATACTTATCTATGTGGGAAAATATCTAGTAAACTTTGTTGTAGAGTCACTTCAGTCATGTTTGACTTTGTGACCCCATTTGGGGTTTTCTTCGCAAAGATACTGGTGTGGTTTGCCGTTTCCTTGAGGCAAACAGGGTTAAGTGACTTGTCCACGATCATGCAGCTAGTAAATGTCTGAGGCTGGATTTTAATTTAGGTCCTCCTGACTTTGGGGCTGGCACTTTATGCACTGTACTACCTGGCTCCTCCTTGTAAAACTCAAGAATGTCACAAAAATTGGAGTTAGTGAGAATTTCTGATATTAATTGTTATTAACGTCAACAATAACATCTCGCTGTCCTGTAAAGGATTTATGAATGCAGTAACCCACTTAGGACAAAAGATATTGACTATGATAATATTGTACACTATCAATTAATTTAGAAACGTTCATTTTATCATTAGTTGATTTTTTATTGATAAAGTAAAAAGAACTTTGAACAAATCTACCCAATGACCTGGAATATATAGTAATATAGGCCTTTTTAGGGAAACTCAAACTAATTATCAATTCATTAACCCTCTCATTCCCCAGATCAGATCTCCTTCACCAGACCACTATTCCCCTAAAGGTATCATTGAGATTTAGGGTATTCAATTGATATACAATTTATTTAAAATTTTTTTAATTTTGTTTTCAATTTAGAGAACAAAATAAGCATTTCCATAACACGGGACAATAAAAGGTGATTGCATATGAAACAGAAAATTTACCATACCCATCTTGCTACTCCCTCCAAATACACAACAAAGCTATCACATAAACTTTTTCTCCTCCACCCTAGAGATGGCTATCATTATACACAAATAGGTGTGTGTGTATAAAATTATTCTATACATACTTCAATTTATCAATTATTTCTCTGACTACAGATAGCACCTCTTCATATGTCCTTTATTTTTGTGTGTTAAAATGACTTAGTTTTTAAAACAATGTTGCTTTTACTGTATACAATGTTCGCTTGGTTCTGCTCACTTAACTCTTCATTATTTCCTGCAAGTCTTTCCAAGCCTTTTTAAGAACAATGAACTCATAATTTCTTACAGCACAGTAGTATTCCATCACAACCATACACTATAATTTGCTTAGTCATTCCCCACTTGATGGGCATTCTTGCAATTTCCAGTTCTTTGCCACCATAAAAAGAGAGCTGATATAAATAACCCATTCAAGTAAAAGTTATATAACATTCCCTAGCTGTGTGACCCTGGGCAAGTCATTTAACTTCAATTGCCTCAGCAAAAAGCAAAAAAAAAGTCAAAGTTATAATTACTATTTGTGAATTTCTCTCCATGTTATTTTTACTCATGATTTCCCCCTCCCCCAAGAAACAATGACTCTATTGGTTTAATTGCTATGCCCAGAAGTATGAGTGGAAAGAGTAGAGAAATGTACATATGTTTGAATGGCAAGGCAGATGGCAAGATAACCTAGGTGGATTGCATGTTAAGTCAAAGGATGATGTCAGGAGCCAGGTAGATAGAGTGGAATATGTGAGCTAGTTTGTACTTGATCAATAGTTATATTTAGGACCTAGCAAAGGAGTTCCAAAGATAAGTGGATATAAAGTGTTTTATAAATGTTACCACTAAATTATTTTAAAAATAACATATAATTATTTAATAAGCATAACAATTAACATAAAATATACTTCTATAATGTGGTCATTAAAGGGATATGCCCAGAAATAGAAGTCCAAAACAGACTTAAAAACACAAATATAGATAGGCAAAGAGGGAGACAGACATAGGGACAGATAATCATGGATCAACGGTGCTACTTTTAGAATACTTCAGCAAACAAAAAAAAATCACACTATATTTTTGCAATTCTAGTCATAAATGAAAATTCGGTGTCTTGGTTTATACTCTATAGCCTGAATTAAGGTAAATTGAAATCCAAATTCAGCCTTTGGACTAAAGTTTTCTCTTCATCCTATAAAGAGGACATTCATTGTTAGATCACTTCCATATGCAACTTTCTAGATCTAGCAGAGTTCAAATCCTGGCTCTTATTTGTATGATTTTGGGCATGCAACTATGGGAGGTCTCATTTTCCTCATAGGTAAAAATGAGGAGGATGGGCTGGATGGCCTCTGAGGTTCATTTTAGCTTGAGATCTATGATACAATCTTTTTGTTGTGTGACCTTAGGTTAGCCCTTTCCTGGGATTCAGCTTGTTTATTTGTGAAGATATTGGACAAGGTGATTTATCAACAAGGTCTCTTTCAAGTCTAACTTTTAAATCCTATTTACTTTCAGTTATCTAGGAATTATGGCTCTTTACAAGGTCTCACCTACATCATTTTACCCCCTCGGATTAAAAATGTTGCTCAGTATGGCAAAACTATCACTGATCTGTGTAGAGGGGTTCCTACATACTTTGCACAGCAACACATTGAGGGTGAGTCAATTTCTTTTGTGTCATGAGGGATGATTTGAGTTTTGGAAGGTTTAGGGAAAGGAACTATTTGGCATACTACTCACAATGATTGATGGTTATAATGGAAATAGGTACTAAAAGAAAATTCTGTTATTGTTCAGTTATGTCCAACTTTTGGTGACACCATTTGGAATTTTCTTAGTAAAGATATTGGAGTGGCTCACTATTTCTTTGTCCAACTTATTTTATAGATCAGGAAATTGGGCAAACACGTTTAAGTGACTTGCCCAGAGCACACAGTTAAGAAGCATCCGAGGCTGGATTTGAACTCAGGAAGATTAGTCATCTTAAGTCTAGTCCTAGCACTCTATGTACTGTGTCACCTAGCTGCCCAGAGAAAGACCTTTCAGTCATATAATGATTCTTTTGGGCTCTAAATCCTGTGATCATTAAGCATTTAAATGGTATGGACTCAGGAGTATGATGAAAAGGAATAGAAAGGAGGGATAGAATGTTGAAAAATTTTACCTCCTCCAAATTTTGCCAATGGTCTTCAATATTCAGGAATTTTCAATTCTAATTGCATAATTCTTTACAAATAGCCATGAGTTTAGCACTATGTTCCATTAAGTAACAAATATGTCTCAACTTAATTTTTTTAAAAATCTGGGTAGGTAGGGTAGTAGTTCTCAAAGTGTGGTCTGGTAAACCCTGGATATCCCAAAGATCCTTTTAGAAGGTCCACAAGGTAAAAACAATTTTCATAATAATATGAAGACATTTCAATTTCTGACATGGTAAATATCAATAGATATAGATATATTAATAGATATTTAAAAGGCTCTTGAAGGGGGAGTCTTCAACAATTTTTAAGATTGTAAAGGTATCCTGAGACCAAAATGTTTAAGGACCATTGATGTAGGATATTTCTGGTATAGAAATACACTCCATTAATAACCCATTTGTAATTTATAGCCCCAAAACAATTGCTCGAGGTATCTGGAGATTAATTTATTTTTCCTAGAATTACACTGAAAATATGTGATGGAGAAATAACTCAGTTTAAAAAAAATTCCACACACTACACTGCATTGCCTTTCATGTAACTTACATAACATTTAACTTGGAGGTCATTTAATTTGAAGGTAGTTGGTAGTGAAGTGCTTTCTTCTCTTAACCTGAGTTTCTTTTTCCTTAAAGGCACTGCTCTGGCACTAAATCCTGAATCCTGCTTTAAAGCACGGATTTTTGCAAACACATATAGTTTTGGCATCTCCATCTGTGGGGAGATTCCAGGTCTCTGATGAGAATAATTTTCAGTTACTGGATTGCTGGAGCACCTGCTTGTTTGCTAAGGAACCATGGTCCCTTGCTTCTCAAGGAAGAAGCTGTTCTGCCTCTACCTTGGAAACCAAACTTTAGATTTCAATAAAGTAATTTTAAGAAAGTGATGTAACCTACTTTTTCCTTCAGAGTTAAAATGTAAAATGATCTTTGTCATGTTGATATAGCAAACTAGTTACTGATGTAACAACTAATTATAATTAGCTCTTTGTCTAACATTGCACTGTTTTAACAGAGGGAGCCAGATTAACTACACTACTTAGTTCTAAAAGATGTAAATGGTTGTGTTCTATTCATGATAGTTGAAAGATCATGGAAAAATGAGGAAAGTAGCACAAGTCTGAAGAATGGCAAATGTGATCCTAATGTTTTAAAAAAAGAGAGAAGAAAACAAAGCGAGAAAGCTGAGGGCAAGTGAATTTGACTTTGATTCTTTAGGAAAATTCTATAATGCAAACAACTAGGAAATTAAAGCATTGGTTATAAAGTGCCAGAATGACTTCATCAAGCATAAATAATCTCAAATTAACCTTACATCATTAAAATAATTATTTACCTAGCAGTTGAGAATAATTGTATGGGTATAATTTACCTAAGATTTTAGCAAAGTTTTTGATAAAATATCTCCTAGTAGTCTTAAAGATAATATGGGAAGGAATGGATTAGATGATGATACGATCAGATAGATTCACAACTGATTGGAGGACAGCTGTGGACTTCCAATTTTCACTTTCTATGATTCTAAAATTTTAAATAAACTTGATGCTTCGAGTCTTGAGAACATGTGTGTTTGCAAAGTTTTTATTATTTGATCATTTTCAGTCATGACCAACTCTTCTCGACCCCTTTTGAAGATTTTCTTGGCAAAGATACTTGAATAGTTTGCCATTTCCTTATCCAGATCATTTTACAGATAAGGGAATTAAGGCAAGCAGAGAAAAGTGACTTGCCCATGATTATACAACTAGGAAGTGTCTGAAACCATATTTGAACTTCGATTTTCCTGACTCCAGCCACAGCACTCTTCTCTGTGCCACCCAGATGCCTGCTTTCAAGGTCATTAAATACTGGCAATGTAAAGTGCTGTAACTCCTAATTTATCCAGATAAAAACAACAAGCTAGAGAAGAGAAAATTCTATCTAATTGAATGCAGGCCTTTTATCTCAGAAGGGAACCCCATATTCAAAAGTGATGATCATCTTTGACTAAGTACATTTGAGGAGACACTGCCTTTTTCACTATTTACATTCGATGAAAAAAAATAGCCTCAAACATTTGTAAATAAAGTATATATTTTATTCTTGAAGCACATACTGTGGTATTCTGGTCACATCAAAAGGTTAATGGGAAACAGTGTGATGCCACTATTTAGCTGCAGAGTGAAATCATGAAATACAAGGGAACTTCCTCTAAATGACATCTCCTAGTAGATGAGGCTTAAAAGCGTAGGTCTGCGCAGATACCAAGATGAAGGATTCCCAGGACTCCAACCTTTGCACAACCCTTAGCACCAACTAGGAGAAGGAAGAGAAAAAAGAAATGATTACTACAATTTAATCCCAGAAACAAAATCACTCACATTTTTAGAACCTTTTTGCAATTTATGAAGTCCATTTCCTCAAGTTATTAACCCACTAAATAAATGGGAATAATAAGTTTAGAGAGTTAAGTGATTTACCCAGATACACTAGTAAGTAGCAGAATCTAGGTATTGTGACTCATAATTTACTGATAATTCCATTGCTCTGTTGCTACCTCAGTGTTGTCACCTCACTAAGAACTAAACATTTTCTCCAAATTAATAATTAATAAATTCATCAACCAAGATTCTAATGTGAAAAATAATCATTTGTTGATTTAAGTAAGACATGATTGTCTGACTACAGCAATTCTGGAAAATAGTGACTCATCCTGGAATCAGTTTTGGGAAATGCCAGGTATGATTTTATTAAAGATAAAAAATTTTCTTTAAAATAGTTTGTTCTATGATGATTTGTCCATAATAAGTAGCATAAAGGATAACTTAGAGGCATTTACAACTGTCAAAAGAAGTAGACAGCTAATACTGAAGGACATCAGATAGATTGTCCAAGTGCTGCTCTGGTTTTCCATACATATTAAGAGAATCAGAGTGAAGCCTACAACTTCAGCTACATTGGGTATCTTCTTTATGGATAATTTATGAGAAGAGATGGGTGAGAAGGCTCTACAGTGAAACTCCCTTCCATCTATCCTATTCTTCAACCAAACTTTATTCTCCCTGCAACCATCACATTTTCACAACTTGTGCTTTCTTTTTACTGATCCCCTATACTTGAAATGTCCCATCTTCTCTCTTCCTGTTCCATTCTTCATGAAGGAGATGTGTTTTGAGTTGTGTTGTACTTTAAAGAATGTACTCATCCTTTGGATATATCAAATTCAAACATACCTTCTTCATGAAGCCTTCCTTAATGCCCATGGTTGGTAATGACCTCAGATCTTATATAGCACTTGGTTTGCATCTCTCTAATATGCTTACCAGGGGTTAATTTATTTAATTGTTATTTAGGTATAAGCCATATCTCCCTTCTAAACTGTAAGATCCCTAAAGGCAGAAGTTATGTCTTATCTAAACTTATTTTGTCCCATAACATCCATTTACTATGACTCAAGGCTGAGTGAGATTCTTTGTGTCCCATTCCCATTCCTCCATTTTCCTTACTCTTTCCTAGCTCTCCTCTCCTTCAGGTCTCTGAGACGGTTATATACATTACTTCCTTCCTTATTCTTACCAAGAAGTTCAGGGGCAACTAGAGGGTGCAATGAATAGAGAACCAGTACCGGAGTCAGGAGGACTGAATTCAAACCCAGCCTCATACACTTAACACTTCCTAGCTGTGTAACCCCAATTGCTTAGCCAAAAATAAAACAGAAAAAAAGAAGAGTCAGTTCAGCTGTCCTGGGGGCCAATAGGGGATGAAGGGGCAAAAGGCCTGAAGCTATGAATGGATGGCTTAGCCTTATTCCCACACTAGTACCCCAGAGACTTTGCCCAGAGACCAATTCTCAGAGTAGGGGGAGGAATAGAAAAGACACAGAGAGAGTGAACTCAGAAATTCTAGGTTTCTGGGGAAAAAAATTGAGACCCAGGGGTTCTTGGAATTTTTCCTCAATAACTCTAAATTTGTAATATCTTCACATTGAAATATAAAATGACTGAGCTCAGATCTACCTTCAATCTAGAAGTGAGAGGAGGAGAGCATGAGGGGTTTGAAAATTCAAGTGGGTAGTTAGTCCATAAACATTTATTAAGTGCTTACTATGTCAAATACTAGGTACTGTGTCAAGTGCTGGAGTAGAATATTTCAATTTTTGCTCTTCTTCTCTTTTCCCCTATATCATAACCCCCTTCCTAGTCTTTAAGGGGGTCTAAACTGATTAGCAAGGATCAGTTGGACTAGGGTAGGAAGAGGGCTTTCCCTAGTTTTCCCAAAGTTCTGGGATTTAGGGTTAATAATCTTGCCTTTGCTAGATTCAGGGTACAAAAGGAAGAATGCACTTTTGGAATGCAGGATTGTTTTACTTGTGAGAAACAAATGAAGGGATTTGTTTTGCCTGACTGTACCTATATTTTACAAGAATTTTGTTTTTATTTTCTTTTCCCAAGTTTGTGAGTGGTAAGAGGTAGGATAAATGCATTTCAATTAATATGAAGTAAAATTTAATTTAAAAAAGAATAAATTCTAAAATTTTGTAAAAAAAAAATTGAAGCTAAGTTCATTGGTCTATGACTTATGAACTCCATGTCTTTACATTGTTGAAAAATTGGTGCATTTTCCTTCTCCATTCCTGAAGCACCTCTAATTTCTCCTATGTTCTTTCAAGGACTATTAATACTCATTTAGCAAATGCATTCATAAATTCTTTGAGAATCTGGGATATGGTTCATCTGGCTTTGAATTCATTAAGAAGAATTACATATTTTCTAAGTATTTTATCTCTATGAATTTCAGAAACTTCATGAGCTAACTTTTACAGAATTTTAGACCATGATCTATCTATCATTCCTCCCAACATTTTGAAATCTTCTCTCTCAGAATGCAAGGTACCTATTAAGTTATTCTCTGCTTTCCTTTATGGGCAGTTAGATGCTAGGATAGAGTATAGGTCCTGGAACCAAGAAGACCTTTACAATGCTTCCCCATTCTTGTTCCTGGATTTCCTCATATGAGTAAATTCTAATACACAATGCTGCACTTTCTTTCCCCTGACCTTTTTACTTATCCTTTTTATTTTGATTAAAGCATCCTTTTCATGAATCATTTTCCAATCATGGACCCTATCCCACCAAGTCTCAGTGATATCTATGAGTTAAGAAGTGCCTTAATTTATTTTTGCATAGCATGGTACATAGCATGATTAGAGCTACTATTCACTCTCTGTGGGACTTTGGGCAAATTACTAGAAGACTTTGGATTTGGAGGGGTCTTTATAGTTCTTTCTGCAAGATAAACTTTTCCTACCTATTTACTAGTTTTTTTTTTTAAATTCTCCTTTCTTCTCTCTCTTTTGCTTCCAGAGGAAATTTTTTTTTGGGTGCCCTTATCAATTTGTTGCTTTTGCTTTATTACTATTTTTGTTTGTCAAATTGTACTTTGTCATTTTAAACAAAAATACCTACAAATGCTACATGACTTGTTGTACATTCACAAATTGAGCAAGAATTTTACTTGTAGAAAAACAACCTTCAGCGTCTTTCTACCAAAACTTTAGATCACTATTTGATCTTCCCCCAACAATACTTGGTCTTTTAATGAAAATAAAGCAATTTCCCATCTAAGCTAAGGTGCTCATATGTGGAAGTAAATAGGAGATTCCAAGAACACTCCAAAGGTTTTCCATAATATACTCACTGCTCTTTTTAACCACTTCACCCTTGTACAGGGGCACATTCTTGCAAAGCTTCTCTATGGGTGAACCAAACAGGAACCAATCAATATCGGTGAGCAGAGACTGTATTGGGTTGTATTTCACCCAAGTATATTTGGGAGAAAACATGCTTTGCATCTCCTAGATAAAAATTGAAGAAGAGACAAAAATGAAATAAGTTGACATTATCTCGTGTACCTTTATTCATAACAGAAATTTTATAATCATAATTTTTAATGACTAATGATCTATATCATTAATATATAAGAATACTACTATAATTCCAAATCCTATAAAGCCTTTTGGTCAAGAAAACACTTTTTGTACCAACCCTGTGAGTTAGAATGGGCAGGTATTATTATGAAGATGAAGAAATAGAGAATCACTGAAGTTATGACCTCAGCATTTTTTATATTTTTATTTTTTATTGAAGCTTTTTATTTGCAAAACATATGCATGGGTAATTTTTCAACAGTGACCCCTGCAAAACTTTCTGTTCCAAATTTTTCCCTTCTTCCCCACACTCCCTCCCTTAGAAGGCAGGTAGTCTAATACATTGACTATGTTAAAATATACGACAAATCCAATATATGTATACATATTTATATAGTTATCTTGCTGTACAAGAAAAATTGGATCTAGAAAGAAAAAAAAACCTGAAAAGGAAAACAAATGCACACAAACATTAACAGAAAGCGAGAAAATGCTATTTTGTAGTTCACACTCAAATCAATCTGATTGATCTCAGCATTTTAACACAATTCTTAGAAAATTCCACAGTAAGTAGTAGGAGCTTAAATGTAACTTGACTGACTATGGTCAGACACTTGATACTCAGAGTTCATTTTATTCCACTGCTCTTTTTCTTAAACTATTTTGTATTTTCATAAGGGACCTCAAGATGACATATGATCCAGCCTTCAGACAAGTAAAGCATCATTATCCTTATTTTACAGAAGAGGTCTCAGGTAAATAGGTTGGGGAAGGAGACTTTGATTCCCCTTTACCATCATTCCATGGTATCTTTTGTCCTCAGCTGGATTAAAGACAGAGGAGTGAATTGCCCCACATTCTGAGCTTCACTCTAATTTTTACTCAGCCTAAGAAAAGCCAATTGGCACCAACCTGGTGTGGAGGAATTTTAGTCATTAAGTCATAGGCAAGCAATATGTTTCACTGGAAAATACACTATCCTGTAACATCAATCAGCAAGTATTTGTTAAGGACCTATTATGAGCCAGACAACGTATTAGAAGTCTGGAGACCTAGGTTCAAGTCTCAAGGATTGTGCCAATAACTAGCTCTGTAAATTTGTCGAGTTCCTTCCTGTCTCAATTTGCTTATCTATGAAATGAGAATTCTGGACAAAGTTATTTCTAGTCTGAAGTTCCTTATTACACTAATAACCCTTGAATTTTATGTAGAGAGAGAGGAGGGGCTTTTAAGGAAGTGTGAGCTTGGACACCTGAGTTCAAATATGAAAAAACCCTGAGCACTTTCTTGCTGTGTGACTTTGAACAAGCCACTTAAACCTCTTTTTTGCCTCAGTTTCCTCAATTGTAAAATGAGGATAATAAACTGCCTTCCAGGGTTGTTCTGAAGATTGGCTTAGATAATAATTTAAAGCAATTAACACAGAGTCTGGCACATTGTTAAGTACCATGCAAATGTTATATGTGGTTCAGTTATGTCCAACTTCTGTGACTTCATCAATTTGACCACGAGGTTTTCTTGGCATGGATACCGGAGTGATTTGCCATTTCCTTCTCCAGTATATCCCCATTTTACAGATGAAGAATAGAGTTAAAATAGGGATTAAGTAACTTGCCCATGATCATACAACTAGTAATTGTCTAAGGCCATATTTGAACTCACATATTCCTGATTTCAAACCCAGAGCTCTATTTATTCCTAGCCATTATTAAATGTGAGATATATAGGGAAGAGAATTTGTAGAATCCTGGTGAAATAGCAGTATGAATATAAGGATTATACTTACTTTGCTCCATTTTTGCAATATCATATAAAAATAAATATATCTTTAATACATTAATCATGTAATACCATGCTTTATGTTTATTACATTTATTTACAAGTACTAGATTTATGTCTTATCCTGACAAGTCTATAAGCTCCATAAAGGAAAATACTAAGTTTTATCTAAATACTTCCTCTTGCCCAGAACAGTGTTCTGAACATAGAATGTATTTAGTAAATATTTGTTTTTATTGCTGTTTCTTCTAGTTTTAAATTCTTTATAATTACTATGAACATTTTTGTGACAAAACTATTTCTGCTGCTTCATTTTATTGGATATAGAATCACTGATATTTTAGACTCCTAAAGGCAGCATGGCTCTTCTTGAAAAGAATATTGGACCTGGCTTAAAGAGAGACATGAATTCTAATTCTGTCTTCCACATTTGCTAGCTTTGTGACTATGGACAAATAATTAAACCTTCAGTTTACTTACTTTTTTGCTCATTTGTGAAATGAGCCTAAAACCAAGTAATGACTATTTCATGAGATTGTTGTTAGGACCAATGGAGATAATTTACACAAGCTACTTCAAGCTCCATATAGATGACAGCTTTTATAATTGGATGAAAAGAATAATAATTACCTTTCTCTCATAAGCATATCGTCTGAGTTCATCCAGAGAAGGAATGCTTTCCTGGTCCATCTTCATGATGTAGCAGGCTCTTCGAGAGAGAAGTCTGGAAGCAACATAACCCTTGGGGTAGATAAGAGCTGAGTTACTGCCCATTAGAAGTGTTCTTTGAGGCTCAGAGAAAACTGACTTGTGAATACAAATGGAAATCCGGTAGGGAGAATGAAATCTTGTCCTTAGATGTCAAAATTTTATTAAAGAAAACAGACTGACTACATTTGCAGTCCTTTAGTCATGGAGAAATGTCTGAGTTTAGTACCTAGTTAATAAGAATAGTTTATTTAAAAAGAAAATTTCCATATGTCTGTTTCCCTGAAGGGTGGTTTTCCCAACAGCCACCTTGTGGGTTTCTCAAAATTTCAATTACCACCCCCCCACTAGTTTGAGGTGGTGTTTTGTGTTTCTTGTCCCCAAACCCTGACTCTTATGATCTCTGCCTAAAATATTCAAAAGGACTTCAAAATGTTAACATCACAAACAAAGACAGCTTCTGCCTCAGATCCCTCTTTTTCTGATTGGAGCGTGGAAGACTTCTCCAGAATCTTAATTTAAGGAGAGAGTCAGATCCAGATAACTCTTCATTTTCCAATAATTGGCTGTAGTTCTCTAAACTCCATCAGGCTCCATTTGCCATTTCCCCCAAACCACGTTTTTCAGCTTCCTTTATGCAGTGGATAGAGCAATAGTTCTAGAGTCAAGAAGATGTGAATTCAAATCCAATCTCACACTTAATAGCTGTGAAAGCCTAAGCAAGTTTCTTAATCTGTTTGCCTTAATTTCCTGATCTGTAAAATGGGAATAATAATAATAATGCCTTCTTCATAGAGTCATTGTGAGGACTGAATAAGATATTTGCAAAAGTGCTTAGCATAGCACTTTTGCACAAAGTAGACACTATATCAATGCTTGTTCTCTCTCCCTCTCTCCCTCCCTTCTTCTTCTTCTTCTTCTTCTTCTTCTTCTTCTTCTTCTTCTTCTTCTTCTTCTCTCTCTCTTTCTCTCTCTCTCTGTCTCTTTCTCTTTCTCTCTCTCTTACATTAGAGTGTAAGGACCTTTAGAACAGAGACTGTCTTTCTTTTGCTTGTATTTGTCTTTCCAGGAACACATTAAACACTTAACAAGTGCTTGTTATCTGAAAAATGTTCCAAAGAAAGGGTAATTTTAAAAAATATTTCAAAAGTTAAGTAGGAAACACAGAGAATTTGTTTTTAAAAGCCACCGATAGAAAGGAGATCCCTTTCCCCTTTTCTTAGGACAGGGCTCTAATTGATCACAAGTGGGCAGTTGGCCTGAAGTGCAAGAAGAATCAAGCAAGAGGTTACTTGTGTGTGACTTACATGTTTGTAGTCAAATACAGTGGTAGAAGAGCATTTTCCTGCATTGATGTTGATGATGGCAATATTTTTCTCATTTTCAATTTGCACTGTTTCCTGACCACCATTATTAGCTGGATTCAAGTAGTTAAAAACCTGGATTTCAAATACAAACAATTATACATACTATCTTCATATTATAAACATTTGAAGGGTGTAAGGGAGGGGATGTAACAGTGACAACAACAATAAGTCAAAACATCCATCTACAATGAACAAGGGATAACCTCCTGAGGATGATCTCATTGTCAGACCAGATCAATTTAAAAGTAATAAGAGAAGGTAACACAGCAATTGCAATCACTTTCTGGTCATTTCTAATTTGTATATAATATATGGTGCAGCTAGGACATAACACTGGACCTGAAGTCAGGAGATTCATCTTCCTAAGTTCAAATCTGGCCTCAAACACTTACTAGCTGTGTGACCCTGGGCAAGGCCCTTAACCCTGTTTGCCTTAATTTCCTCAACTGTAAAATGGGGATAATATTAGCATGTACCTCCCAGGATTGTTTTGAGGATCAAATAAGATAATTGTAAAGTGTTGTAAATCATAAAGCATGAAGCCTGGCATGTCATAGATACTATATAAATGTTTATTCCGTCTTTTCTTCATGCTCATGTATGAATGCATATATTATAGATGTATGTATACTTCCATATCTATCTTTGTTTGTTTATTTGTTTGTTTGTTTCTTGCTATCTGTCTTTCTCTCTCTGTCTCTGTTTCTCTGGCAGAGTGGTCCTTGGAAGCAGATGTTGTAGATTCAAGTCTTGCCTCTGATGTCTACTGAATCGACAATTCTGACCAGGTCACTTTGCCTCTCCATGGTCTAGGAAACTCTCTAGGACTAGATATTTCAGAGAAGGTGCCAATCTGCATTAGTAGCAGAAATTTTCTGGGCAGGGAATTTCCAATACCAAGGGAACCACAGGTCTAATTGGCTATGAACAGTTCATCTCCATTAGGAGATAGGAAGACCCATTTCTAGATTCCCTGCCTTCCACCAAGATTCCATAAAATGCAAATCTCCCCTTCTGTCAAAGGCTTTTCCTGGTCCTCTTTCATTCACTCCTCTCTCTTCCACCCCCAACCAGGGCCTTCCATCTAGAGTAATAATTCTTGGTCTTAAGGATTACATTCTGTTAAAGAACAACAACACCACACACACACACACACACACACACACACACACACACACACACACAGGCATCCATCATTCTTCACTAGCACCTTCCTCAGACTCCTCATCATTTCATGGAGATTCCTCTGATTCTCCAAGGCTATGGCAGCAAAGCACAAACTAGGTTTTGCAATACTAACTTTAGTTAAGATATTAACAATTTTTAAGTTGGCCAATAAATGGGACCATTCTGACATTGTAGATATGCCAGTAATTCAAGGATTTAGAGAATTTGTGCTGTTTTGGAACTTGTCTTTAGCATAGAAATTTTCTCCACTCATGTAGAGAGTGATAGCGCTATGATTTCATAGATAAGTCCCAGGGAGTTGCCTCAGATGTATTGAGGCTAGGGTGAGTTGCTCATATTCACACAGCTACAAAGCAAACCAGGCAAAATCAAACCTAGGTCTTGCCCTCAGAAGTCCACACTGTATCTATTCACTACTACCTGCTATCAAGGTCCCTATTATTTTTCATTCATGTATCTAGACAGTAAAGTATCATAGACATGGTACTTGAAAATTCTGGTTAAAAAAGTTTGGATTTGTTTCACAAAGGATAAAACTCTGCTCAGAAAGACCCTGAAGCATAATAAGACCTGAATTTCTGTTTCAAATGAATTTAGTGGGTCTCACTTTTTAGAGGAAAACACAAATTTTACTTTTAATAGGCCACTCAATTTTGAAATGAGTTTCCCATTAGAAAATGACCTGGGATCATGATAAAATATAAAAGCTTATGTCTGGCAAAGGCAAGAACTAGAGAAGTCCATGGACAGCATTTTTAATGGTAGAAGAAGTTTGAAATAAGAGTGTAGGAATACTAGAAGCAATAATTCCTGTTTATAGACTGTTTTTCTCTACTGAAGTACTTCTCTGATTCACACTGTGGAGTGAGGCAAACCCTTGTATCCCATTAGAGCAAAAACTCTTAGTAGGTCCAACTGCAAACAGAAAATCCTTCAGGTATCAGCTTGGCGATGAACAGTCCATCTCCATTAGGAGATAGGAAGGCCCCTTCCTAGATTCCCTAGCTTCCACCAAGACTTCATAAAATGCAAATCTCCCCTTCTGTCAAAGGCTTTTCCTGGTCTTTTTTCCTTCACTCCTCTCCCTTCCACCCCCAACCAGGGCCTTCCATCTGCTGTTCAATTATTTCAATCAGTCTCAGTCTTTGTGACTCCATTTGAGATTTTCTTGGGAAAGATACTGGAGTGGTTTGCCATTTCCTTCTTCAGCTCAGGAAACAGAGGCAAACAGAGCTAAATGATTTACCCAAGGTCACACAGTTCATAAGTGTCTGAGGCTAGGAAGGAACTCAGAAAGAGAAGAATCTTTCTGATTCCTGACTGTCACCAAATTGACCTTCCACTTGAGATTACCTTCCATTTATTCTGTATTTGTCTTGAACGTACATAGTTACTTATACATTGTTTCCCCTATTAGACTGTAAGTCTCTTATGGGAAGGGAACATATTTTTTTTTGCATTTCATTATATCACAATAGCTTAACATAGTGCCAGGCACAGGATAAGTATTTAATAAATGTTTATTGAATGACCAGTCCAATGAAATTTGAAGAAGTTAATATCTAAATTGGCTTCTCCATCTCCATCCATTGGAATCCCTAGCTCCTTAGAGTGTCACCTCAAGTATCACCTCCTATTAGGCATATTTCCTAATTTCCCAGTTGTTTGCCTTACTCTTCTAATAAATTTGTATTTGTTTTGTGTCTTCTCATAGATGTACTTGTTATTTATCCCCAGAAAAAATAATTTTTTTTTAAATTTAAGGGCTACTTTTTGTCTTTGCATCTTCAACATCTGCTTCAGTAACCGGTTCATAATTAGCTATAAGACATGCTTGTTGATTGAAGTGAATTGAGGTGTATTAGAATTAAGACTAATCAGTTTACTCACCTCAAATCCGAGAGCTCTAGTGCAGAAGATTGCTAGCACAGCTAGAAGCAACACCTGAAAAACAAGTCACATTTATGTTAGTTAGAAGTCACAGGCACTTTCACAAAATCCATCAATTCTGTGCCAGTGTGGAGTCTTAGAAGTTGACACTAGAAATAGTATTAATACTCAGACAGATTTTCCAGGGATTCTGTTCCCTTTTTCTAAGGGAGATATAGGAATTAATATATGCTATGTGAGTCCAAACATCACGGACCTGACCATCATTTCCTCTTACACTCAAATGGAACCTTGAACCAAAAGCCTTTGGAATATTTGTGCTTCCACCCCAGTGTTGTGGCCATCACCCTCAAAGGCCATCCCTGTGTAGATGCAGCCTCTCAGCTACTTCTGCAGGTGTTATTGAAATCTCATTTATTAAAGACCCAGAAAAGAAAGTTCTTGTCAAACAGTCTTTGGCACTGTCAAATGGTTGTGATTTACCAGTAGAAATACTATTAAAGAAAGAACAATGAAATTTGCTTTGATCCTGTTCCCTAAGGACCATGTTTCATTCATTCATTCTCAGCCTTCCTGGAGAGTGCTGAATTTTCCCTTGGACACATTTTCCATTTGAGCTTTCTATTTTGACTTTATCAAAGGGTAAGTAAGAGGGGAAGAGAGAACTTACTTCCATATTACAGATTAACTCTGTCATGTCAGCCTCTTACTTATAATAACCAGAATGTAAGAATAATTATGGAGTCAAACCTTTGGTCCCCCTAATCCATGAGTCTATCTTTGACAGACCTATCATGAATGGACTCCTCTTCTGGATGTTCATTTCAAAGATTATGGGGATGTACTGCAAATGTCTCAATTTTTCTATTTTTACTCCATTATCTGAATTCACTTAAATCCTTTTAAAATCCATTTATCTTTAACCTTTCCATGGCAAGAGGTAATATGACATAGTGCTTGGTTCTAGAATTAAAAGGAGCTGGGTTCAAGGTCTCACTGTGACATGTAACTTTTCAATGGCCTCAGACTATTCTCTTAGACAAAGTGGTAGAAGAAGAATGTTTGACTTGCATGGAGGTTGGGGAGTGGGAAGACCCTCTAGCAGGGTACAATGGAAAAATTAGGGCTTTAGAGTCAGAGGAGCTGTGTTCAAATCCTAGTCTTCTGTTTCTATATCGTGTGACTTTGGGAAAATAATTTCCCTTCACTGAACCTCTATTTCTTATCTGTAAAATGAGGGGATCTATGTTATAATAATAGCTAGAATTTATGTTGTAATTAAGATTTGAAAAATACTGTCCATATTCTCTAATTTACATTGTACATATTATTTCATTTGATCTTCAAAACAACCCTCTGAGGTAGGTTTTATTATTATTCCCATTTTAAAGTTGAGACTGAGAGGAGTTAAATCACTTGTTTGCAATCACATAGCTTGTGAGTATCTTAGACAGCGTTTGAATTCAGATCTTTCTGACCCTGAATCTAGGATTCTATGCATTGGACCACCTTACTAAGTGAACCTAAATTCTCTTCCAGATCTAAATCTATGATCCTATATTGCGCTCACAAGTTCAAACTGAACTCCTATACCCACCATCACCACTATCATGGGGAACATGGCTTGATCTATGAAGTATATAAGTCTATATAATAAGAATCTATGTTATGATATCATTTTACTCTAATAAAATCTTCCATAATTTACTAATGGCCTGTGCAATAATTATCCCACACAATATAAATGGTCTTTACCTTCTCTTCATCCACCAAATCTCCACAGTGATAGAAGGAAAATTCCTTATTTTTTTTCCTGAAACCAAAACTAAATTTATAATGGCAGACAGATTGATGTGGTACAGATTGATGTGACAGCAATAATGTTGGAAATCTTGATTTCTCAGATGGATCTCTGATCTCATCAATTTGGATGTTCCCTCCAGTTTTGGAGATTTCATGATGCCCATGTCTGCCCATCTTTTACAGTTTTTTTCATGGCCTTCTCAAAGTTTGCTACAAGAGGGTCATATGAAGCTCTTAAGGTCCTTCTCACTTTTTTTTTCTGTTATTGTGAAGGTACTAGTAGGGTTATGGTTGTCCATCTGATACTCCTTGCTGTTGCCATGTGATTAGTCCATCTTTAAACAAATACTGATGCTGTCTAGAAAAGCAGTGTAAAGGAAAGGAGAAATACTATGAGTACCTGTGTGTGTGTGTGTGTGTGTGTGTGTGTGTGTGTGTTGTGGGTGTTGATAATGTTCAAGAGAGGGGAAAGGCAGGGCTGAGCTATCAGAGAATATTAAAAATAAACATTTCCTGCTTTACAAATCTTTTGAGAGTTAGCTCTTATACCTTCTGAGATTTTCCTTTGTGTTTCTCCTTTGGATCATTCATTTCAATGAAATTTCTAAACCCTCCCTTAGCTCCCAAAAATCACAAAAAAGAAATTGTAGTTTATAAGAAAATATTTTTTTCAAAACCATTTCAAATATTTCCCCAAATATCCCTTTCTA
Source organism: Myrmecobius fasciatus (assembly GCA_023553655.1). Lineage (NCBI taxonomy): Eukaryota > Metazoa > Chordata > Mammalia > Dasyuromorphia > Myrmecobiidae > Myrmecobius > Myrmecobius fasciatus. Next base: position 167,509 of record JAJPUD010001176.1, on the reverse strand, counting down.
TTTGGTCTTTTTTGTAGGATTTCCTAATATAAATAAATACTAATGAAAGCTTACAAGTAGACCTCAAAAGCTATGAGAACTCAGTCACCATTTGGTTCAATCCATACATGAAAGGAATCCCCACCATAACATACTAGCCAAGTGGTCATCCAGCTTCTGCTTGAAGATCTCAAAGATTGGAAACTTGTTCCTCTATCAGGAACCCCTTTGTTCTATCCTTTCACTACCACTTTTAAATATCTTAATTGCTAGAAGTTTCTTGATATCCAGACTATATGTTTCTCTTTGCTCTTAATTCTGACTTTTGGAGCCAGAGACAACAAATATAATAACTCTTCTACATTTATTCCACTTTCAAATACTTGAAAACAGCTGTTGCATTTTCCCATTTCAGTTGGACATGTATGTCACAGAGTTCAATCCAATATGAAGCTCACATTCAAAATGTTTCTTTCAGAGTCATTCAAGTGTTTAACCTAAAACCTGCCATAGTGCTCCCCAACACTTTGTGTGAAGGTTGGACAAGATCCCCTCTAAATTCACTTTCATCTCTATATTTCAAGGTATTAACCATTTTTAGGAGCATTCAAAGCAATGTTAATACTCACATGAGTCCTCATCTTGGCTACAGGAAACTTCTGAGACTGGAGACTTAGCTTTCCTGGCTTCTTCCCTTTTTATTGGCTTGGAGGTATAAGGAGGTACTACAGAAATATCTTTTTGACACGCCATAGCAAATGTCTTTATCTTGGGACTAGGACCCAAGAATAGGCCATGATATGGCAAAAAGTAATTAGTCACCCTCACTTCATCACTCTGTAAATATTACAAGTTTATCAGTGCTCCATTTTCTAAGAAAAATCAGTGTACAACCCTGGTTTTTCTAATCTTTTCATTTTATTTTGTTCATTGTTGAGATCAATTATATAAAGTTCTAAGAGATTCCTCCTGTAGCTGTAGAATGCAAACTCCAAGGGACTGTAGAGACTATCTAATCCAATGACTTTATTTCATAGGTTAGGAAATAGAGGATTTCCCTACCACTACTGGGGAAGTAACTTGCCCAAGATGACATTTAGCTCATAATTCTGTGATTTGGGTAAAATTATTTCATCTCTCAGGTGATCTCTACATCTCCCTTTAGGTTATGATCCAAGAATTTTTAAGCTGGCACTGGAATCCAAGTCTTTCAAAGCCCACTTTAGTGCTCTATCCAATGTACCATGTTGTCTTGAAATAGCCCAGAGCCAAAGAATTTGGAACTCGAAGGATTCTTAAATGTCATCTAGTCTTGACCTTTCAATTAATAGATGAAGAAACTAAGGAACAGAATAGGCATGAATAATAATTGTATTTTATATATGTGAACTTTGTATTGATTACACTATAGTATATATATTGTACATAGTTATATAAATAGACTCTTTGTCTCCTCTGCCCATTTGTAAGTTAATTGAGGGCAGGGACCATGTCCTACTCATCTTCTTTACTTAATATTATAGCAAGTGTATAATAAATTGTATGCTGAAGTGGAAAGAAAACATAATATCAAGAAACTTAGGTTTAATCACCTTCTGAAATGGTCTACTGCCAGAGCATATTTCTATCATTAGTAATAGCTAATCAAAAATTCAACTTACATAAACTTCATTTTTCCAATATGTAAAATGGGGATAATAAATACTTGCACTATGTAGATAGCAGGGATGTTCTTTAAATTGTTGAATTATTGTTATTCCATTTATTGTTTTCATATTGTTTGCATGTTATTTTTAGTTATCAATTACATATGGATATTTTTAAATTTAAAATGGTAATGGGAAACAAAATTAGCAGAAAATTATAAACAATTTTTAATGGTATTTTATTTTTCCAAATACATGCAAAGATAGTTTTCAACATTCACCTTTTCTCCCTCTTCCCTTCTCTCTCCTTCCTCTCCGCTTCCAAAAGCAAGCAATCTGATATAGGTTAAACATGTGCAATTCTTCTAAACATATTTCCATATTGGTCATGCTGTGCAAAAAAATCAAATCAAAAGGGAAAAAAAACTACAAGAAAGGAAAAAAAACTAAGCAAACAAACATCAAAAAAGATAAAAATACGATGCTTTGATCTACATTCAGTCTTCATTGTTCTGTGTAAATGTGGATGAAACTTTTCATCACCAGTCTATTGAAATGGCTTTGAATTACCTCATTGTTGAAAAGAGTCAAGTTCATCACACTTGATCTTGTTACTATGTATAGTGTTCTCTTGTTTTTGCTCGCTTCACTCAGCATCAGTTCAGGTAAGTCCAGTCTTTTCTGAAATCAGTCTGCTCTTCATTTCTTATAGAAGAATAATATTCCATTACATTCATATACTATAACTTATTCAGCCATTACCCAACTGATGGGCATCCACTCAATTTCGAGTTCCTTGCCATTACAAAAAGGACTGCTACAAACATTTTTGCACATGTATTTTAGACAATTTTTAAAAAGAAGCCTTTTGTATGTAGTTGGTACATTTCAAACATATATGTTTCTGTCCCTGTTGCCCTTATCTCTATGTAATAATATTACTGGTTTAAACAAGAGTCTACTATTTCAAATTATTCACACATATATATATTTAGTCATATTTCAGAGTTTATTGTAACTTTTAACTTTCTTCCTTATTCCCTGTAGTTTATATTCCACATGACCACTCTATTGTAACATTCATCAGTAAATTTCTCCTTTACCCCACTCTTCCCCCCCAAAAAGAATCCTAGTTCTTTATCTCAGTGTCATTCCATTGTTTCTAACTTTTGTAACCCTATTTGGTGTTGGCCAAAATACTAGAATGGCTTACCATTTCCATCTCCAGCTCCTTTTACAGATGAGGAAACTTGAGTAAAACAGGGTTAAGTGACTGACTTAGGGTCACACAGTAAGTGTCTGATACCAGTCTTGAACTTAGGAAGATGACTCTTCCTGACTCCAGGTCTGGTGCTCTATCCACGGTATCAGCTAGCTGCCTTCTTTTTCTTTATTTGAATACTATAGCATTTGTTATGCAACTCCCTTCTCAAGTCTTTTCCATTCTCATCTTCTGTAACTCAACCTTGCCTTATTATCTACTCCTTTCTCCAGTTCCTATGCCAACTGTTTTTCTTCACCCATTAACTAGTGATATCCTCCAATCCCTCCCAAATTAGTCTTCAACCATATGTTCTTTTCTCTCCAAATTCTTTTTTCTTCTGGGAACATGCCCATTTCCAGGGCATCAGTCACCATTCCAAAGTAAGTGATCTTCAAATCTCAATTTCTAGTTCTGTTCTATCTCAAAAATCAATTATCATTTCAGCAACTACCTCTTAGACTTTTCCAATTCTATATTCATTTTTCACTTTAAGTCCAACATATTCAAAAGCAACCTCATCATCTTTGTATTAGACAGTAAGGTTCTTGAAAGTGAGGACTTTGTTTTTTAACCTTTCTTTGTATTCCTAACAGTTAGTACAATGCCAGGACCACAGTAGGCATTTAATAAATGCTTGTTGATTTGATTTTTTCTCCTCAAAGGATATATCTTCATAATGAAAATTATATAAAAGTGGAACAGGATATTTTGAGAGGCAGGAAGCTCTTCTTTTTGGAGGTCTTCAAGGCTCCCCTTTTTGAAATTTCTTTTTTCAGTCAACTTACTCTCCAAACACCCAGGCTCAAAGCTTCTTTGATTTGTCTTTTACATTCTGTATCCTGTCAGCCAACAAACCCTTTTTAGTTAGAAATATTGAAGCTATTTGGAGTTTCCTTTGCTTCTTTTTTTTTCTCTTTTTCATACCTTTTCTCCTTGTTTTCTCTAAATATAGCTTTTATCCATAAATTTCTACCTCAAAGTGGTCATCATTTCACTTAATTCTTTCTTGTTCTTCTTCAGTCTAAGAAGGGATATTTCTAATTTTTTCTAGGTTAAACCTTAGCCTAATTTCAATTCTCTCCTTCCTCTTTTGGAGTATTGCTTGTATTATATATACAATCTCTCTCTCTCTCTCTCTCTCTCTCTCTCTCTCTCTCTCTCTCTCTTTCACTCCCTCTCTCCCTCCCTCTCTCCCCTCCCTCTCTCTACCCTTCTCCATTTACTTTGTCTAAATATACACATAATACTTAGGGTATACTTAGGGTACACAGTAAAATTCCCCATCCTAAAACAAGCTATTCCAACTTTTAAGTTACTTTTAAAACCAAAAATCATAAACCCTTATCAATGTGTTTACTTTGGCCAGTCAACTAGAGTACATGACAGCTTCAAAGTTAAGGCATTTAATGAAAGCATTATAAGGAAGGTAGCGATTTAACATTTCCCTTATAAAATTCTCCTACAAATAGGTAAATCCTCAATGGGAGGACTGGAGAACTAAGGAATATGTATGGAAGTATATAGAAATAGAGAATATGCACATCCAGGCTGTGCATGTTTAAGAGAAATTTGAACCTCTGTAGGCTATCAATGTCTTTTAGAAATGTCCTCACAGTATTTATCTCAGGGTTGTTTAGCATATAATGTTTGTTGGACATTCCTTCCCTGATTTCATGGTCACTGATGGGGATGTAGTCATATATATCTATACTTACTATTTCCTTCTTCAATACTAGGACCTAAGTGCTTAACTCTTATCCCCCAAAAGCAAGAGTGTGTTCTCCCATTTCTCTTATACAAAGAGTCCACAGGATTAAGTTTCATCTCTTTCATTGAGAAAGGAAATTTGTTGACAAGTTCAGTCATCAAACTGGGGTGGGGGAAGTCACAGCTACTTTCTTTTTAAAGTGAAAGACTGTGAATCCTAAGTCTGTGAAGTCTTACTCTAAACTCCAAGAACCAAGCTCTTTGAGAATACAAATATATATCCTGATATATTAGAGCCCATAGGCATTTTGTTTGTTTTTGAAATTGCTTCCTCTTACTCAGCATGATCAATGTCCCTGTGCCAAGCTTCTATCTAATTTAGGATTAGAAAGTTCTTATGACTACTGTTTAATTCTGGATTATTGATTTTTAGCCTTTTCAAATCATTTTAGGACCTGACTTTCAGCAAATTACATAAGGACCTGGATTTGACTCCCTAAGCCCTCACCTCTTCTTTAAAATCCTTATCTCTCTTTGACAAATGAATTGGAAAGAGAAAGTAAGACCACCACCAACAAAAACAGATGGAGCGAAAGCATTGAAATGCTCTTTAATGCTTTGATCCTTATTTTATCATTATTATATATGCTTGGCTGTCAGTGTCTCCTAGGTTTTGAGCTATGATATATATTTTTATGCAAGTTTTCTTATTTTAATAAATCTTTTCCATCAACCCTGTCTTCTTGTTTCACTTTTCCACTTACCATCCCATTTATCTCATAATTATAAATATAAAAGTAGGAAGGGAAGTTAGAAGTCATCCTAGTCTAATTCTTACATAATAGGAAAATTTAAGCCTAATGAAGTATGGCACAGGGGTAAGAATGCTACTTTTAGAATTATGAGAGACCTGTATATAAATCTTATCACTGCCATTCAGTAATTATTATGGGAAAGATACAACTTCCCTGAGCCTCAGTTTCTTCATCTATATGAAGTTTAACAAACATAACGAGAACATAGGTTATCATAAAGTTGGGGATCAAATGAGAGAATGTATTTAAAATGACAATAAACATTTATTAATCTCCCATTGTGTTCTATGAAAGGTAAAAAGACAGTGTGGTGCTGTAGATAAAGAGCTAGGCTTAGAAACAGGAAAACTTGGGTTCAAGTTCTGCTTTTGACACAAGTTATTTGTGTGACTCTTGATAGGTGACAATTCAGTACTTCCAGAAAACTCCTTAAGACTTTAAGTGACAGATGAGTTACCAATCTTTGTCAATGCAAGGGCTTCCACAAGGAAACTTTTCCAAACTGATGAAACCTCAAGTTCTTATCCTCTCCTTCACCTTCCCCCCTAACTCCAGTTTGTATATGGTGCTTTTCCAGGTCTGGAGATTAAAAGAAAATGAAACAATCCCTGCTCTTAAGAAGAGTATAGTAATTCTAAATACGTTTAAGGAAGACACTGACAGCTAAGGCGATCAAAAAAAGACTTTCTGTGTTGCTTGAGCTGAGTTTTGAAATAAGCTATGAATTCTCAGTGGTGATGAGAAAAGGATGCCCTTTTCTCTGGGCACGGAGAAAAGGCAGTGAAAGACACAGAGATTAACTATGTAATATTGTATATGAGAAACAGAAAGAAAGTCAGCCCATAGGGTTCATTGAGGAGAATAATAGATAATAAGAATTAGAAAGGTACACTTAGACTAAATACAAAATACAAAATAATTCCTGATCAAAATATATGCAAAAATAGTTTTCAACATTCAACCTTGCAAAACCTTGTGTTCCAAATTTTTCTCCCTCCCTTCCCCCACTCTCCTAGATAACAAATAATTCAATATATGTTATACTTGTACAATTCTTCTATACATATTTTCACATTTATCATGCTGCACAAGAAAAATTAGATCAAACAAGAAAAAAAAGAGAAAGAAAAAAAGCAAGCAAACAACAACAAAAAGGGTAAAAATGCTATATTGTGATCCACATTCAGTCCCTACAATCCTTTTTTTTGGATGCAGATGACTCTTTTTATCACGAGTCTATTAGAATGTTCAAAAGAGCCCCATCCATCAGAACTGATCATCACACAATCTTATTGTTGTTATGTACAATGTTCTTTTGTTTCTACTCATGGGAAAATACTTTGCAAAGCTTTAAGTGATAAATAAATGAAGTTTTGCTATCTCAGGAGATTTCACAAAATATTTCCCTTTTTCCTCTCCCCTCCTATCCCAAATTACTTAAAAATATAATCAATGACTAGATATATCTGGAGGCTGCGGGGTAATAGAGTGAATAGAGAACTGGGTCTGGAGTCAGGGAGATTTGAATTCAAATCTGACCTCTGACATTATCCATGTGACTCTAGACCAGGACTTCTTAAACATTTTTCACTCCTTTTATGCCCTTTTTATGCCCTTTTTTATGACCCCTTTTATGCCAGAGAAATTTTTTCATGAACCTGGTTATGTAAGTATATAAAATAGATATGCAAATCAAACATTTACTGATAAGGAATTATACAAAAATTATTTTAAAACAATTCTTTGGTATGCATATAATTTTACCATTTATCAAAGACAAAAACAAATTTGAATACTGAGATGGATGAGCTTGTTTATTTTTACATAAAATTCATAGAAGAATATTTGGTACCTTTTACTGTTGCCATATTTTTTGCAGTTCCCAAATTCAGTTACATAGTTCCCCATATGGGGTTGCAACCCACAGTTTAAGAAGCTTGGCTCTACATCTGCTTAAAACCATCAGCAAGCATTGTATGTAATGGAGACAAACTAGAACCATTCCCAGTAAGATCAGGAGTGAAACAAGGCTGCCCACTGTCACCATTACTATTCAATATTGTATTAGAAATGTTAGCTTTGGCAATAAGAGAAGAAAAAAAGAGATTAAAGGAATTAGAGTAGGTAATGAAGAAACCAAATTATCACTCTTTGCAGATGACATGATGGTATACTTAGAGAACCCTAGAGACTCAACTAAAAAAACTGCTAGAAACAATTCACAACTTTAGCAAAGTTGCAGGATATAAAATAAATCCACATAAATCATCAGCATTTTTATATATTACCAACAAAGTTCAGCAGCAAGAGATACAAAAAGAAATTCCATTCAAAATAACGGATAATAGCATAAAATATTTGGAAATCTATCTGCCAAGGAAAAGTCAGAAACTATATGAACTAAACTACAAAACATTTTCCACACAAATAACATCAGACCTAGTCAATTGGAAAAACATTAAGTGCTCATGGGTAGGCCGAGCTAATATAATAAAAATGACAATACTACCCAAACTAATTTACTTATTTAGTTCCATATCAATCAAACTCCCAAGAAATTATTTTACAGATCTAGAAAAAATAGTAGCAAAGTTCATTTGGAAGAACAAAAGGTCAAAAATTTCAAGGGAATTAATGAAAAAAAAAGGCAGATGAAGGTAGCCTTGCTGTACCAGATCTAAAACTATATTATAAAGCAGTGGTCATCAAACCATTTGGTACTGGCTGAGAAATAGAGCAGTTGATCAGTGGCATAGGATAGGATATCAGGACAATCTAGGTAATAACTTAACAATTTAGTGTTTGATAAACCCAAAGATCCCAGCTTTTGGGATAAGTACTCATTATTTGGCAAAAACTGCTGGGAAAATTGGAAACTAGTGTGGAAGAAATTAGGGCTGGACCCACACCTAATACCGCATACCAAGATAAGATCTAAATGGGTTCATGATCTAGATATAAAGAGTGATATTGTAAGCAAATTAGAGGAACATAGGATAGTTTACCTCTCAGACCTATGGAGATGAAATAAATTTATGTCCAAAGAAGATCTGGAACTCTTAATTGAACACCAGATAGATAATTTTGATTATATTAAGTTAAAAAGTTTCTGTACCAACAAAACTAATGCAGACAAGATTAGGAGGGAAGCATCAAATTGGGAAATCATCTTTACATTTAAGGGTTCTGATAAAGGTCTCATCTCTAAGATACATAGAGAATTGTCTCATATTTATAAGAATTCAAGCCATTCTCCAATTGATAAATGGTCAAAGGATATGAACAGACAATTTTCAGAGGATGAAATTAAAACTATTTATAGTCATATGAAAAGGTGCTCCAAATCACTATTGGTCAGAGAAATGCAAATTAAGACAACTCTGAGGTACCACTACACACCTGTGAGATTGGCTAAAATGACAGGAAAAGATAATGATGAACGCCGGAGGGGATGTGGGAAAGCTGGGACTCTAATACATTGTTGGTGGAACTGTCAACGGATCCAACCATTCTAGAGAGCAATTTGGAGCTATGCTCAAAAAGTTATCAAACTGTGCATACCCTTTGACCTAGCAATGTTTCTACTGGGCTTATATCCCAAAGAAATCATAAAAGAAGGAAAGGGCCCCACATGTGCAAGAATTTTTGTGGCAGCTATTTTTGTAGGGGCAAGAAACTGGAAACTGAATGGATGCCCATCAATTGGAGAGTGGCTGAATAAATTATGATATATGAATGTTATGGAATATTATTGTTCTGTAAGAAACAACCAGCAGGATGATTTCAGAGAGGCCTGGAGAGACTTGCATGAACTGATGCTGAGTGAAGTGAGCAGAACCAGGAGATCATTATTCACGGCAACAACAAGACTATATGATGATCAATTCTGATGGACATGGCTCTCTGCAACAAAGAATTGTCTCAAACCAGTTCCAATTGTTCAGTGAAGAAAGCCATATACACCCAGAGAGAGGGATGTGAAATGTGGACCACAACATATCATTTTCATGCTCTCTATTGATGTTTGCTTGCATTGTATTTCCTTTATCTGATATTTCTTTCGTGTAGATACGATTTTTCTTGCACAACAATGATAAGTGTGGAAATATGTATACATATATTCGATTTATCAAGTATTTTAACGTAATTAACATGTAGTAGATATCCTGACATCTAGGAGAGGGGTGGGGAGTAGGGGGGAAATTTATTACAGAAAGCTTTGTAAAGGTTAATGTTGAAGAAATACTCATACATATTTTTTTGCAAATAAAAAGTATAAATAATAAAAAAAGAAGAAGCTTTGCTCTAGACAAGTCACTTAACCCCTCTACTTCAAATTCCCATTTGTAAATTGGGAGAAGGAAATAACAAACCATTCCAGTATTTTTACCAAGAAAACCACATGGCCTTTGTTCAATGTAAAAAAGTCAGACATGACTAGATGACTGAACAGTACTAAATTAATCTATTAGAAATGAGAAAATCAAGCAAGTGAAAGGGTGGGGTAGCTCTTCAGACTTAGGTGATGCCTTAAACAAATACTTGAAATAGCCAACTAATATATTAATTTACTGGGAGGAGTTTCAGGGTGTGGAGAGTGTGCATGTGGGAGGGGGTCAGGAATTGAGAAAGGGAAAGAGTGTAGAAGTGGATTCACCTTGGGCATAGGGGTCACCTGGGAAGATGGTGCCTCTGTCTTTATGGAAGTTCTGGCTTCTAATTCCAATATTATTAGGCCACTTGTGTTAAATGATCATATGTTTTAAGATATACTGGATACAAAGAAGATAACACTGACCCTCTTTCTCAATTTAAAAATTGCAAAGGAGAAATAGGTAGTGAGCTCAAAGAGTAGTGGAGGAGCATTAAATACAAGAAAAATTTTAAAAATGACTGGTGAGAGAGAGGTGGGCAAGTGAGACATTATCTTTATTTTCTAGACTCAGAAACAGAAAGGAACCTATCAAGTTCACAGAATGTTAGCAAGCCAGATGGGTTCTTTTTAGACCAATTTCTTCATTTTATGGATGAAGAAATTGAGACATATAAAAGTAAAGTCATTTTTTTCAAATCCTTTCAAGATCAATGATCCCTTGAAGGTCCCACCAAAAAAGGTCATAGAAATAAATGTACAACCATAAGATTTAGAAAAGAAAAGAGATTTTAGAGAGTATAAAAGTTCTAAACCTTGGGTCCACAGACTGGGATGGGGGAGTCTATAAACTTCAATGGGAGAATCATAACTTTTTTGATATAATTGTTTTCCTTTGCATTCCTATATATTTTATAATAGACACAGAAAAGAATTACTATAAGGAAAGGTCCTAGGATTCATCAAAAGAATTCATGACATAAAGGTTGAAAATACCCGATCCGGTGTTAGTCTGACCTCTTACTTAATAGCTAAGGAAACTGAGGCCCCAAAAGATATTATGACATTCTCCTAAATGACATTCTAATAAAGCATAAATAAAGGCATTTAGTTTATATGTTGGGGCAGTTAGGTGGCAGAGTGCTGAGCCTGGAGTCAGGAAGATTCATCTTCCTGAGTTCAAGTCTGGCTTCAGATGTGTGACCCTCAGAGAGTCACTTAAACCTAATATGTCTCAGTTTTCTCATCTATAAAATGAGCTGAGGAAGGAAATGGTAAGGTATTTCGGTATCTTTGCCAGGGAAATCCCAAATGAGGATACAAATAGTCAGATCTGACTAAAAACTGACAACAAAAGTTTATAAGTTTCTCTGTACCTTATCCCTTGGTCACAACGCATTGTGTAGTGGAAAATATTCTGAATTTGGAGTCAGAGAACCTATGTTCACATCTCTGCTCCTCTACTTAGTGCTTGGATGACACTGGACAGATCATTTAACTTCCCTTATCTGTCAAATGAAATCTTTCAACCAGGTAGTTTCTGAGGTCTCTTACTCTAAGTCTATGATGATACCTTCTACTCTTCTAATTGTTGAGATTCAGAGCCATTGTATTTTTTTTGCATTTCAGTAAATATTTTGAACTAACATTAATATACATCACCATTTTATCAATTATGTAATAAAACAAATTATCAAGAGCCATTGTATTTCTTGAAAAGCCCTTTTTCTGCTCCCTCTTATTGAGCTCTGAATTCTCCCTTTCCTCAGTCCCAATCCTCCTCAGACCTCCTCTTGAAGGGAAAAATATCAGAATCACAAAGTGTCTCATAATCCAAGTATTGAAATATATCTTCAAATGTACAAATTGTACAAAGGTAAGATTCTTTTATTTCCAAGATCAGTTGCACAGATTGAATGAGTTCCTGGATGCCAAGCGGTTTGCTATCTGATATCTCAGAGTGCACTTAGCTTCTCCCTTCTCACCTTGTTTGATTTTGGGGATCCTAGTTCTGATATTTATTATGTATAATGTCAACATACAAAACCACTCACAAGGCTATCCCTAGCTTTAAACCAACCCAAAGTTATCAAAAACATATTGGATTTATGATTATGAACAGTCCCTCAACTTCAACAGATGAGTCAGAACAAATTCAGGCCAAAGAGTTTCTCACTAAATAGATACAGAAAGTTTCCTCATACATTGTGGCACGGTATAGATAAAGGGGGAAAGGTAGAAGATTAATATCAGACTTAGTCCACCCACAACTAGTTTAAATAACAGAGTCCTAGTATATATATATATATATAATGAGATGATTCCCCAGCACTAACTCCATAAGATCTTTCCAATTTGCTTCATCACCTCCTAAGGACGCAATGAAGCTTTCGGTAAGTAGACTAGCCTTTCTTTTGTATCTGTAACACCAGAATTGGAGAGACAATGTGGCATAGTGGATAGGACTCTGATTTAGAGTTAGTAGGTCTGAATTTGCAATCAGACAGTTATTGATTAAATATGTGACCTTAAGTAGCTCTTTTCCTTTGGCTGAGCCCATTTGCCCTTCTACAAAATATCAGTAGAGATGGTCCCTTCCAGTTCTGAATCTTGTAACCTTATAGACAATGTTAGCAATCTTTCAGGTTATTTTGTGACAGAAAGTAGAAAATGGGGAAAGGAATAAGCATTTATAGAGCACCTACTATGTGCCAGTCATTAGTGCTTTTATAAACAATATCTCATTTGATCCTCACAATAGACCTGAGAGGTAAATGTTATTATTATCCCATTTTGCAACTGAGAAAAATGAGGCAAACAGGTTCAGTGACTTGTCTAGGGTCACACAGGAGGTAAGTGTCTAAGGCCAGATTTGAACTCCAATCTTTTTGATTCCAGACCCAGAACTATAGCCATTGTGTCATGAATTGCCTCTAAATTCAGCTGCAATAGGACATTTAGTTTCCCCTATAATAAGACTTAGACACTTTTTAACAGTCATCACTGGATGAAACCTTGGAGATCATTTAGTCCCACTCTCACATTTTGTGGATAAGGAAACTGGGTCCCATATAGAGGATGTGACATAGACTTGTTATAAGAAAAAAGAATAAAAAAGAAAAAAAATGAGCAGAACCTTCAGCTGATTTAGAATTATGTTACCTAACTCTACCTATTGTAGAATGATGCAGTTGCTGTTTCAAGGGGGAATCAGGATTTCATAGCTATATTCAGAGTGTCTCCCAATAGCTATTTCTGTTCTTAACATAATTGCCCTCTTTCTCTGTGCTTTAAAATCCTCACAGTCATTGATTCAGGATTGACTTGACACAGGCCAAAGGATTGCTTCTCATCATTCACTTTCTCCTTTGGCTAAGGGAATAAATACTATTTAACTATTTGTTATTCAAGTGAATTCTCAAAGTAAGGCTACAGTGACTTCCTCCATAACATTCCCAGCTTTGAAATGGGGTTTTTCATAAGTCCACATGACTCCTACCACCAATTGCACCTATTATTAAGCATCTACTATGGCCAGAGCACTGAGACATGTGAGACATCAAGTTTAGGTGAGATATAGGGTTTGCCTTCAAGGAGTTTGTATGTTAGTACAGGGGAGAACATAACCTGTTTCTTACTTTTCCTGACAAGTACAGACATATAAAAGTTCTCTTTATTCAGAATGGAGTACTCCCCCTTCCCAGAGATACTACAGTTTGCTGATCTTTTGTGTCTTTGCTTATGTTCTTATCTGTGTTGGAATGACTTTTTCTTCTTCAGCAAATGAGTTCCTACAAAATTCTTTAAAGCCCAATTCTAAATGTCACTTCCTCCAGGAAGAGCCCCTGGTTCTCTGATTCCCTTCCTCAAACCTCATTGATATTGACCTTTCCCCCTTGTGAGTTCATAGATGACTTTGTATGGTACCTCTCTAAAGCATCTTATGTGTATTAGAAGAAAAATGCTTCTATCTTTTCTCCTCATGAAACTGTAAGCTTCATGGGTTTAGATAAGCTTAGCTTATCTAAGCTTCATATTTCTCCCTGTGTTTAGGACAGACTTCTACAAACTGTAGTAACTTAATAGAAGTTTTTTGTTTTGAATAGAAAGAGCTACAAAAGAAGAGCAGTCATATTGAGCCTACAAGTTCTTGGATCATGTCATTGAAGGCAGCTGTGGTTTTTCATTTTTATTTTTTTATTTTTATTTTTGTTAAAGCTTTTTATTTTCAGAACATATAAGTAATTTTTCTACATTGACCTTTGCAAAATTTTCTGTTCCAAATGTTTCCCTCCTTCCCCCCACCTCCTCCCCTAGATGGCAAGTAGTCTACTACATGTTAAATATGTTAAAATATATGATAAATCCAATATGTGTATACATATCCATACAGTTATCTTGCTGCACAAGAAAAATAAGATCTAGAAAGAGAGAAAAAAAAGAACCTAAGACGGAAAACAAAATGCAAGCAAACATTCACAGAAAACATTAAAATGCTGTTGTGGCCCACACTCAAGCTGTGGTTCTTTGGAAAGAGCACTGAGCCTGGCATTAACTTGGCATCCTGATTCTGCCATGGAGATAAGGCTCATGTTTGCTTTCTTAGTTGCAATCTAACATTCCACTCACTCTCTCCAGCTGTTACTGTCCTGAGGAAGGTTGTTGTATCAAATAACATATGCAAAGTGTTTTGCAAACTCCAAATTCTATATACATGTTAGACAGAATGATGATCTGGGCTTGTGATCTCATCAGTGTAGGGATCTCCTGGGGTCAATGTGGGTGTTATGTTGTATAGCTTATATTTAGTTTATAACCTGGGGCACTGAGAGATTGTAACTTTCTTAGAGTCACATAATTAATATATATATATATCAGAGGCAGATTTGAACTTTAGTCTTCTTCAGTCTAAGAATGACTCTCTACCTATTATCCCACTCTGCCTTTAAAAAAAAAAAAATCAAAACTAGGGCAGCTAAGTGGCGCAGTGGATGGAGCATTAGCCCTGAAGTCAGGAGGACCTGAGTTCAAATCTGTTCTCAGAAACTTAGCATTCCCTAGCTGGGTGACCCTGGGCAAGTCACTTAACCTCAATTGCCTCAGCAAAAAGTAAACAAACAAACAAACAAAAAAACAAACTAAAGCTTTAAAAAAATGTATTTATTTGTACAAGCATGTATTGTCTCTCTTCCAATATTCTTTCCAGTTGAACAAGAATAAAAATGAAAAAAATAACATTTTAGAACAAAAATTTTAAAATAAAAAATTTTAGAACAAAAATTTTAGAACAAAATTTTAGAACAAATAGTCTAGCTAAACAAATAACTATTGATCATGCTAAAAATAGATATTTTGCTCTGCATTTTAAGTCAATGACTTATCTGGGGGAGAGGGGTAGCATGTTTCATCTTTGTTCTTTTCCTGGGGACTTTCCATAATGCTTTCAGTATTAAAGAGATATGGATATAGAGACACAAATATGTGTAGGTATGTATATGCCTCTATAACAAAGTATGTATTTTTCACTAAAATGGAATATATATTCTAGGGTATGATGTTGGAAGTCACAGTGTGTTAGAAATGACTCTAGGTCTTGATGACTTTGACTAGATAAGCAAAGACTTTTGTAGATGCTAGAAAATGTGAGAAGCTTCACATACATACTGGTAATGGGCTATATACCTATTTACTTAGAACGTGTCTAGCTAAGTACAGTAAATCTCGTCAGTAAGCTATTCACAAAGGAAGGAATGATTTTTTGGTTAATTAAGACAATCTATTAAAGGTTAAAAATTTTAAAACCATGAAGAAGAATATGGATTTTTAGTTCAAAGTGGCTCAAACCACCTCAGTCAAGTTCAAATGGATTCAAGCTGCTTCAATCTAGCTCAAATTGACTCCATCCATCAGGGAAAGGTCCCACAGAGATAGAAAGAAATGATACAGACCAAACCAAGAGTGATACAGATGCACATAGTTGGAGGTAGAGACAGATAAAGGAAGAAGAGGGACAGAGAGACACATATTGAGAGAGAGAGAGAGAGAGAGAGAGAGAGAGAGAGAGAGAGAGAGAGAGAGGGAGGGAGGGAGGGAGGGAGAGGGAGAGAGGGGAGATGAGAGATATGTACAGAAACAGAAACAGAAAGACAGGAAAAGAGTGGTAAAGACAAAGATTTCATATTTTCTATTTTTCATGGTCATTTCAGATTGTATTTATTGGACTCCTTGGATTCCTCTGGGTCTCCACCTCTGCTGGCATAGTGAGTCTACTTATTCTAAAATACTTGTTGATTTGATTCTCTACTAAGAAATAGTTTCTAGCAGTAGTCCAGTTTTGTTACTAACATGTTAAATTTAACATACATTTTAAAAAATGTACATAATAATTCACCATTTCATATACAATCCTCTTTTTTCTCTGTTTCTTGTATGTTCAAATGGTCATATTTCTTGTTTATCAGCTTATAGTAAAAATAAAATCACAATAATGTTAAGGAACCACAGCGATATGCATTCTGAATTTCTTTTGCAATCTCAGAATATCAATGTCAGCAATGATAACAACACTGACGGTGGTGGTCAGAGAGTGAGCATCAACAATGAACACAAGATAGCCAATATTGATAACGACAATGGATGGGATTCTTGGAACTCAATCTGGGACTTCAACTCTGTAAGTAGCTGACAGGTTCTCAGGAAGAATACTAACTTGCATTTCTTTAGTCCTTGAGGGCTTACAGAACATTCTATCCTTAGTAGTACCATGAAGTAAGTGACACAAGTATTATCAGTTTAGTTTTAGAGTCACTGAGAAGGAACCTAAGAGGTTTTTTTTTGTTTGTTTGTTTGTTTTTTTTCCAAACTGCATTTTACAATGGAGGAAATAGACCCAGAGAGCAAAACTAAACTAAGTTCTTCAAGGTCCCACTAGTCAATGGAAGACTCAAAACTTAACTCTGGTTAAGTAAAAAAGCTGAATGTTTAAAAAAAAACACTACAAAATGCTGCCAAATGGGGAGTATGAGAATCAGAGCTTTTAAATGATTTCCTTATATTATTACTAACTGTCTGCTGTAGGAAATAGACTGAGACCTCTAGATTCTAGGTCACAATGAAAGACTTATCTGTTTAGACTGCCAAAAAAGAAAACAAAAAAGGTGGGGAGTAGAGCCCATGACTCAATTATTCTTTCCCAACAATTAGGAATTTTGAAACATCCATGGGCCCTAAGGAAAAAAAAAATAGTGATAGTGTAACCTAGTGTATCTAGGATTAAAATGTGAAAACCTGTGATCTAGTCCTGATTATTCCACAAGGTGGGGGTTGGGTGGTCTTGTCTCTTGAGATTCATTTATTTATTTTTCCCATCTGACCAGTAGAAAGAGTCAGAGATTTGGGATTAAATCTTGGCTCTGCCCTTTATTCCCTGTGTGACTTTGAACAAGTCCTGTTCCCAGTATTGCCTCAATGTCTTCATTCATAAACAAATAAAAATAAAATCGAGGGGATTAGACTTAGATCACTTACAGATTTAGAATAATAATGATAACTGTAACATGTACATAGAACTTTAATATTTGCAAAGCATTTTACACACATAATCTCAGGAGAACCTAGGATTTTTGCCCCGTGTGTCTGAAAGTTCAAAGGAAAGAGAATAGATGTGAAAAATCATATAATCCTTTAGGGTTTTCATTTTTTATTTATAAATTAAGAAAGTGGACTAAATAACTTCTGAGGTCTTTTTTTACTTTTGAGTCTACAATCTTAGCATCCTAAAGTGTTTTCTAAAGTTAATTACCATCAGTGGTATGCAGGAACTGGCTCATGAGAGCTAGTTGTTAAATGTGCAAAATAAGCATTTATGCCTTAGAAAGCAGCTCATGCTAAAAATCAGGACTGCATGCATAGTTTTATTTATTGTCTAGACTTAAGAAGGTGATTGTAAAACTATTAACACAGATTTATATGTATATGTTCATGCCTACATACATGTACACACACATTTGCGTATGAGAAATAGTTACTAAACATTTACTAGTATGCCTCTGAAATGGAAATTACTTGAATATTAGAATGTAATCTTTCTGAGAGAATCCGAAATGCTTAACACATAGCAAGAACCTAATAAATACTTGTTCTTGGATTGGAAAAGATTAAGTAAATGAAGCCACTATTCTGCTCCAGGTTAATGGGAACATATATTTCAAGGAGATCCAAGATATTTAATTTGTTTCTCTTATTTTACAAATGAGAAATTTAAGCTAAGGGAGGCTAATTATTTTCCCAGTGTTACAAGGCAGTAAATAGTTATAATAAGTATGTATTACTTTAGGATTTGCAAAGCACTTTATATAAGTTATCTCATTTGATGCCAACAATAATCCTGTGAGATAAGTGCTATTCTTACCCCATTTCACAGAGTAGGAAAACTGAGAGTGAGTGTTTTATTGATTTAAGCAAAGTTACATGGATAATAAGTGTCTGAGGCAAGATTTGAACTGAGGTCTTCTGGACAAGTTCAACACTATAGCCAATACTCCATCTACCTGCCTCTAAAACAGCCAAGATTGGAACTGAGTTTTCTCATTTCATAGCCAGTTCTTCTTCCACTTTGGAAGAATTGATTTCTGAAGGGAAGAACTACATTGAATAATAATGATAACTGTAACATGTACATAGAACTTTAACATTTGCAAAGCATTTTACACACATAATCTCACTATCCATCATTTCCTTTTCACAGGGCTTTGCAGCAACTAGGATCTTTGCCAAGAAAACCTGCATCGTGCACAGACTGAACAAAGATGTTGTGCCTGGCCTTCAGGACCTTGAGAAGATGTCAAAAGAAAGGAAGGTAAAAGACATTTCCCATGATGAAAGAGGAACAGTAAATGTGAGGCAGAGTCCAGTTGGAAAAAGTCAGAGTGGAGGCCAAAGAGAGTGCTTTTGATCTTTTTAAATGGGTCAGTGGATGACACCAGAGGTTTTCAGGAAAGGAAAAAATAGCAACAGATGCTTGTTAACAACAGTAGTGGATTCTCCTAACCTGATGGAAGGCATCTCCTTGAACTCCAGATTTTGCTTTTCTCTCCTTAATCATCCATAGTAAACCAGAATCCTAGAACTGGAACAGACTCTTTCCCCCAAATTACATGATATTTTTCATTATCCTTAAACTGTTCTTTGTCATCCCTGATCAGTGACCATTTAGCCTGTCAATATGAGAATCTCCATGCATCCCTTTTACCTGGCCCACAACTGTTGTTGGGTCATTATTAGTTTTTTGTTTTTTGCAATATTTGATTGAATTCACTTATAAATTCATCTGATTCTGGAAGCTTTTTTGTAGGGGAGAGGAGTTCATGTGTGATTCACTTAATTTCTTTTTTGTGATATTGGGTTATTTAAATCATTTCATCTTCTATTGATATGTATATTTTATATTTTTGTAAGGATTCATCTATTTTGAATATGTTATCAGTTTTGTTGGCATATAAATTGGGAAAATAGTTTCACATTGTTTTATTTTCATTTCAGTTGTTCTGAATTCTCAAAATTTTGTGGATATGAGCAATTTGGTTTTCCTTTCTTTTAAAACCAAATAGCTAATTATTGTATTGATATTTTAAAAAGTAGCTTTCAGTTTTATCAGTTTATTTATTTATTTATTTTTACTTTCAGTTTTGTTACTCTCTTCTTTGATTTTCAGAATTTCTACTTTGGTATTTAGTTGAAGGCATTGATTTGCCACTTTTTTAGTTTTGTTTTTGTTGTTGCTGCTGCATGCTCAATTCATTCACTTATTCCTTTTCTATCTTATTGAAGAAGGTGCTTAAAGATAAAAATTGTCCCCCAGGATTGCTTTAGCTACATTTTATAAGTCTTGTATGTCTCATATCTGAAAAGTTATCTCAAGTTTTGATCATTTGCCCTGTTTGATTGTCCCCTTAGGCAAATGTACATGCTGAACCTTTTCCCAAAAGCCTCCAGTATCAAATTGAATCCGAGGAAACAAAAGACCTGACCCAGTTTGGAACTCCTATTGAAAACATGTGCAAGGGTCTTCGTACATATCAAGCTCAGGAAGTTCAAGGTGCATATCTCTCCTCTTGAATATTCCAGTCCAATTCTTTTGTCATTCCTTGACCATCTTTTGCAATCTTCAATGAAAATTGCTTAGTTACAGCACTAAGTACAGAATAGATACTCCCTCATTCATTCAATGTAAATGTTTAAACTTCTATTATGTACTTTGAATTGCCATATAAATACTATGTAAAGTTCCTGATTTCAAGGAGGTAATAGGAATTAGAAGGACTAATAAATGATATACACTACATCAGAAAAAAAATTGTATCAAAGTGCCAAAAGAAAGAGGAGAGGGATTACTTGTAACTAAGGGTATCACTAGAAGCCTCAAAGAGATGGTATCATTTGAATGACTGATGAAGGATGAGTTAGATTGTCAATTGTCTTTTAATAGAGGAGATTCATTGTAGGAATGGATATCTGTGAACTGTTTGGAAAATATGGTACATATTTGGGGATCTATAAGTAAATTAATGTGGCTGAAGTATAGAGAACATAAAAGGTAATAAAATAAAATAAAGCTCAAAAGGTTGTTCAGAGCTAGATTATAGAAGGACTTGGGTCCAAATAATAGCCCAGTAGGAAAGGCTGGGTCATTCTATAGATGGAAGGACAATAGTTGGAATAGCTATAACATAATTTCTGCCCTAGGCCTAAAGTAGGTGTTAAATCAAGGTGTTTAAGTAAAGGAAACAATGTCAATTATACTGACTGATTCAGTCCTTTTACAAATAGATTAAAAGAAGGGTAAGAGCTGCCTGGGACTCCTGAGTTGGATTGCTATAAGGGAACTTCCTATGTATGCTCTTTTTGTTTCTTTCTGCCTACTCTATTTTTCATTCTTCCCTCTGAAAATAGCATTGTGGGAGTGTCTAGTGTTTGTTAGCTACCACTTTACTATTTTTCCATCTCAGAGTTTGAAATACCCATCATAGATACATTTGCATATCTCTCCATCCTTAGGGTATATGTGTTATTGGGGAATTGCCCTATAAAGAAGTTCTCTGGCTGCTTCCAAAACTTTGTAACCATACTGTAGGATGACATTCAAGACCATTCAATCTTGTCTGAATTTTTTACTATACAATGAAGAGTTATAGTGAGGTTCTTTTGCAGTATATATGTATATATATGTATACACATATATATATATATATGTATATATATATTTATATATTGGAGCAACTAACAGAGTAACATTCAATTTTTAAAGATAGGCCACATACTTTGTTAGGTCCCTGCTTCAAATTTAGCAAACAGATATCAATCAATCAACATTTATTAAGTGCCATATTGTATACTGTATACTCTCTCTCTCTCTCTCCACAGACACACACAGACACACACACATACACACACACATATATTATATATATATATATATATATATATTGTATAGTACTGTGCTATGTACTAGATATCTGGTTTTGTAGTTTAGGCTTGCTTTCTCATCTCTTAGATAGTATCATATGGGGAACTCAGGTTGTGGCACTAAAGAGCTTTGGTATTTTATTCAAAATCTAATAGAAAACATTAAAACTTTTCAGAGAATAGAATGATATGAGTAGGCCTTTTTTGGTGATTAGGTGATAGATGAACTATATAAAAAGAGTAGCATGACTAAATACAGGGAGACCAATTAAGAGACTTTGAAAGTAGCTCATACAACATATACCCTAGCTGGGCTAGCGTAGTGGCAGAGAGATTGGAAGGAGAAAAGAAAAGAATGAGATGATGATGATTATAATTGAAGAAGTGAAATCCTGGGGCAAAGAGGAGTGAAGGAGAATAGGATCAATGGCACAGGGGGATAATATAACCTCAGTCTAAACTAGGGTTACCTCATCCTCAGAGTCAACAGAGAAGGAAATGAGTATATCTGAAAACGTGGATAAGTTTGAGGCAGCAATGAGGAATAAGTGAATACTGAATGATTGACCAATTAAATCTTCTGCATAAAGAAATGCTATATATTTGCATGCATGAGTAAATGAATGAATCATACTGTCTTCTAATTTGGTTAATAATGTGTGCCTTTTATCTATGAATATTCTAATTCATCTGTGGGTGAACACCCATGGGTGAAAAAATGTCTTTGAATAAGAAAAAAATGGTCTCCAATATAATATAGTAAGAATCATAACTGATGGGAACTGTTGTTGAATCAAATTCAGCTGGGGGAAATTAGAGGAGTCTGTTCAATGAGAGAAGGAAGCAAAGAAAGGAAATGCTAGGGAACATGATCACAAATAAGCACAGAGGGCAGCGGAAAGGGATGGAAGAATGGTTGCATGAGCTAATAGAAATGTAACACCAAGAAGTCCCTCTAGCATTGTCCCCTTCCCTGAAGACTTAGAGAACTGCCTAGTAATCACTAGGAAAAGTAAATATGGAATATTGCCCTTCTCAGGAGCAAACCCATCCTGTTCCAGGCCAGTTCCTTGATATAGAATCCCTTTAGGCCTGAGATTCTTTAGTTGTCATGGCATGCTTCCAGACAACTGAATTATTCTCAGGATTTTCACATATATAACTTTTTACTGAGCTCAGAGAAAAGATGGCTTTAGCATATTGTATGATACCCAGAAAGAAACAGTCTTGTTATAGATACTAATGTTGGCTTACCTATTGCTTTCTATACAGGACAAAGATTCTTTTTCTATTCTGCTTCATGCTTCAGGATTGGTGTCCTCTCGATTGTGGGCATTTCCTTTTGTGGAGAGATAGCTTCGTGAAGAAATCACTGAAGATCTGCTAGCCAAGATGTACTCTCCAAAACTTTTCAAATCTTAATATTACTCAAAAAGAATAAATTTTTTTATTTCCTATCTTTCTTATCCTGAATTGTTTCCCTTTCTCTCAATTTATTTTGAAGTTTAATATCAAAATTACTTTATTTTAAATTTCTAATGATTTCTGTTGTGCTTCTTTATAGTCTATTGATTTAGAAATGGATGGGATTTTAGAATCCATTTAGTCTAATCCTCTCAATTTATAGAAGATGAAACTGAGGCCTGCAGAGGTTAAATTACTCACCTGAGATCACATAAGTAGTAAATGACAAAAGCAGGATCTGAACCCAAGTCCTTTGGTTTCACACCAAGTGCTTTTTCCATTGTACCATGAGCCTTTCTATTTTAAGATACTTTTGGAGATTTCCTATCCTTTGGATACATGTATTATTAGGGAAATACCTTATAAAGAAATTCTCCAGCTACTTCAAAAACTTTGAAACCAAATCCCTAGGATGATGTTTAAAACCATTTAATTTTATTCATTTTTTTACTGTACAAAGAAAGGCAAAAACACAGTCCTTATTATCAGGGAGCTCATATTCTAATGGAGGAGACTAAATAAGTCTTTGACTCTGTCTCAATTTTCTCATCAACAAAATGAGCTAGAGAAAGAAATGGTAAACCTTTCAAGTATCTTTGCTAAGAAAACCCCAAATTGGGTCACAAAGAGTCAAACATGAATGAAACAAATGAACAATAATTACAACCTCTACCATTCTGGAAGAAGCTGGGATGGAAGATAGGGGAGGTAAATTTTTTCCATGTTAATCTGAATGACTAGAAGACTGGCCAATTGGAAGGCAACTAGAATGATGAAGGAATGGGAAACCATAACTACAGCTAATGATTTCAGTGTATGGCGGAATTGACCCACTCAAATAAAAATGTTCATTCAAATAAAAATAAATTTAAGGCAAGCTTAGTTGGGAAGGAAAAATCTCAGGGTAATACCAGTCCATGGTGAAGAGATAGAGAACTGGATCATTAATTCAGGGACAGAGACTTCAGGGCAATTTAAGGCAGCTCCTGGAGAGCAAAATAAGGCAGGCAGGCGGGCAGCAAGCATTTATTAAGTACTTAGAGGTGCCAGCCACTTTGCTAAGCTCTGGGAATACTGATGGAAGCAAAAAAAGGAAATCTGACCTCGAGGAACTTATATTGTAATAGAGGAAGCAGAAAAAATTTGGGGGAGAATGTACCCACATAGGGGTGGAAAATGGTGGAGAAAGAAGTCTGGAGAGTCAGGAGCAGAACCCTGAAAGGAATAAATGAGTTGACAGGAATACAAGGATCTCATATGAAGTTCAGCATCATAGAGAGAAAATTAATCATCTGGTAGTTTCTTATTTCAATCAACTATTTTTGCTAACTAGGTGCAAAGTTCAGTTGTTTCTACATGCCTAAAAACATTATCCTCAAGCATTCCATGTTCTTGTGCAAGACTCTGATTACCTTACCTTAATTATGGCTTTTTTAGAGACCACACCTTGTAGGACTACTGAAAAGATTGTTTTAGACTGGTAGAGATGAGAATTAAGGGAAACATGATTCCTGACTTGAAATATTTAAAGATATTTCATGTAGAAGAGGGATTTGACTTTTTCTTTCTTTTTTGGTTTAAAAGAGAAAATTAGGACTAGTGGATGGGAAAGGTAAATATTAGTTCAATATAAAGACAAAATTAAATATAACTATCCAAAAGTGAAATTATCTGCTCTAGAAGTTCTCCATTACTATAGGGTTTCAAGAGGAGGTTGCCCAATTACTCTTTAGGAATGTTATAGAGGGGATTTCTGGTCAGGTATGGGGTGGACTTGATAATCTCCAACCCCACTTCCAGCTTTGACTTTCTATGCTCTCAACATCTAGAAAGACTAGTTAATATTGAACGCTGCCTAACTGCCTACTCCTTCCTCAAATCCTATACTTATTGGCTTCCATACCCTTCACTTTGTTGAAACTGTCAGGATTATCAATGATTCTCTGGTTCCCAAATTCAGTGATTTGCCATTGGTCACTTTTTTGGCCTCTCTATAATCTTCTACACTGTTGATCATATCTTCTTTTTTGGAAATATTTCTTCTCTCAGCTTTGATGACACTGCTTTCCAGACATAAATTTAATGTGCCTCTCCAGATAGATTATGTCCCAATCAGTATGTCTAACTCTATGAATCTAATCCAAACCAAACTAGATTGCAAAGCTTCAAGGTGTCAGGAAGCACATATTGCTTATTTTTTTGCATCTCTGCCAGGTTAGTGTTTTGCACACAGGAAGCAACCAACTAATCTGCAAGTATTTACAAAGTGCCTTCTATGTGCCAAACATTTTGCTAAATGAGGCAGTCTTCAACCTTAAGGGGATTACATTCCATTATGTTTACTGAAATTTAAATTTTTCT
Organism: Myrmecobius fasciatus; assembly: GCA_023553655.1. Lineage (NCBI taxonomy): Eukaryota > Metazoa > Chordata > Mammalia > Dasyuromorphia > Myrmecobiidae > Myrmecobius > Myrmecobius fasciatus. The sequence goes on along the minus strand of JAJPUD010001176.1, from coordinate 142,438 downwards.
TTTCTCTCTAACTTCTCCTTTTCCATTAGTGGTCATATTATCTTTTCAGGTACTCATCATCAAAACTTTAGAACATTCCTTAGCTTTTTTGCTTTCCTTTGCTTCTTCTCTCTTTTTTTCTTCCTTATTCTCTCCCTTTTCTCCCTCAACATCTCTTTATCCTTAATTATTCCTTACCACTCCCATTACAATTTCAATCACACACATATATTATGTATTCTAGATAGATATTATACATATTACTGATATTTTCTGTGGACATATCAGTTGCTTCCAGGAATGTGCTGGAGTTTGGAGTTGGATTGAATTTGGAGAACAAATTATTAAATTTTCAGTGCTACTATATATACCTTAGAATTGACAAATGCTTTATATTAGAGCTTGACTGATCATTTTTCTGATTGCCTAGATTTAAGAAAGTAATAGAGAAAATAGGTTAAATTTGAAAGTGTATCATACATGCCTTTTTCCCTAAAGATCTGGTTGTTAGACATTGACCAGAAAATTATTGGTCATTTTTTAATAAAGACTAGGCCCTCCACTGACCATTTCATCTTACCACAGAATCTTCCTTTATGAAAATCAGTGGAGCAAAATTCTCTAATTCAACAATTTAATGGAATATGAAATATTTTGCTTTTACAGTTTACAATTTAATAAAAATGAAAGTTATGTCTGGGAGTCAGAAGGTTGTTTCAGTTCTAGAGCCAATTATCCTATTAGTCTCTTGGGCAAGGCCCATCTTCCAGAACTTCAGATTCTTACTCTATAAAGTGAAGAGGATTGGATAAATTAAGGGCTTCATACTCAAATAGAAACATAGATTCTCACGAGCCACATATTGATTTAGAAAAACACAAATTAACACATTTTGTTTTTATTAAACCTCTCTCCATTACATTTTAATCTGGTTCTGGAGGAGCTCTTTTGCCACTTTTGGTCTGTGGGCTGCAAGTTTGACTCTTCTGGGTTTAAATATAAATTCACTTTCAGCTCTAAATTCTGTGATCCTGTAAGTCATATGACCTTTAGATCTTACTTTTCTTCATGTTTTCAATGTTTTCTTAATTTCATACCACAGCTCAATGTGTTTATATCCAATACAATTTTAAAATGAATGGAGCAGGAGGAGATAGGATTCAATATTGTTATTTTTGTGTAAGACTCATTTTTAATAATTAATATCTTCATTCATTAGCATCAGTTTTAGAAAAAATGTATCAGCTGCCAGAATTCCTATAAGTAGCTAGGTGATACAGTGGATACAGTTGTACCTCAATTCCAGTATATTTTCACTGACTAGCTGTGTGACTATGGGCTATTCATTTAACGTATCTGCCTCAGTTTATTTATCTGTAAAATGTTAAGTCATTTTCACTTGTATTCAACTCTATATAAGCACTTTTAGGGGTTTCCTGACAAAGATACTAGAGTAGTTCCCCATTTCTTTCTCCAACTCATTTTACAGATGAGGAAATTGAGGCAAACAGGGTTTAAATAACATGCCCAGGGTCATACGGCTGAAGCCAGATTTTAATTCAGGAAGATGAGTCTTCCTACTCCAGACCTGGCACTCTTATCCACTATAATACCAAAATGCCCTATCTGTAAAATGGGGATAATAGCAACTAACACCTATTTCCCAGAGTTGTGAGGATCAAGTAATATAAAATTGTAAAGCATTCATCATGCTATCTAGTACATAGACAGTGCTTAAGAAATGCTTATTTCTTTCTTTCCACAAGAACTTGGGCAGCTTTCTTCCATGTGGCCATCTGCTCTGGGTATTTCTACTTTCTGTTTTAGCTGACCACTTAAGCTCATTTCTTGGCAATACTTTCCACATCTCTTCACACCCTGAAGCTCCTCCCAGTAAATTAATATGTTAATTGATTGTCTCAAATATTTGTTTAAGGTATCAATCTAGAATACTTGGAAACTATCCAAATGGCCATTCACTTATTTGATTTAGCCCTAAGAATTGTGAAGCTCATATATTTACACATTTATTTATGTAGTATATACATATGTGTATTTACACATCTAAACAAAATGTGTAAATGCTTTAAGAAAGAGAATTTCATGACATCTGTTAAGATAACTACTGGTTTTTTTTGTTTGTTCTTTGTTTTTTCAGTTCTTTAAGGTTTATAAAGTTTTTCCCACAATGTTATTGTGCTATAATAGGAGAAACTATTATTTGCTCCGATTTTATACAGGCCATCTCCAAAGACTTATGCAGTTTTAAGTTTATTAAAGCTTTATGCTATTAGAGCACTAAGACTTTGGGAATACCCTTTCTATGGGGAAAATGAGCCTTCAATATGTAAAGTGATTTAGGTTTGGCTACTTCAGCCATTTGGTTACTGATTTAAGGCAAAATGTAACAGTAACTTTGTGACCATTAGAAAGTAACTTCATCTCTCTGTTTCCTCATCTATTCAATGGGAATCCTAATCTCTGTTATTTGTGATTTGTGGGATTGTTGTAAGAATCAAATAAGATTATGTATGTAACATGTTCTATTAAGCACTAAATATCAGCCCTCATTGTAGCTTGGTAGCAGCTGTAAATACCCAAATAGAATTGTAATCTCATTAATCAGGGAGTTCCCTTTAACAATGTAAACTGCAGCCTAAACATGCCTGACTATCTAGAGTGTCTCTTTTCTATGTCATCTCAAAAGCCTCCACAGGAGGGTTCAGACATTCTGGAGATCTTTCTCTCTTTCTCCTGACATTATGGATGCATCATTGGAAATCTATAGCTTCCACCTGTCATCCCCTGTCCAATGAGAATAGGAATCTATTCAGCAATTTCAAAGAGATGGCTAAAACTAGACAATGATCCTTGTAAGGAGGATCCAAATTGGAGTTTTAATGGGGAAGTTACTGTAGGTTGATACCCTCTTATAAGTCAGGGTATTCAGCAGAACCTGTGCTGGACTAAGAAGAGGCTTAGAAGAAATAAACCTTGAGACTGCTTTACAATTCTCATTTTGAAGTTATTAGGAAATGGAGGACACCCTTAGAGCCTGGAGACAGTGATATCAGGTCTAGATCATCTACAAGGAAGAAAAGGAAACAAGAATAGAAGGAAGGAAGGAAGGAAGGGAAGAAGGAAGGGAAGGAAGACAACAAGGGAAGAATGGAAAGAAGGAAAGGAATGAAGGAAGAAAGGAAGTAGAGAAGAGAAGGAAGAGAAGAAGGAAAGGAATGGAAAGAAGGAAAGGAAGGGAAGAAGGGAAGGAAAGAAAGAATTCTTTATTAAGCATTTACAATGTGCCAAATACTGAGTTAAGAACTTTAAAAATGCTCTCATATCTTAAAAGAGGGAAAGGATCCCACATGTGCAAGAATGTTTGTGGCAGCCCTTTTTGTAGTGGCTAGAAACTGGAAACTGAACGGATGCCCATCAATTGGAGAATGGCTGAATAAATTATGGTATATGAATGTTATGGAGTATTATTGTTCTGTAAGAAATGACCAGCAGGATGATTTCAGAGTGGCCTGGTGAGACTTACATCAACTATTGCTAAGTGAAATGAGCAGAACCAGGAGATCATTATACACGGCAACAAGAAGACTATATGATGATCAATTCTGATGGACATGGTTCTCTTCAACAATCAGATGATTCAAAACAGTTTCAGTTGTTCAGTGATGAAGAAAACCATATATACCCAGAGAGAGGACTGTGGGAACCAAGTGTGGACCATAACATAACATTTTCACTCTTTCTATTGATGTTTGCTTGCATTTTGTTTTCTTTCTCAGGTTTTTTTTCCTTCTTGATGTGATTTTTCTTGTGCAGCAAGATAACTTTATAAATATTTAAACATGTATTGGATTTAGCATATGTTTTAACATATCTAACATGTATTGCACTACCTTCCATATAGGGGAGGGAGTGGGGGAAAGGAGGAAAAAATTTGGAACAAATTTGGAAAAATTTTGCAAGGGTCAGTGTTGAAAAATTACTCATGCATTTGTTTTATAAATAAAAAGCTTTAATTTTTTTTGTTTTTTTTAATTTTATTTTATTTGCATAACATATGTGTGGGTAATTCTTCAACAATAACCCTTACATAGCTTTCTGTTACAAATTTTCCCCCCAACTCCCCACCCCTCCCCTAGATGGCAGGATATCCACTACATGTTAATTATGTTAAAATTTGGCAAATCGAATATATGTATACATATTTCCAAACTTATTGTTGTGCAAGAAAAATCTTATCTACCAAAAAGATATATCAGATAAAGGAAACACAATGTAAGCAAACATCAATCAAGGAGTATGAGAATGTTATGTTGTGGTCCACATTTCGCATCCCTCTCTCTGGGTGTATATGGCTTTCTTCAGTGAACAATTGGAGGTGGTTTGAAACATTTCATTGTTGAAGAGAGCCATGTCCATCAGAATTGATCATCATATAGTACTGTTGTTGCCATGTATAATGATCTCCTGGTTCTGCTCATTTCACTCAGCATCAGTTCATGTAAGTCTCTCCAAGCCTCTCTGAAATCATCTTGCTGGTCATTTCTTACAGAACAATAATATTCCATAATATTCATATACCATAATTTATTCAGCCATTCTCCAATTGAAGGGCATCTATTCAATTTCCAGTTTCTAGCCACTACAAAAAGGGATGCCACAAACATTCTTGCACATGTGGGGCCCTTTCCTTCCTTTATGATTTCTTTGGGATATAAGCCCAATAGAAACACTGCTGGGTCAAAGGGTATGCACAGTTTGATAACTTTTTGAGCATAGCTCCAAATTGCTCTCCAGAATGGCTGGATCCATTCACAGCTCCACCAACAATGCATCAGTGTCCCAGCCCTCCCACAACCCCTCCAACATTCATCATTAACTTTTCCTGTCATTTTAGCCAATCTGACAGGTGTGAAGTGGTACCTCAGGGTTGTCTTGATTTGCATTTCTCTGATCAATAGTGATTTGGAGCACCTTTTCATATGACTATAAATAGTTTTAATTTCATCCTCTGAAAATTGTCTGTTCATATCCTTTGACCATTTATTGATTGGAGAATGGCTTGAATTTTTATAAATATGAGACAATTATCTATATATTTTAGAGATGAGACCTTTATCTGAACCCTTAAATGTAAAGATGATTTCCCAATTTATTGCTTCCCTCCTAATCTTGTCTGCATTGATTCTGTTTGTACAAAAACTTTTTAACTTAATATAGTCAACGTTATCTATCTGGTTTTCAATTAAGAGTTCCAGTTCTTCTTTGGACATAAATTTATTACATCTCCATAGGTCTGAGAGGTAAACTATATTACATTCCTCTAATTTACTTATAGTATCACTCTTTATATTCAGATCATGAACCCATTTAAATCTTATCTTGGTATGTGGTGTTAGATGTGGGTCAAGCCTTAATTTCTTCCACACTAGTTTCCAGTTTTCCCAGCAGTTTTTGTCAAATAGTGAATACTTATCCCAAAAGCTGGGGTCTTTGGGTTTATCAAAGACTAAATTGCTATAGTTATTGCCTAGTTTGTCTTGTGATTCTATCCTATTCCACTGATCGACTACTCTATTTCTTAGCCAGTACCAAATGGTTTTGATGACCACTGCTTTGTAATATAGTTTTAGATCTGGTATAGCAAGTCCACCATTGTCAGCCTTTTTTTTCATTAATCCCCTTGAAATTCTTGACCTTTTGTTTTTCCAAATGAACTTTGCTACTATTTTTTCTAGATCTGTAAGATAATTTCTTGGGAGTTTGATTGGTATGGCACTAAATAAGTAAATTAGTTTGGGTAGTATTGTCATTTTTATTATATTCGCTCGGCCTACCCATGAGCATTTTAAGTTTTTCCAATTGACTAGGTCTGATTTTATTTGTGTGGAAAGTGTTTTGTAGTTTAGTTCATATAGTTTCTGACTATCCCTTGGCAGATAAATTCCGAAATATTTTATACTATCAACAGTTATTTTGAATGGAATTTCTTTTTGTATCTCTTGCTGCTGAACTTTATTGGTAATATATAAAAATGGTGATGATTTATGTGGATTTATTTTGTATCCTGCCACTTTGCTGAAGTTGTGAATTGTTTCTAGTAGTTTTTTAGTTGAGTCTCTAGGGTTCTCGAAGTATACCATCATGTCATCTGCAAAGAGTGATAATTTGGTTTCCTCATTACCTACTCTAATTCCTTTAATCTCTTTTTCTTCTCTTACTGCCAAAGCTAACATTTCTAAGACAATATTAAATAATAATGGTGACAGTGGGCAGCCTTGTTTCACTCCTGATCTTATTGGGAATGGTTCTAGTTTGACTCCATTACATATGATGCTTGCTGATGGTTTTAAATAGATGCTACTGATCATTTTAAGGAAAAGCCCATTTATTCCTATACTCTCCAGTGTTTTTAATAGGAATGGGTGTTGGATTTTATCAAAGGCTTTTTCTGCATCTATGGAGATAATCATATGGTTTTTATTAATTTGGTTATTAATATAATTGATTATGCTAATAGTTTTCCTAATATTGAACCAGCCCTGCATTCCTGGTATGAATCCTACTTGGTCATGATGTATTATCCTGGGGATGACTTTCTGTAATCTTGTTGCTAAAATCTTATTTAAAATTTTTGCATCAATATTCATTAGGGAAATGGGTCTATAGGTTTCTTTCTCAGTTTTCTCCCTACCTGGTTTAGCTATCAGCACCATATCTGTGTCATAGAAGGAATTTGGTAGTACACCTTCTTTCCCTATTTTTTCAAATAGTTTATATAGTATTGGGATTAATTGTTCTTTGAATGTTTGGTAAAATTCACATGTAAATCCATCTGGCCCTGGAGATTTTTTCTTAGGGAGTTGATTAATAGCTTGTTCTATTTCTTTTTCCGAAATAGGGCTATTTAAATAATTTATTTCCTCTTCTGTTAATCTGGGCAATCTATATTTTTGTAGATATTCCTCCATTTCATTTACATTATCAAATTTATTGGCATAAAGTTGGGCAAAGAAACTCCTAATTATTACTCTAATTTCCTCTTCATTGGAAGAAAGTTCTCCCTTATCATTTTTGAGACTAATAATTTGATTTTCCTCTTTCCTTTTTCTAATCAAATTAACTAAAGGCTTATCTATTTTGTTGGTTTTTTCATAAAACCAACTCTTACTTTTATTTGTTAATTCAATAGTTTTCTTATTTTCAATTTTATTGATCTCCCCTTTAATTTTCAGAATTTCCAATTTGGTATTTAATTGAGGGTTTTTAATTTGGTCTTTTTCTAGCTTTTTAAATTGTAAGCCCAGTTCATTGATCTTCTCTTTCTCTGTTTTACGCAAGTAAGCATCTAGAGATATAAAATTACCCCTTATAACCGCTTTAGCCATGTCCCACAAATTTTGGTATGTTGTCTCATTGTTGTCATTGTCCTGGATGAAATTTTTGATTTTGTCTATAATTTACTCTTTCACCCATTCGTTCTTCAGGATTAGATTATTTAATTTCCAAATAACTTGTGGTCTATTTTCTCCTGGCCTTATATTACATGTGAGTTTTATTGCATCATGATCTGAGAAGGATGCATTTACTATTTCTGCTTTTCTGCATTTGATTTTGAGGTTTTTATGCCCTAACACATGATCAATTTTTGTATAAGTTCCATGAACCCCTGAGAAAAAAGTGTACTCCCTTCTATCACCATTCAATTTCCTCCAGAGATCTATCATACCTAACTTTTCTAGCCTTTTGTTAACCTCCCTAACTTCTTTCTTATTTATTTTGGAATTTGATTTATCTAATTCTGAGAGAGCAAGGTTGAGATCTCCCACTAGTATAGT